>OAMR01000397.1:891560-930373 GCA_900205405.1 Echinochloa crus-galli | reverse complement strand
ATTCATGTCTGCAGTCCTACTAGATGCTATCCAAAAAATGCTAGCACATCATGCACTCCATAGAAGTGTGTGACCAAGCAGCCGTCCCAGAAGTTCTAATTAATCGGTGGATCAACTGAGTTGGAGAAAAAGAAAGGCATGCAGGATTATTTTATCAGCTAGCAAGGTATCCCTTCTCTGATTCGTTGAAGGTACGCTCTGCAAAATTATTTCTTGTTGTATTATTTCACTTGATAGTTAGGCATCAATATTGGTCACCATGCTTATTACACTGAATCAACCTCCGTTCACTTTGCTATGATTCCACAAGGTGGTGGTCAATTGAAATTAATTGATATAGCCTCTAATGCTGTGTGCATTTTGAATGTAATGTGATGCCAATATTTTGTGTGAAGGGAAATAGTTTGGAATTTTCACTAGGAAAAACAAGTCAATTACATACTGCATTTGATTTTGCAGTTGTTTGTTGAGGCTGCATGGTCGATCTGGTGGAATGCACTATCTTCTGATAATTGCAATGACACAGATATCTTAATTGGTATATCTAAAATTGGTGTTGTCCAGAGATATCTGTTTTAGTCTATCCAAAAGTTCCAAACATATCTGTGCGATCCCAAGAGGGAGAGGTGCTGTCCTCATTGTCATTACTATTTCTTGCTGTTTATTAGACTAGAACTTTTAGCTTGCAAAGTATCTTGCTGTCTTATAGTTCCAGTAAATCAGAATAATGTTTCTTTTTATGCTACACTGATTTTTGAAATACAATTTCACAACTAGCATGCAATCAGTGGAGAGAGTGTAATTGGAGATGACGAGGATGATGAAACTGAACTTAGGTAAGCAGCCATCACTGAAGCATGTGTTCTGAAATATCATTCTAAGCAACCATCTTTTGCTGTTGTGCGGCATCCGCATTTGCCTGTGCTGTAATATTGAGCTCTGCTGATGGTGTCATTTCTCATGGAAACCCAATTTTGAAACTAGGTGGTACTAGATACGGTGGGCTTAGGGGCGCGGTACACCTCGAAGTAGGAGGAATCCTGGCCGTGTGGCAGCGGCGGAGGAGGAGCGAGGGATGATGGGGTGTCTGTTCGTCTGCTTCCACGCGTCCAGCAGCGATGCCGGGCACCGTGTGCCTCCGTCCCTGGACCCTGCGTCGAGCCACAAGGTCGGTTTGCTGAACCCACTGGTTTCCACTCCCGTGATGTTCGATGCGGTGGATATGAGGTCTGGATTTGTGTTGTCATGTTCTCAAATGTACGAGGTGTATCTGTCTACCCACATCCGACCCCACCTCCATCAATTACGCGTCCTCTCCCTTTTCTTTCCTTCTCCGCACCATCCCTCCTCTCTCGAGCCGCCACCGCCCTCTCCCTATCCGCACGCCCGCCGCCCCTCCCTCCTCGTGGCGGCTGCGGCCGTGGTGCCCCCTCCCCTCCCTATCCGCGCGCCCGCCGCCCCTCCCATCTTCTCGTGGTGGAGTCCACACCCGCCATCCACCACCATGTGGCGCCGCCCTGCGCCGGGCCGCCACCGCCACCGCCGCCGCATCCACCCCCGTGGTGCCCATGGGGGGTGGATGCCCATCGAACCTCGGTGATGAGGGTAGGAACGGCCCGGAGGATCCATGGTGGCAGCGCGGAGCTCCAGATGGTGGCCTCGCCTATGGTGCGCTCCCCTCGACTCGTTCTTGGGTGCGGAGCCCGGCTTCCACAGGCGTCGCCGGATTTTCTCGCGTCTAGGACGGGACGACACCACCTGCTTTCTCCCCATGCTGAACCACGGCCGGATCTCGTGAAGGAGGATTCGCGGCTGGATGGTGGCATTGGAAGCGGGTGGGATCTGGCTGCGGACGGAGCTCCTGCTCAGCTGGAACCTTCTCGAATCCGGCGTGTGAAGGTGGGGATGGCTGCTTGCTCTATTTCTTGAGCCTACAAATCAAAGTTTGTTATGCATTGATGTAGTGCTGATGAGAGATACTCAGATACGGTGGGCTTAGGGGCGCGGCACACCTCGAAGCAGGAGGAATCCTGGCCATGTGGCAGCGGCGCTCAGTTGCCAATCAGTACATCAAAACCCTCTATTTTTTCTGCTTATACTCCACACTGTCGACTGCTTGTTTAACATAATTTCTTCAGTCTACTTGTTTTCAAACAAGTACATATCATACTCCCAGTGTTTGTCAAATGTCAACTTCCTGATTTTTAGAGATGCTATATCTAAAGTATCATAGCTTGTAAAGTGCTCGAAGGAGTTGAACCCACCTCCACAGCTGTATGAACATTGCAAGGTTAAGCGCTTTGTTCAGTAATAACTTTAGCAGCGATCACTAACAAAAACTCTGTAGTTCCCCGAGCAAAGAATTCCAGATCAGTTCTAAAAGGTCAATACTTTACAGCAGCTAGTCCACTGGCTCTACGACTACACTTGCAAACTAGAGATGATTAAGAACATGACAAGACAGTGTCATCAAGCACTAATAGAAGCAAGCGAGGCTTCAGTATTTAAAATATCTACGATGATTAAGTCACAGGGTTCGCATTTTTTCCTCTAGCCAAGCGTCCTCAACCACCTCGAGGGAGACAATTAATCCATTCCAGAGCAAAGCAAGCGCATAACTGCGCCGATAAAAACGGATCTCTCCCACTAGTTCTGAGAGAAACTCGAATTAACCTATCGTGCTTCACAAAGCCTGACGGTTGCATATACCGGGCACGGGGAAACAGGGAATGACGCAAAGGTTACCGCTGGGTTCCGGGGTTTCGAGAGGGGAAATTTCGATATTTGCCACCGAATTCGACTGCCTCACTTCTCTTGACATCCAATTCGTGTCATCTTCAAAATTTGACATCGAGCACACGAATTGCTTCAAATCAAGGGACTCTGTCCCGTTTCTCTCTTCATCCCCTGGTGAAAAGACGATAAGTCCCCCTCTGCTTCTTCTTCCTTCGGTTCTTCTTCCACACCGGTCAAAACACAAGCACGCTCTCCCTACTGGTGCGCCGCCGGCCGTCTCCCTCCTGGTGCGAGTTGGCCATCGTCTTCGTCTACGAGCGAGCAGGGGAAGCGGCGAAGGTGGAAGTGAGCGGCGCGCGTGAGGAAGCTCATGGGCCAGTTGGAGCTTCGCCAGTGTCTGCCGCCGCCGGCGCGGACCGGGCTCCGCCGCGGGCGCACCTCCTTCCAAGCCGGCTGCAGCTGTGCCACGAGCTGCGTTGCCAACCGGGCAAAACGAGCGCCGCCGCGAGATGCGCCTCTGGTCGGGCTAGAACCCTCACAGTGACGGGCGAGTTTCCCCCAGGGCAGCTGCAGCTCACGACCGGCGGGGCGAGCTTTCCCTGAGCGGTCGTGGCCGGGGCCTAGGCTGGCGGGGGCGATGTCTCACAACGGCGCGGCTAGCAGGGCCTGAGGCCGCGTGGAGCTGCGGGTGCTGCCGCGACGAGAGAGGCCCGACGGCACGCCAGGAGATGGCCGGCAGCCCGTCGAAGAAGAAGACCGAGGAAGAAGAAGAGGGCAGTATCGTCTTTTCACTAGAAGCTGAAGAGAGAAATGGGACAGAGTCTCTTGTTTTGAAGCAATTCGTGTGCTCGATGTCAAATTTTGAAGAGGCCCCGAATTGGGTGTCAAGAGAAGTGAGGCAGTCGAATTCGATGGCAAATATCGAAATTGCTCTTTCGAGAGGGTACCTTGCAGGGATGGCGGAGCGCCGAAGAGGAGGAGGCACCGGCGGCGCCGGCCCGCCGGAGTGGCCAGCGGCGCCGACGAGGCCAGGAGCTGTCGAATTCCTTGCGACCGCGGGCGACGGGCCCATCATAGGCCGTAGCCTCGTCGTAGGTGGGCTAGGTCGGGGCACGGTTTCATAGGTGGGCTGGGCGCGGGTTTCCAACTTGGATGGGCCTTCATCACCGGACCACCCAGTTAGGATCTAATGCAATGGTCCAATATAACGTGACAGTTATGGCCCAACAGGTCCGACAGAACCGGTCCAGAAGTAGTCCAGCCCATTAGTCAGATCCAACGCGACCTGCCGGCCTCTGCGGCAGGGCCACCGCGGTACGCCCGAACGCCGCCGTCACCATCGACGCCGGCGCCACCGGCAAACTTTGCCTCGGCAAACTTTTTTATTAACAAGGACAAAAATTTTACACACAGGAAACGACCTCACACCAAAGCGCCGCAACTAATTACATATTACATACTCCGGCTAGCTAGTACAGTAGTATCCAGCAACATGTTTTACAAGGCACAGTGCCAAAGCCCTTGCTCACGGTGCCAAAGCCCTTGCTTGCCACTGATTTAGAGCTTCTCGTAGCTCTATTTACTAGTGACAGTGAAGCGGGCCTAGGAACGAAGCATTTCCGGGAGTGCGTCTGAGAACACATTTAGGCCTTGTTTAGATGACAAATTCTACTCCCAAATCTATACTATAAAGATCCAAGGAAATTGAAACACTTTTTTACCCAAGATACCCACCCACCTCTCACGCCGGACCCACCTGACAGCCCTCCTCCTTCAAAAAATTTCCACGGTGCCCGCTCTCCCCACCGGAAATAGGAAAGTGAAGAGAAATTTTCCCCTTCCTCCACCGGAAAATAGGAAAGTGAAGAGAAATTTTCCCCTCCCCTCCCACCGTTTCCCTCCCTCGACGAAAAACTTTTGTTACCGCCCCAATTCATCGTACCCGCCGGACCCACCTCCTTCCACGGCGCCCCGCACCCATTCATACCCGCCCGCCATACACACCAATTCTTATCCGCCCGCCGTACCCACATCCGACCCCACCTCCATCAATTACGCGTCCTCCCCCTTTTCTTTCCTTCTCCGCACCATCCCTCCTCTCTCGAGCCCCCACCGCCCTCTCCCTATCCGGACGCCCGCCGCCCCTCCCTCCTCGTGGCGGCTGCGGCCGTGGTGCCCCCACCCCTCCCTATCCGCGCGCTCGCTGCCCCTCCCATCTTCTCGTGGTGGAGTCCACACCCGCCATCCACCACCATGTGGCGCCGCCCTGCGCCGGGCCGCCACCGCCACCGCCGCCGCATCCACCCCCGTGGTGCCCATGGGGGGTGGATGCCCATCGAACCTCGGTGATGAGGGTAGGAACGGCCCGGAGGATCCATGGCGGCAGCGCGGAGCTCCAGATGGTGGCCTCGCCTATGGTGCGCTCCCCTCGACTCGTTCTTGGGTGCGGAGCCCGGTTTCCATAGGCGTCGCCGGATTTTCTCGTGTCTAGGACGGGACGACACCACCTGCTTTCTCCCCATGCTGAACCACGGCCGGATCTCGCGCGAGAGGATTCGCGGCTGGATGGTGGCATTGGAAGCGGGTGGGATCTGGCTGCGGACGGAGCTCCTGCTCAGCTGGAACCTTCTCGAATCCGGCGTGTGAAGGTGGGGATGGCTGCTTGCTCTATTTCTTGAGCCTACAAATCAAAGTTTGTTTTGCATTGATGTAGTGCTGATGAGAGATACTCAGATACGGTGGGCTTAGGGGCGCGGCACACCTCGAAGCAGGAGGAATCCTGGCCATGTGGCAGCGGCGGAGGAGGAGCGAGGGATGATGGGGTGTCTGTTCGTCTGCTTCCGCGCGTCCAGCAGTGATGCCGGGCACCGCGTGCCTCCGTCCCTGGACCCTGCGTCGAGCCACAAGGTCGGTTTGCTGAACCCACTGGTTTCCACTCCCGTGATGTTCGATGCGGTGGATATGAGGTCTGGATTTGTGTTGTCATGTTCTCAAATGTACGAGGTGTATCTGTCTACATAAGAGGACAAGTACAATAATTTAGATGTAATTGCTTATAGTTTCGTTGAAGGTACGCTCTGCAAAATTATTTCTTGTTGTATTATTTCACTTGATAGTTAGGCATCAATATTGGTCACCATGCTTATTACACTGAATCAACCTCCGTTCACTTTGCTATGATTCCACAAGGTGGTGGTCAATTGAAATTAATTGATATAGCCTCTAATGCTGTGTGCATTTTGAATGTAATGTGATGCCAATATTTTGTGTGAAGGGAAATAGTTTGGAATTTTCACTAGGAAAAACAAGTCAATTACATACTGCATTTGATTTTGCAGTTGTTTGTTGAGGCTGCATGGTCGATCTGGTGGAATGCACTATCTTCTGATAATTGCAATGACACAGATATCTTAATTGGTATATCTAAAATTGGTGTTGTCCAGAGATATCTGTTTTAGTCTATCCAAAAGTTCCAAACATATCTGTGCGATCCCAAGAGGGAGAGGTGCTGTCCTCATTGTCATTACTATTTCTTGCTGTTTATTAGACTAGAACTTTTAGCTTGCAAAGTATCTTGCTGTCTTATAGTTCCAGTAAATCAGAATAATGTTTCTTTTTATGCTACACTGATTTTTGAAATACAATTTCACAACTAGCATGCAATCAGTGGAGAGAGTGTAATTGGAGATGACGAGGATGATGAAACTGAACTTAGGTAAGCAGCCATCACTGAAGCATGTGTTCTGAAATATCATTCTAAGCAACCATCTTTTGCTGTTGTGCGGCATCCGCATTTGCCTGTGCTGTAATATTGAGCTCTGCTGATGGTGTCATTTCTCATGGAAACCCAATTTTGAAACTAGGTGGTACTATGCCTTGCATTGATGCCATTTGTAGCTTGGATGATGCCAATTTTGTCGCCATTGACGCCTCTTGCTGTTACCTTTTGAAAGCCTGAATTCTGGTGTTCCAAACTAGGTGGGACTCTGACAGTTCTTTTGCTTTGAAAGCCTGAAATTATGATTCAGTATACTTTTGATAGTACCAAGTTTAGGATAGTAAGGTGCTTTCCTATCTAGCAATTATTTGTTCTACTTGTATTGTTCTGCAGATTGATAATACAAAAATCTGCTTGTATATAGTTCTACAGAATAACAATTGAGTTTTGGGTTCAGTTTAGATTATGATTAATTGCCGGTTGAGTCTTGTGCTACTTTTGCAGAGGTGCAGAAAAATGGGGAGACGAATTAGATAACATCATTTCCTCATGCAGGTCACTCTACTAATCTATTTTATACAATTATACAATTGATGTGATTTAAACATACACCCTTGTAAGTTTGATTGATTTCTCTAATGCTTACTAAGACCTATTGGTCAGCAGTACAACGCATGTGTGATTACTACGATCTGCCTCTAATGTGTAAAACATTGCCCCTGATTTCTCAGCCGTAGTTCATCCACAATTTCACCCAGCAGCATCAATATTGGTCTATTTACGAACTATTTCACAAATTATGCATATGTTTGTTGGACCCTACAGTAAAACTTGCTAGGAAGCTCCCATATCACCAATTTTCACTTATTGTTCGGTGGCAGGTAGTTGCCAAACGAGCAGACATTTTGAAATAACAGATCATCCTACTCGATTTTCTTGAATACCATATGGCCTCCTCACCTTGCTAGGTTCAATTCCATGCTCCTGTGTTGTGCCGGATCCGCGAGCAGAAGCTTCTCTTGGTCATTTGGGTGAACTTCTTTGTTCATGTAGAACTCCTGAAATTTTGTTGTTCGTGTAGATCCTATACTTCAACTTGCACGATCCAGTTCAAGGACAGGGACTCCCTAAAGGCACCTTGAATCCTTCTCTCTTCTTGGCATCCTTTCTGAACACCCTTGTAAGTTTGATTGATTTCTCTAATGCTTACTGACACTGATTGGTCAGCAGTACAACGCATGTGTGATTACTAGTTGTTGGTGTGCTCTATACATTTTGATTTTCATTTCTTGTGCATAAAAACTGGTATTATTTGCCGCTGCAATTTCAGGTCTCTGGGACACTTGCATTTCCGTTCGGGGCAGAAAGCTTTGTCATTTTGCCTTCCTCGGGTTACTACAGATTACGAGATGGACGTGCTCTCAGAGGTGGTTGAAGATGAAGTTTTTTTTAATGTTTCTACCATGTAAAAATGGATGATTATTATCATGAATTGTAATGTGGTATAAACTAGCTTGTGGCTATTCTTTTCTAATTTGGGAAAGAAATAAAATAGATGTGAAAAATTATTTGGATGTGGGCTTGTAATTTATTGGCTATTTATATTTTAGGAAATAAATAATATGAACATCTAATTAGTAACTGATTAATTGACTAGCCATTTTTTCGCATATTTTTTCGCGGCAATCGGCTTAGTTATGATGAAATTATGAATCGGACTAGAGGTTAATTTTCATTTTTTGGAATAGGGAAGCTTTATTGATCTTAGTCAATTACATCGAGGTGATACAATTATATAAGAAAGTCGATGGAAATGCATAATTCAACATTGCTACCAGAGATGCAATTATTTTTCGCCCATCAGTGTCCACTGTGCAATTTCTTTATTAAGACTTCTTGGAAACTTGATTGGTTGTATATAATTAGAGACATACATCATATTTGGTTGATTCAGACACTAGCTACAACGTAAATGAGTATAGATAATGGTTGCTTTTTTTTCTCTCTTATTTGGTTGTTTCAGCCATTGTTCTTATACCAGCTACAATGTCTCGAGATCATTTATGTAGAGTGCCATAACAAGGTACATTGCGTGTCCAATGAGGTGCAGAGCGCAGTTCACGACCACGCTCACCCCCTCTCCTCCTGTTCTACTGGAAAGCATTTCTGCATCTCATCTCAAAGGTATGTTACATTCTGAAATGATAAAACAAACTGCCTAATGCTTCATATCTTCTTTTGGTGAAATGATAACTTTTTAAATTTTAGATGTGCGTGTATATGTTCTATGTAGCTTATTCTCCTCCCATAGAAAATGTGCTAATCACTGCTCTCCTGCAACCAATTCAGGTAGCTTCTTCTCCTGCCCCAGTGAAGAATGGGTTCGTTACTTATAACTTGGCTTCAGGAGTCTTGCCTGTACGAGTTTGGTGACACAAGTTACATTATATTCAATCAAATGTAGGTTTATCGGCTTGGTCTTGGCAGGACGAAACATATGGGGCTATTCACTTTTCTGAATAATTCAAATGCCAAGTTTCCATGGTTTTATTGAATTGAATGGCTATGTTTGGTTCACACTATAAAGTTTAGATAAATGAAGGATTGGGGATGCTCGATGCTTTTCCCATGTTTTATGTCACTATTAAACTATAATCTTATACCCTGCCTATCAACCAATCCTGATCCATACATATTTTCTCTGTGATTTTGGTGCAGCGGATGTCCTTAATTGTCCCTGGTGATCTGTCTAGGCACTCAAGGGGAGAGGTGTGGCGACCATACAGGTAGAGGTAGCACAGAAAATGGATCAGGTTAGCGTAGTGTATTCTGTTTTTTCATTGCGCTCTATTTCAGTGTGCACTTTTTCACTTCTTTTATGTCAGGTATCGACATTGCTCTCACATTGTTGACATTCATTTGGTAAAACTTATCATACAATTATCCTCAATATTTGAGATCCTGATTCACTTATATGAATTGTTCTTTCAGCTTAACAATGCTGTGAAAGCTAATTTTGGCTAAAGTCGATGGAAATGCATAATTCAACATTGCTACCAGAGATGCAATTATTTTTCGCCCATCAGTGTCCACTGTGCAATTTCTTTATTAAGACTTCTTGGAAACTTGATTGGTTGTATATAATTAGAGACATACATCATATTTGGTTGATTCAGACACTAGCTACAACGTAAATGAGTATAGATAATGGTTGCTTTTTTTTCTCTCTTATTTGGTTGTTTCAGCCATTGTTCTTATACCAGCTACAATGTCTCGAGATCATTTATGTAGAGTGCCATAACAAGGTACATTGCGTGTCCAATGAGGTGCAGAGCGCAGTTCACGACCACGCTCACCCCCTCTCCTCCTGTTCTACTGGAAAGCATTTCTGCATCTCATCTCAAAGGTATGTTACATTCTGAAATGATAAAACAAACTGCCTAATGCTTCATATCTTCTTTTGGTGAAATGATAACTTTTTAAATTTTAGACGTGCGTGTATATGTTCTATGTAGCTTATTCTCCTCCCATAGAAAATGTGCTAATCACTGCTCTCCCGCAACCAATTCAGGTAGCTTCTTCTCCTGCCCCAGTGAAGAATGGGTTCGTTACTTATAACTTGGCTTCAGGAGTCTTGCCTGTACGAGTTTGGTGACACAAGTTACATTATATTCAATTTTACAAAGCCTCCTTCAATCTTAATCTGTGCATTGCTAATTCATCATATTTGGGTCATTCTGTTAGAAAAGTTTTTCACATTTCTAAGCATTCATGTCTGCAGTCCTACTAGATGCTATCCAAAAAATGCTAGCACATCATGCACTCCATAGAAGTGTGTGACCAAGCAGCCGTCCCAGAAGTTCTAATTAATCGGTGGATCAACTGTGTTAGAGAAAAAGAAAGGCATGCAGGATTATTTTATCAGGTAGCAAGGTATCCCTTCTCTGATTCGTTGAAGGTACGCTCTGCAAAATTATTTCTTGTTGTATTATTTCACTTGATAGTTAGGCATCAATATTGGTCACCATGCTTATTACACTGAATCAACCTCCGTTCACTTTGCTATGATTCCACAAGGCGGTGGTCAATTGAAATTAATTGATATAGCCTCTAATGTTGTGTGCATTTTGAATGTAATGTGATGCCAATACTTTGTGTGAAGGGAAATAGTTTGGAATTTTCACTAGGAAAAACAAGTCAATTACATACTGCATTTGATTTTGCAGTTGTTTGTTGAGGCTGCATGGTAGATCTGGAGGTCTCCACAAGGTAATCTTAGAAAAAACAGCCCAAGCAGTAGCTTTAGCTTTCTTGACATATCCTTGGAACTAAAAAAGTATTTGAAGGCATTCAGTAAACAACTTTGCATGTGGAATCAACCAACTCAAGATAATCTTGATAAAATGTATTAGTTTTCTGTTTCCTAGCACACATAGCAGATTGCTTGGTTTTAATAATAGTATCCA
This sequence comes from Echinochloa crus-galli, assembly GCA_900205405.1. Classification (NCBI taxonomy): domain Eukaryota; kingdom Viridiplantae; phylum Streptophyta; class Magnoliopsida; order Poales; family Poaceae; genus Echinochloa; species Echinochloa crus-galli. The sequence continues at coordinate 919,453 of OAMR01000397.1, read as the reverse complement.
TTCATATAGTCTCCGATATTGAAAAGAAGTTCATAGTGCGATCTTTCATAGGTTCTTTAATTGATATAGCCTCTAATGCTGTGTGCATTTTGAATGTAATGTGATGCCAATATTTTGTGTGAAGGGAAATAGTTTGGAATTTTCACTAGGAAAAACAAGTCAATTACATACTGCATTTGATTTTGCAGTTGTTTGTTGAGGCTGCATGGTAGATCTGGAGGTCTCCACAAGGTAATCTTAGAAAAAACAGCCCAAGCAGTAGCTTTAGCTTTCTTGACATATCCTTGGAACTAAAAAAGTATTTGAAGGCATTCAGTAAACAACTTTGCATGTGGAATCAACCAACTCAAGATAATCTTGATAAAATGTATTAGTTTTCTGTTTCCTAGCACACATAGCAGATTGCTTGGTTTTAATAATAGTATCCATTCATATAGTCTCAGATATTGAAAAGAAGTTCATAGTGCGATCTTTCATAGGTTCTATTCACAAAGTTAGTCCATTCAGGTTTTGTTTTTATTGAAATTGACGACTTCTGAAATTTCTTTGTTCATTTCACAGGTGATAAATGAATCCTTTAGACCAGTCTCTACTTTGAGAACCTACAGGTAACGGCAATTGTTAGCTGTTTGTTTCCTAACTTGCTTGGTCCACCCTTGTCTTGTAGAGTGTCAGCTTAAATGTGTTGGCAAAACATGTTTTGTTAGGCACTACAGCCGGTGATGCTGAAATGCTATTTCATTGGGCTCATCCAGAATAGCTGTAGCTATTAATGCATGATGCAAGTTCTTCTCTGGTCACATGCTTTACTGAATGCGATACATTTCTTTGTCATCCCAAGTATTGGCTCATACCCATAACTTATGGGGTGAAACTCAAACACTATGATAGTTTAGATGCTTAATTCTTTTACAGAGTTTTGATATCCTCATAGGGAGAGCAAATAATTTTCCTAGGAGAAAAAAGGAATTATACTCTATCCATACTTTATGAATGTTTGGTAGTCCATTACTATACACTGGATTCATGTTGTTTTTATCACTAAAAAAGTCAACGGTGTCCCTTCATTTTTTGTACCCAGAGCTCTAAGTCCTTACACTGACACAATAAAACTGAAGAAAGTGCTATATATGGGCATCGTTTGCATTGATATTGGTTAGAAGTAGTGCAAGGGAGAAAGGGGTTTTATAGATGGTCGATGAATAGTGTTGGGCACATCATGATTCAGATTTGGAAGCCTGCATCAACTTTTGTGGTAATATGCATGCAGAAATAACTCTCCTACCATATTGCTCCAATTGGCCTTCACCAAAATCTGGTTGTACCTTTGATTTGAGAGCTAAATGGAACAAGCAACACAAAATTCGACTAATAATAATATTTTCGGAATTCAGTGGACAAAACACAAGAAGTCAATCTATTGAGTATGCAGTTTGCAAATTGCAATAGTTCATTCAGCTAAGAATTTGCATGGATATACCCTTATGATTGAATGTGTTGTTGGTGTGCTCTATACATTTTGATTTTCATTTCTTGTGCATAAAAACTGGTATTATTTGCCGCTGCAATTTCAGGTCTCTGGGACACTTGCATTTCCGTTCGGGGCAGAAAGCTTTGTCATTTTGCCTTCCTCAGGTTACTACAGATTACAGATTACGAGATGGACGTGCCCTCAGAGGTGGTTGAAGATGAAGTTTTTTTTAATGTTTCTACCATGTAAAAATGGATGATTATTATCATGAATTGTAATGTGGTATAAACTAGCTTGTGGCTATTCTTTTCTAATTTGGGAAAGAAATAAAATAGATGTGAAAAATTATTTGGATGTGGGCTTGTAATTTATTGGCTATTTATATTTTAGGAAATAAATAATATGAACATCTAATTAGTAACTGATTAATTGACTAGCCATTTTTTCGCATATTTTTTCGCGGCAATCGGCTTGGAGTTATGATGAAATTATGAATCGGACTAGAGGTTAATTTTCATTTTTTGGAATAGGGAAGCTTTATTGATCTTAGACAATTACATCGAGGTGATACAATTATATAAGGTCCAACCCGGTCTTTGTATAACTAAGATGCACACAGCCCATGAAAAATAAAAAAAGAAATAAAAAATGAGAGCACAAAGACCTAGCAAACTACCACAAACGCCTTCATCTTCATCCGCGTCACAAACCAAAGCAACTCTTGGACTTTGAAGTAGGCTCCCAAGACAATGCCTCCAACGAGGAAAGTCCTGCCCAAGATATTGTTGTGTAGGATCAATATATGATTTTATACAGAACACAAGAGGCCATAAGAGCATCATAGTGTTGCCGAGGCGTCATTTCATCGCTCGGAATTATAGTGTTTGCTATGTATCATCGGGGCTTCAACTTTCTTATCTCACTTGCTAAAAGCGATATTTACTTGTCCGAAATAAATTACAGCAACTGATACACATCAGTTTCTCCTGTCATCTAATTTAGCAATTGAATTGAATGTTCTTTATTCCTTTTGTTTTATACATTGATTGTTGATTTTTTCTTTTATTACATTTCTTGATTACTTGATTTTCTAAACACGTGCGTACAATGAGAGTGTGAGAATGTTGAATTTCGTATTTGAATGTAAATTTTATTCTCTTAGATTTATTCATGTTAGCAAAAGAATTGTGGTTGGTAAAGAGCACTCACAATAATTGTGGTATATTTATGTTTTTTTAGATGATGCTTTTTAAGCTTGAAAATTAGAATTGCACATATTCTATAAAATCTAGCTGTTAAAATTTTATTTACTATGTTTTTTAAAGACACATGGGTGTCCCACGTGCACGTTCTCATGATGGCACGATTATCCACGATATCAAGCATGCAATCTTTGGTTCTTCTACGTTTTCTTTTATCCATGTTGGTAGAAAATGAAATGAGGCATAACATTCTTTGGCTAGCTCTACTGATAGACTCTCTGTTAATCTGGGCTCCTCTCTGTTAATATGGGCTCCTCTCTGTTTCGGTTAATTTAATAAGATGCTACAGCTAATTGTAAAAAAAGCATCATGCCTGCATTGCTGTTCTGCTTGAGACCAGCAAACATTTTGTTTTTAGTCGTGGAGAATATGAGGTTTTCAGAAATTCAACAATAAAATTTTTTAAAGGAATCAATAAATGGTGACTAAGTTTTTTAAAACACGCGCGACACGCGCGCATCCAACTAGTTTACTATGCAAAAAGAAGATTCTCCATCACATCAAAATGTCATAACATGCATGGAGTACTAAATATAGATGAAATTAAACACTAATTACACAGTTTTGTTGTGCTCTGCGAGACGAACATTTTGAGCCTAATTAATCAATTTTTAGACAATTTTTCACAAATACAAACGAAATGCTACAGCGACGCAATGATTACGAAGTGACATCATACTCCCAAATTCACCCTCCCAATTCTAACATCTAAACAAGGCCGCTTGTTTAGATGTTAGAATTGGGAGGGTGAATTTGGGACCTTGTTTAGATGTTAGAATTAGGAGGGTGAATTTGGGAGTATGATGTCACTTCGTAATCATTGCACCACTGTAGCATTTCGTTTGTATTTGTGAAAAATTGTCCAAAAATTGATTAATTAGGCTCAAAATGTTCGTCTCGCAGAGCACAACAAAACTGTGTAATTAGTTTTTGATTTCATCTACATTTAGTACTCCATGCATGTTATGACATTTTGATGTGATGGGGAATCTTCTTTTTGCATAGTAAATTTGGGAGTGGAATTTGGGATCTGTTTTTACAGGGCCTTAAAAGACCGCCATGGATATAGGCCTTTTGATGCCATTTGGGGATCGTTCCACACCCTACTGAAGAAAATACACAATAATATCCTTGCTTTATCCGTTCACCAGTTTCCCCTCTTCAAACCTCGACAAGCACGGCCGAAGCCTTTCCAACAGCATACATGTACAAATAATACGGTCCTTTTCTGCAGGCGCGCATTTCCCGTAGAAACGGGCAAAATTGGCCGCTGAACAGTGACCAAGGCATCTTCACAAGAATATGCAGAGAGTTGCTTCCTAGATCCGGGTCATTTTCCCCGGAATCCGTGCTAGTGCCCAAGGGATTCTATGGGCGGTTCTAGGTAGCTGGTTCCTGCTATTTCCATGGTTCACGCTTCAGACCAGGCATCGACCAAAGACCTGCAGTCATTGTGCAGTAGCCAAATGAATGGAGTAGGCGTGTAGGACAGTAGGAGTACATCCTGTTCTACTACCTTCATTTCCATACTGAGAGAGTGAAAGAGCGCATGTCATGAGAGAGCATCAGCAAAAGCAAGTGCAGAAGGATTTTTCAAAGATAGTTGTTCTCTCTTTGAATTCTTTGAGTCGCAACACGATTATTAGAATAGCTTGGTTTGGAACCATACGCTTAAGGAATACTCTCTTTGAATTCTTTGATTAGCGCACGTTTTATCTAATCTATGTGCTAGGCCCACGGATTTGGTGAAGAGGAAGAAAACCTATCGGCGATAATAAAACGGTAAAGCAGAGGCTGACAAACAGATGAAGTGCTTACTTGTACGCTTATATATTCTTAACCCCTTTTTCTGAGAATATCTTCTCTTAAACTATATTCTGCGCTGAATTGGAAAATAAATCCTTTATGGACAAAAAGAAAAGATTATCTAGCACTTGAAATTATTCATCAGCTCTGCACACAAACCTATGGAAACCATGGGTTTGATTGGCATTTTAAGTGCAAAAAGTATTATAGCTGTACAGGAATGAAACCATAGTGTATATCAATAGAGCAACATTTTATAGTTAAGTTAGAGAAACTACAATAATTTATCACTAATTATATGTGATTCAAAGCATATGTAGGATGAAAACTACTTACTCCAACAACACTATATGCTCCAAAATATAAAACCTACAAAAGACATTTGGATAACATATCCACGTGACGTACTTTGAATGAACAATTCAAAGTGGAAGAAAATAAAGCCACATACAATGGTCACCATGTGGATCTAAAAGTTGACCAATAGTCATACCCACTTTTCAACGTGACAACAGAAGATAGGCATATTCCATGACCATCTTAGGTGGACCGCACTGTAAACCTACCAGGATACGTACTTTTCTAACTGACCAATGTCACTTAACTTGCTCACTTACCAACCTCAATATTGGTGGCCACTTGCTCTTTTTTGTGACAATCTTTTTTATCTCTTCCTTAAAAATCCAAACGTCTACTCGACGGTTTCACTTTAAAACAAGGAGACAAGCCACTCACTGCCACTTGGAGTATGGAGTATGCTACACACGAGAACTCGTGAGAACCTCTCGTTCACGTGAATGAAATCTCGAGGAACCCAATATTTCGTTAGCCACGTCACTGTTTTGACAAGTAAGAATGTCCAATATTAAAAGTACACGGGAGTGAACGTGAAAGCAAAACTCAGATATCTTTCAGCTCACGGTGCCATCTGCGGTTTCGAAACGGCAGCACCATCGCGCGGCTGATCGCGTGATCAGTGGCTTCGAGGGACGCGATAATCTCATGATCTTCTCATGGAAGCTGCTGGTTTTTTTAATTTCTTCAGTTGATAGAGAGAGAAGCTGGTACTCCGTAACAGAGAAGGACCGAGGCTTTTAAGGCTGGGACAGTGACGCGCAGAGGATCTGGGACATATCCGCTTGGATATTCCCCTTCCGGGAAAGAATTATGCCCCGAATCTTCCATGGCTGCAGCAGGCCAGCAGGGTAGTCATGCCGGAGAGGCTAGGCAAAACAGGCCACGTTTAGGCCTTGGGGGTGTTTTCACGAGAAAAGGTGAAAAGTGAAGTGAAAAAGTCACATCGGACACTGTAGCACTTTTCGTTTGTTTGTGGTAAACATTGTCCTACCATAACCTAACTAGGCTTAAAAGATTCGTCTCGTCGTGTACATCAAAACCATCCAACTAGTTTTTTTATTTATCCACGTTTAGTACTCCATGCATGAGGAGAGAGATTTGATGTGATAGGTGAATAGTGAAGTTTGGAGAGAGAATTTTTGAAAGTTTGATGATTTGACCAGGAACTAAACAGGGCCCTTGTTTAGATGCCAAATTCAACTCCCAAATTCACTATACAAAAAGAAGATTCCCCGTCACATCAAAATGTCATAACATGCATGGAGTAATAAATGTAGATGAAATCAAAAACTAATTGCACAGTTTTGTTGTACTCTGCAAGACTAACATTTTGAACCTAATTAATCGATTTTTGGATAACTTTTCGCACAAACAAAATGCTACAGTGACGCAATGATTACGAGGTGACATTTCTCTCCCAAATTTGGCCACCCAAATTTGGACTAAACAAGGCCTTAGATGCCGAATCCGGGGTGCGGAGACCGGCGCCTAAACAAGGCCTTAGATGCCGAATCCGGGGTGCGGAGACCGGCGCCTGACCGGTCTGACACCTCGGGCGCCGTAGCGTTTCGTTTGTTTCTGTGAAAATTATTCAAAAATTTATTAATTAGATTTAAAATGTTCGCCTCGCAGACACAAAACTGTGCAATTAATTTTTGATTTTTTTTACATTTAGTACTCCATGCATGTTATGACATTTTGATGTGATGGGAATCTTCTTTTTGCATAGTGTATTTGAGAGTTGCTTTTTGAAAACTTTTGGGAACTAAACAAGGCCTATCCAGAATTTTTACTCCCAAATTTACTATGCAAAAAGAAGATTTCCATCACATCAAAATGTCATAACATGCATGGAGTACTAAATGTAGATAAACAAAAGTTCTCAAAAAGCAACTCCCAAATACACTATATAAAAAGAAGATTCCCCATCACATCAAAATGTCATAACTTGCATGGAGTACTAAATGTATATAAAATCAAAAACTAATTACACAGTTTTGTTGTACTCTGCGAGACGAACATTTTAAGCCTAATTAATAAATTTTTAAACAATTTTTCGCACATACAAACGAAATGCTACAGTGGCGCAATGATTACAATGTGACATCATACTCCCAAATTCACCCACCAAAACCAACACGGCCGGCCTAGGAATACTGGGAGTGTTATTTTTTCAAAAAGGAAACTCGGAGTCTTGCTTGGATCTTTTGCGCCCTGTAAACTGTGTTCCTCTATGCATACATACTAGCAGGTGGTTTTTTGTTTTTCTCATTTGTGCAACGATGTCGAGTCGCCGCTTCTACGCAATCGTAAATGTCGTGGTCATGATATTCTGAATAGGACTGCTGTTGTAAAATATATGAGCGTTGAGGATGTGTACAGTTTTGTTTCTCATCCAGGCGCTTTTGGAAGAAAATATACTGTTGTAGCATTCGTGAAAATGGAGTTGCCAAATGATAAAATAACTATTGCAAAAAAGCACATCGTTAATTTTGGCAGGGCGCACCTCAGTCTTATCATTACACATCACGAGCTTGTTGTGTCGGGGAGGCGTGATTATTATTGCTAGGAATATTCCTACGGATATCTTACCAAACAGCATATGGATAATATTGAAGCCTCTTTAAGAAGTTGTGCTGGTAATCTCCAACTCCCGACTCATATATATCTTCTCCAACTCAATTGGTATGGTCCAACAAGATAGGATGGGTGCTTTTTTTCCCCTCCCTACTTGCACATGGTCAGACCGGATATAACAAAAATATATTATTGTAGTTTGCTAAGCAACACTCTAAGCTCACTAAACTAGGTGTTTATGCCGAGAAAATTAATATGCATGACCGACTGCTGAATAAATGTTTGTTTTTTAAGATGACAATTGATGCTGGCCTTCTCAATACACTCCATACCAGACATTTATATGCTTTAGTTATCTCCCGAGGGGATTTTATTTTTGTGTTTCCAAAAATGCCACATAAGCAAGTTTGATATTTAATTTATAGATGAAATGTTATGACTGGTATCGTCTACCAGAGGCGTGCAAGGGGGAATCGTGGCTGAGCAGGAGAAGATAGAAGATGGGATCGGTCATCATCTAAAAGAGTCCAGGCATGAGTTGGTTTTAGATTTGGTAGTTAGGGAGTTGTTAGGAAATAAGAGTTGTTATCGGATGCGTTTGTAAGGCTATAAGTAGCCACCGGTTTGGATTAATGAAAGTTAAGCAAGATCAACAGATTGTTGGTCCTTGCCCTTGTGCGATCTAGTTCTCCTGTTTCGCCGTGCCCCAGCACGGCGCCTCCTCCTCCACGCCCGCGCCGCCGGGCGTTCAAGCCTCGGCCTCCCATCGTTCATCCGTACAATCTACGTAGCTTGGCCGTAGGCTCTTCCAATCTGGTATCAGTGATGTCGGGTTCGCATGATGGATCTGAGGGCTTGTCCGCTGCTGCTCAGACTCAGATCACGGAGACTATCAGGAAGCTCTTCGAGAGTCTCCAGAAGGACATGCTGCAGAAGATGGAGGACATGTCGGCGCGTGTCACGGCGCTGGAGAAGTCGTCCTTGACCCTGCTGCCGCCACCCCAACACCCGCAATTTGGCATGCCAGGCTATGGCGGCCTTCCGCACCTGACCGCGGACGCAACGTCGTCCTCCTCATCCGCGGCGCCGGCGACGTCCACGGTGGTCACCACGCTCCCGGCCGGGACATCCACGCCGGTACCCATCACCCAGATCAGCTTTCCGCCATCACCTTCGCCAATTCCGTCGTTTGGAACAGCTGATGCGTCCCCACAGCCGCAGCTGCCCCAGGCGCCGGCGAATCAACTCGGGGGCTTTGGCATACCGCGTTTCCATCGTCTTGAGTTTCCGCTGTTCGACGGCAAGGAGGACCCGTTGGGCTGGCTCCATCAGTGTGAGCAATTCTTCAGCGCCCAACGCACCCTGGAGCATGACAAGGTGTGCCTCGCCGCGTATCATCTGCGGGATGTCGCCCGCACATGGTACTTCGCGTTGGCTCGCGACTCTGGCATCCCGGCGTGGTCCCTCTTCAAGACGCTGTGCTCGCAGCGCTTTGGGCCGCCCCTCGGCACCAACCACCTCGGCGAACTCGCACGGCTTCAGTTTCGCTCGTCCGTCGATGAGTACCAGGAGCGCTTTCTGGCTCTCTTGTGTCACGCGGATCCCCTCACCCCGGCACAACAAGTCCACCTGTTTACGGCCGGTCTTCCAGATCGCATCCGTGTCGACGTCGAGCTCAAGTACCCTACGGATCTGCAGTCCGCCGTGGTGTTCGCTCGCGCGTATGAACATCGCGCCCAGCCGCAGGAGCCAGCGTCGCAGCCGGCCCGTTTCTCTCGGCCAGCGGCACGACCGGCAACCGCGCCTCTTCTCTCGGCGCCGCCCAAGACAACGACGCCGTCCGCACAGCCACCACCCCCGCCGGCGATACCTGCAAACTCCCCGCGGCCGTTTCGACGGCTCTCTCCGGCCGAGCTGGCGGAGCGGCGTAAGCAGGGACTCTGTTACAACTGCGATGAGCAGTACGTGCGGGGCCATCGTTAGCGGCTGTTCTACATGGAGGTGTGCGACTATGAAGACGACGAGCCCTCGGACCCCGCAGTCGAGGATACACCGGCGGCTGACCCGGTGGTGTCCCTCCATGCTCTCACCGGCATTCGCACCGAGGAGTGCATGCAGCTTCATGTGGTGATCAACAACCAGACGCTACTCGTGCTCCTCGACTCCGGCTCCACCCACAACTTCATCAACGGCGATGTGGCGCGCCGCTTGGGTCTCCGGGTGCCGGCCTGCTCTGGACTGCGGGTCGCGGTGGCCAACGGCGACCACGTGGCCTGCTCCGGCCGCGCACGTGACGTGCCCCTCCGCATCGGCCTCGAGCAATTCACCATTGACTGCTACGCCATTCCTTTGGGAGGCTACGACGTCGTGCTCGGCGTCGAGTATCTGCGGACCTTGGGCCCGATTCTGTGGGATTTCGACGACTTGTGTATGGCCTTCTGGCGCGGCGGCCGTCGGGTGTTCTGGAAGGGATTGGGGTCTCCACGCCTCGACATCACACAGCCGGCGCACCCCACCCTTCACACGGCTCGCGTAGAGGACAGACTATTGATGGATCGTCTGCTGGAGACTTTTGCTGATGTCTTCGAGGAACCTTCTCGCCTACCACCGGCTCGGCCCTGTGACCATCGCATTCATCTGCTGCCCAACACAGTTCAAGTCTCGGTTCGGCCATACCGATATGCTCAGCTCCAGAAAGATGAACTTGAGCGGCAGTGCGCAGCAATGTTGGCCCAGGGCGTGATCAGGCCATGCACCTCTGCGTTCTCGGCGCCGGTGTTGCTCGTGAAGAAACAGGACGGCTCTTGGAGGTTCTGCGTCGATTACCGTGCCTTGAACGCGCGGACAGTGAAGGACAAATTTCCGATCCCCGTCGTGGACGAGCTGCTGGATGAACTTCATGGCGCGCGCTTCTTCACCAAGTTGGACCTTCGTTCGGGCTACCATCAAGTGCGCGTGCATCCAGATGACGTTCACAAGACGGCTTTCCGCACGCATCAGGGTCACTTCGAGTTCCTGGTGATGCCGCTCGGATTGACGAACGCGCCGGCGACATTCCAAAGCCTCATAAACGATGTGCTCGGCGCCTTCCTTCGGCGGTTTGTTCTCGTTTTCTTTGACGATATTCTAATCTATAGTTCGTCCTGGTCCGAGCACTTGCAGCATGTGAAGTTGGTGCTGGAGACCCTGCGCGCCAACAGCCTGTATGTTAAACGCTCCAAGTGCACCTTCGGGACGCACTCGGTGGCCTATCTGGGCCATGTGATCTCAGCAGCAGGCGTCGCCATGGACCAAGACAAGGTGGAGGCAGTCAAGTCTTGGCCGACGCCAAGATCGGCGCGTGGTCTTCGTGGGTTCTTAGGACTGGCGGGCTATTACCGCAAATTCATCAAAGATTTCGGCGTCACGGCGGCGCCCCTCACCAAGCTGCTACGGAAGGAGGGGTTTAGCTGGTCCCCAGAGGCCATGGCGGCATTCGAAGCTCTCAAGACTTCTCTGTCCACAGTGCCCGTGCTTCATCTGCCGGACTTTGACAAGGTGTTCATGGTGGATTGCGACGCCTCCGGCTCCGGGTTCGGCGCGGTGCTGCATCAGGGCGCAGGGCCAGTGGCCTTCTTCAGTCGGCCGTTCGCTGCGCGCCATCTCAAGATCGCCGCTTATGAACGCGAGCTCATTGGGCTGGTGCAAGCCGTTCGACATTGGCGGCCATATCTCTGGGGACGGCCGTTTGTGATTCGAACGGACCATTATAGTCTGAAGTTCATGCTCGACCAACGTCTGTCCACGGTACCACAACACCAGTGGATCTCCAAGCTGTTCGGATTTGATTTCTCGGTGGAATACCGGCCTGGTCGGCTCAATACCGTCGCTGATGCTCTCTCCAGGCGCGAGGAAGATGTACTGGCGAGTGCGGCAATTTCAGGACCTTCCTTCCAGTTGATGGCTGAGATTCGGCAAGCAATGTCTACTGATCCGGAGATGCGCCGAGCTCGTGATCAGATTCTGGCTGGTGAGTTGCAAGCACCATGGCGCATTCATGATGGGCTGGTGCTGCATGGCTCGCGGGTGTTTCTGCCCGCACAATCACCGTTCACAGCCACGGCGCTCCAGCTGGCACATACATCAGGCCATGAAGGCACGCAGAAGACACTACACCGGCTGCGTCAAGACTTCTGGGTGCCTCATGATCGGAAATTGGTGCGCGGTTTCGTTCGTTCCTGCCTCACCTGTCAGCGCAACAAGACGGAGACCTTGCACCCGGCCGGCCTCCTTCAGCCACTCGAGGTGCCGTCGCGGGTTTGGGATCACATCGCCATGGATTTTGTGGAGGGACTGCCGAGGGTGCACGGCAAGTCGGTTATTCTCACCGTGGTGGATCGTTTCTCCAAGTATGCTCATTTCATCGCATTAGGCCATCCTTACTCGGCTTTGTCTGTCGCGAAAGCTTTCTTCGACGGGATTGTGCGGCTCCATGGGTTTCCATCATCGATTGTGAGTGACCGCGATCCAGTATTTACCAGCAATGTGTGGAAGGATCTGTTCAAATTGGCCGGTGTGCAGCTTCGCATGAGCACGGCGTTCCATCCTCAGACAGACGGTCAATCGGAGGTTGTCAACAAGACTATCGCCATGTATCTGCGGTGCATCACCGGCGACAGACCGCGCAAATGGTTAGACTGGCTGCCCTGGGCAGAATACTGCTATAACACGTCGTTTCATTCGGCGTTGCGCGCTACGCCATTCCGGGTCGTCTATGGCCGTGATCCGCCGCCATTGGTGTCCTTGGTGCAGGGCACAGCCAGGACAACGACAGTGGAGGACATGCTTAAGGAACGTGATGAGTTCCCGACTGCTATTCGGGAACGTCTTCTTCAAGCTCAGCAATACACCAAGCGCTATTATGATGCCCATCACCGTGAGGTCGTGTTCAATGTCGGAGATTGGGTGTGGCTTCGTTTGCTCCATCGGCCAGCACTGTCGCTCTCGGATCGGCCCAAGGGGAAGCTGGGTCCTCGGTACGCTGGTCCTTTTCAGGTGATCGAGCGCGTAGGGGAGGTGGCGTATCGCCTGGCCTTACCAGCAGGCGCCAGGATTCACGACGTCTTTCATGTGGGTGTCCTCAAGCCCTTCCATGGTGAGCCGCCTTCTGTTCAGCCTGAGCTACCGCCTCTGGACAATGGCCGTGCTTTGCCCATTCCGGAGAGGGTGCTGCGTGCCAGTCTACGACGCGGCGTCTGGTTTGTGGAAGTCCAATGGGAGGGCATGGCGGCAACAGATGCGACATGGGAACCATTGGACCAGTTCAAGGAAGATTATCCCACATTCCAGCTCGAGGACGAGCTGTTTGTCGAGGCGGGGAGAGATGTTATGACCGGTATCGTCTACCAGAGGCGTGCAAGGGGAATCGTGGCTGAGCAGGAGAAGATAGAAGATGGGATCGGTCATCATCTAAAAGAGTCCAGGCATGAGTTGGTTTTAGATTTGGTAGTTAGGGAGTTGTTAGGAAATAAGAGTTGTTATCGGATGCGTTTGTAAGGCTATAAGTAGCCACCGGTTTGGATTAATGAAAGTTAAGCAAGATCAACAGATTGTTGGTCCTTGCCCTTGTGCGATCTAGTTCTCCTGTTTCGCCGTGCCCCAGCACGGCGCCTCCTCCTCCACGCCCGCGCCGCCGGGCGTTCAAGCCTCGGCCTCCCATCGTTCATCCGTACAATCTACGTAGCTTGGCCGTAGGCTCTTCCATGAAAGAGTTCATATAATGCAATGTTTCATTTTGGTGTTTCATAAGCAATACATGTAAAATACAGACTTATTGGAAACCGTGTATATATAGTTTCATCTAGATGAAACACATTTCATCTCTCTCATCATTAACATTTTGTCACATCATTTAAAATGTTGACTTGTAACCCTGTTTAATGTGCATAAAACCTCATAAAACCTTACACTGGGACTAGCCTTAAGCCATTCCCAACCCAATGACTAGGATAGTATCCATAGCATTAAATAAGGTGCCCCGTAGGATGAAAAATGAGATGGCAAGGGAGTTAATTAAGAAAGAGAAGGAAATCAAGTCTTATACGAGACGTGGTTTCTACACAACATCACAAGATGTGAGGAAAGTAGCATTTAATTTGAGTACAGAACATTAATGTTTGCTTTGGGAGAATAACGTTTAGTAGTAGTTTCTTAATTATGTAAAGACTATGAAAACTATCAGTAGTGTCTTAGGTTGGGACTGCCTTAGTCATATACATTACTTGGATAGTTGAGATATCATTAATGTTACCATGAACCTACTGATTCATGTATTACTATGCATTCAAATTGTTTGTTAAAGCAGGGACGAAAAATGATGACATCATCGACTCTTTTCTCCTCTCTCTTTTTCTAGGGTTTTTTAGGTACATGCTATATGCCAACTTCCTATAACTTTTTTTTTATTATAGACACTCGATATATTAGACATCCGGTTGCAATCCAATGGTCCAAAACTAATAGGCTTCTGTTTATCCTTTTTCCTTTACTCCTTTGTCTCTAATAATACTTGTTTTTTATACTTAATAATAATACTTGTTTTGATCTCCCATGCATTGACACCATGATGCTCCAATATCTTATAGCTTGCCTACTTTCCTAGCATCATACTAACCAATTTATTGGTTGCCTCCGCTGTCCACTGGTCATTCTTCGCCACCTACAGCTACTATGTCTTATCCTACTCCCCTTCCCCACCTAAAGCCGCCAAAACATATAAATCTTAACTTTGATGCCCCCCCCCCTCAAATCCAAAGTAGCTCAACGACGACATTCAAGGTTCACGGTTTAATTTTTTCCAAAATTTCAGGAGCATGTAGTTGTTTAGGAGGTGTGCTCCTTAAAAGGGATAAAATGAGTGTCGTTGGGGTGAGCATGAGAGCCAAATTTTGCCCTCAGTAAACTAGGATATGGTCCACACCATGAGCCCACTGAAATGAGTAGTGGCCTATAAATAATAATAACCCACTATATATCAATTTACACTCCCATAACATCCTAACCCTTTTCCCATACTCCCTCACTTCCCTAGCTATAAGCAAGTGGCAGTGGCCACCCCGCTGGCCCTCACCATGTCACTTCTTAGTTTGATCATGCACAGCATGAGACGAGGGCATGAGCACAAGGCCAGCAAGGGCCTAAGGGTATGCCGGCGCACCATCTCTCTTCATATGTAGATGCGAGCTACGAAGGGCATTGCATTGGGAAGGTGTCATGCCGTGTGAGTACCAAGCGGGTAGGCATGCCTCGGAGGACATCATCACTCAAGTACTAGGGCTCTCATCGCCGTTCACTCTCACCAGCTCTAGTCGCTTGCTCCTTCGTCCTGGATTGCATCTTCTTTTTTTCCTCGCCAGCAGCTACATCATCATCATGAAGCAACAACCCACTGAGGCCCCATCGTTGATTAGGGATCCATGAGGGTCAAGACTGGGAGCAACATTTGACCGCTAGCTAAGCCTTTGAGGCCTAAGTAAGGAATATAGTTTGGAACCAGGATGAGAACTGCTCCATCCCTCCACTCCTTTCTTTCTCGACGTCGCCCTGGTTCTTCTCGCCACATAACCATAAAAGTAAAACACAATTTGTTTTTCAAAAGAATACAAGTAACTGCACGCTTATAAACCATCCATGACTATTAAGGACGAGTTGTCCCCAATAAATTTGAAACCGTTATAACTCGAGATACGAGAAAATAGTGAGTTACAACACGTGACACACTTCACGTGTAAGACAATATGACAAAGGGACAACCCTTCTTCCACGGGATCGTGTGACATTTCAACTCCGAAAATGGTAACGGCCACGTCACATGCTTCCTCCATGTCGCTATCAAGTGGGCCCCATATCTTCTTCATCCTCTCGCGCGCGGCGCGCCAGCCCAATGGCCCTGCTGCTGGTTAGGGTTTATGGTCGAATCACCATGGGTTGCATTCATGTTTAGCAAGATCTTGAGGGTTGAAGGGAGATCATTCAAACCATGGGTGACTGACAGTGCTGGTGATTTATAACGGGACGTAGAGACTCCGCCACCCACGAATGACGATGTACCGGCGGAGACCATTGATGGCTACATGCGCGATGGTGGCAGATCCGTGACAAACTTGCCGGAGATGACGAAGAAAGCCGGGCAGCGGCGGGAGAGAACAGCGGCGGCGCGCCGTGAGACACCCAACGTGATACATTCAAGAACCTTGACCCTCACTATAGCCGGCGCCGCTTCCCACCTCCCCCCTCCCCGCATATCCTCCGCCCCTCCTGCCCGCCTCCTTCTTCTTCCCTTTCCCCTCCTCCTCTCTCTATTTCACCACCCTATCCGCCCTCCTCCCCCGGGGCGATCACCGGCGCAATCCGTCCACCCAACCCACACCCACACTCACATCCACCGGAAATCTACTCTCTTTTCTTTCCCGCGATTGAGGGGCGGCGGAGGCGGCGGCGATGAAGTTCGGCAAGAGCCTCAGCGCGCAGATCGTCGAGACGCTGCCGGAGTGGCGCGACAAGTTCCTGTCGTACAAGGACCTCAAGAAGCGCCTCAAGCTCATCGGCGCCGGCGCCGGGGACGGGGCCGAGCGGCCGCCCAAGCGGGCCCGCCGCGACGACGCCGGGGAGGCCGACGCGGCGATGACGCCCGAGGAGGCGGAGTTCATGCAGCTCCTGGAGGCCGAGCTCGAGAAGTTCAACTCTTTCTTCGTCGAGAAGGAGGAGGAGTACATCATCCGCCAGAAGGTGCCTGCCCTATCCTATCCACCCCCGTCCCTCCCTTCGTCCCCAATGGTATCGGTGTTCCTTGATCTGACCGGGTTGTTTTGGGTTTGTCGGTGGCCGGAGCAGGAGCTGCAGGACCGCGTGGCCAGGGCGGCCGGGCAGGAGCCCAAGGAGGAGCTCATGCGGGTGCGCAAGGAGATCGTCGACTTCCACGGCGAGATGGTGCTGCTCGAGAACTACAGCGCCCTCAACTACACCGGTGAGTCCCCCGACGCACGCCCCCGGCCCGCCGCGTCGCGTTAGGTGTTGCTTTCATGCCGTCTCAACTGCTTGAATTTCCCAGAATCCGTTATCTCTGCTCCGTTGTTGTTTATCTCTTCTAGGAAAGTTTCTTGTCTGTGTATTTTGGGTACTAGTTAGTAAGGAGTGGCAAGTAATCCGAAGCAATTTAGTCCGGATTTGAATCGAGGAGGAAAGGAAGCATCTAGATTTGTGGAGCTAGCCGCTATTGCTTGCCAACATAGGTCAGTTAAGAGGGGACTTGCGTTGTTGTTTGTCAGCAATGGGCCAATCATGTCGCTGTCATGGAGCACAGACCAGTCACTAAGTTGAAATGGCGCGTGCTTTTGTCATCGCTGCTATTGACGAAATCGCATCGCTAAAAAATGAATGGCGAGAAAATGTAAGCTGTCACAATAAGTGGATTGATTTCTCGCGAGAAATTAGTTATCTCTGGTCATTAATGCGAGTACATCATTATTTTGTAAATAGATGTTCTATACCATACAAAAACACGTTCAATTTAGAGCACGTCGGAGTGAGACATTCTGTTAGTTGATGCTAATAATTGTAGCAATAGAAAACAAATGAAAGAAAATAATCTTTTATTATCGATAGCCACCATATATTATGCCTGACATGTTTTTTAAGTTCACATGTGCGGTGCTCTTCCCTCGGATTGGGATTAATCAATGGATGATATCTTGGATCATGGCACCTTGCTCAATTTTGTTTGATTCGTAAGACACAAAGTATCTCAGTGCTATTTCGCTTTACTTCAAGTACCCAGGTGTCCTATTTGCCTGTCTAATAACTGTATTTAGTCTCAGAAAAAAAAATCCGCCTTCAGTAAGTTGACAATGATTAATCTTATGGTTTATTGTCAAGATAAAATTTTCTGCATCATCTCAAGTCTATGGTCATAATGTTTAAGACAGTAAGATCATGCAGTAGTTTACTTTTCTGTTTGGACTCGTGTCAAAGCGTGCTCCTTTTATCCATCTTGAACACTACAAACATACACCAACCCTTTTTTTGCCACTTAGAATCGGTTTTATATCAGCTGTTGCATCTTTATGGAGTTTGTTCAGTTTAGTAGGTGGTCCAGTTTTCAGAATAAATAGATAGACAGAAATAATGAATATGTGGTTCTTTTATAGATCTGTATTGATATTTTTGTATGCTTCACTAAATGAGCCAAGATTCTTTCTGCTTGGCTGAGATGCATTTGCTACTAAAACATCATCTGGAATGCAAGTTTGGTTTGCTTAGTACTATACTGGCAGGCTACTCACATAAAGTCAAATTTGTGAGCTGTCATGAATTTGATGGTAGTGAATACTTCCTGTTACCATGTTCTCGAGCATAATGGCTTCAGTGGATGAGCAACCACTCACCATAATATCAGCCTTTGAGCTTTTGGCTGCTCCTGTTGCCTTTACAGCGGCGCATCAGGGTTCAAGCATCGATAGATCCATTGATGTCCAAAAAGTGTGCCACTAACCTCCTCTCCCACTTGCATTGCTTGACTGGAGCCGTTTTACAGCCCCCCCACCCCAACCCCAAACCATTGACCCATTGTTTTTTCTCTAGTGTCCGAGCATATGCTGCTGGAGACAGTTGTTTCAGTCACCTTGTCCTTTGATCGGTTGACTTGTATTATAAAATTGAATATGAAGTCTAGACAAACTCGTGACTTTCTAAATTAGACTGCCATTAGAGGCAAACAACTTTTGATGTTCTTGTCGTAGTGAATTGTGACTAGTTGATTTAGTCCTGCAAGCTATTTAATTTAACCTTATATTTATCAGTTCCTTCCTAGTTGTAGGATATCTGAACTTGAATGCTTTACTCTTTGTGTTCTGTAGTTGTGTGACCCTTTCTACACTCATTTCTGTTGCCTTTTTTTTTACTTCTTTTCTTTTGGTCCATCTGAAATGCTTTTCCGAATGGGGATTTGCAAGTGTTTTAAGACCTTTAAGCATCATCTTTTCCCAATATAGTGTTGGCCTATTGCATTTGAGTTGACCAATGGTGCACGTTTAGTGGTAACCTTTGCAAAGTGTTATCATGTTTGTCTTGAACAGTCAAAGCCATCATTAAGTATGGTATGTCCATTTTTGGTTCAGAAGTCATAACCTACGAGCCATACAAAGACCACACACCTTTTGGCTGACACAGCCAAACAACAATATTTTCTGTCATTTTCTACATGTCTGCATTTACTCTGCATTTAGGAGAATTTGCTGTCTGCTGATTTTGTGGTCCATAGTTTTTTTTGGCTTCATGAAAGCAGAAACCTGATAATTGTATCTTATTTTAAACTTGAAGCATTTCTGTGTGAGAATTGCATGTCTGTGTGAGAATTCTGCATAGAGTACGACGTTCTTGAGGGCGGCTACAACCCAAGAGTCTGGCTGTAAACATGCTTGCTGCATTGTTTTGTTTGTACATGATAATTGTGTTGGTTGGATTTTCTAGTGTAAAAGAACAGTGGTGTTGTTGACCTAGTAGCTTGTCTGGACCACTTATGCTCATGGATTACTGTCTTGATATCCTAGCTAGTTAGATGTTTCATCACAATATATTCTTATGTCTCGTGTTGCCCTTTACAGGACTGGTTAAGATTCTCAAGAAATATGACAAAAGAACTGGTGCCCTGATCCGGCTGCCCTACAGCCAGAAAGTCCTGCAGCAGCCTTTCTTCACCACTGACATCCTGTTGAAGCTTGTGAAGCAGTGCGAAACCATGCTGGAGCAGCTCCTGCCAACTAATAAGCCATCTGTATCAAGTAAAGATGGAAAAAGAGAGAGCAATGAGGAAGCAACGCCAGCAAAGCCCACTTCTACCTTGCTAAACGGCGGTGGTATTCCAGAGTTAGATGAGATTGAATACATGGAGAGCATGTACATGAAGAGCACGATTGCAGCCCTTAGATCGCTGAAGGAGATCCGGAGCAAGAGCTCGACTGTCAGCATGTTCTCGCTGCCACCTCTTCAGAGCAACACTGCGCCTGAAGAGCTTGAGAGGTGGAACAAGATACCCGTGATAGAGCAAGCCGCCAAATGACATTACAAATGTGCAATGCCGGATGCTTCACCTGCGGCAATTTTAGTCTTGACATTCGCTGGAGATGGGACTGGGATCTTATCTCCTTGTCGTATATTCAGTAATATGTATAAGTTCAGGATTCCTAACAGCTGTAAAATGGTGGAAATGTTCAATATACCATGTTAAATCATAGAATCCCATCATAACCATCAGACAGAACTGAGGTGATATTGTGAATTGATCCTGTAATTTTGCTGATCTACAAGTATTAACCGAGTTTATAATTCTGGGGCTGTTGATTTGTTCTTTTGAACTCAGTGTTGCCCTTTTATTCCTTGTGAGTTGTGACGATGCTCATGGGTAACTATGTATTGCCCTTTAGTTGCTCATTGCAACAACTTTTGCATCAGGCAATGCCTATGCGTTACTAGAGGGAAAATGGACAAGGAACATTTGTGTATTTGTGTTCCCGCCACAACCTCCTTTTTTTAGGGCAATCATCAAGAACTTTACTGATCAGACAGGTTGCAGTCCTTGGACGGCACCTTCAATAACCGGTCCAGAGTGTGCTAGATCCAATTACAAATGGAAAACTCGGCGATGACATCCGCGCACAGCCATGAGCTACTGCATTTGCCTCGCGCCTTACATGTGAAATTTCAAAGTCAACAGAAGACCTGAATTTCATGCCATAAATCAGCTATAGACGATCTCCCACCATTACCCCCTCGAAGTAGATTGACCAGGGTAATATTGTCAGTCTCTAAGATCAGCTTATCGACATCTTGTGCTATCGATGTCAGCAATGTCTGCAACATTGTCATACCATCTTGTTTATGCTGCTAGAATTCCACCGGCTTGGCCTGTTTGTTTGGCTGCTGGCTGGTGCTGATCTGTGCTGAGAGAAAAATACTGCTGGCTGTGGGTTCCTGAGCATTGCACCCCCTCCTCCTGCACTGCATAGGATGCGCTATTGAAAGAATCATTGGTATCCGGCGGTGCCCATCTCTCCTGTCGATGCTCCCTAGGCTCAGGCTCTTCCCATACTAGCTAGTTCCTCCACCATGGCAGCAACATGTTTCACGGTCTCCAGATTCTACGGACATTCCTACGAGCATTTCTTCAGGACTAGAGTGACCACACCCCACATACAGGAGTGCAGCATCGAGTACAGAGGAGATCTTCCCATCAAGCAAGTCTGAGTCCATGTCAATGGATGCAATCTTGGGATTCTCTTGTCAGTAATATCTTCCAGAACCTCCTCGCATATGGGCCCGGTCACCACATGTTCCACAACCTCTCCTTTTGATGATTAAAAGAACAATTTTAGTTTGCTAATAAGCATTTCTTCCAACCGAACTGGCATTTCTAAAATTCATGAATTTCATCCAACCGAACTGGCATTGCTAAAAATCATGAATTTCAACTCGAATTTTAAGGTCTTCAGCAAGCAAACTAGAATTTTTCTTTTTGAAAGGAAGCCGACATATTTACTGCTAGTTCGGTTGTGTTTTTCTTCTGTACTTTTTATCAAAACTAGAATTTGGGCATGATAAATTTTGAAGGAAAAAGTCCATTTTTGACCATCCAACTCTTGTCTGAGTTTGATTTTAACCATCGAACTTCAAAACCGGATATACACTTTAAATAAAATAGTTCTTGGATCTTCAAATGATTACTATTTTTTCTCGTATATCCGATTTAAGTGATTCTTGTGGTCATGCGTTCGTAACGATGAGCTTTATCTTTTAAAGTTATGAACATATTATTTTCTAGTCGTTTGTTTTACTTTTTTTATATTGGTATTTTTACACAACAACATAAAAATAATATATTAAATAGTGATAAAATAATATAAAGACTATTGTAAAAGATAAAGCTCACTATTACGAACACGTGACCGCAAGAATCATCTAAATCCGAGGTACAAGTAAAAAGTAATAATCATTTTAAGATCTAAGGACTAAATTGTAAATAAAAAACTTAAAACCACCCATCAAAACCGCCCTGATGGCCAAATTTGAACGGTTTTAATAGTTCGATGGCCGAAGATATCCGGTTTTGAAGTTCGATGGTCAAAACCAAACTCAGGCAAGAGTTGGATGGTCAAAAATATACTTTTTCCAATTTTGAAACAGCAGTTGGACTTCAAAGTCTGAACATACCAAACTGTTTCAAAGCATTCAGATAGCAAACAAACCCTTGAACTTATCGAATTGTTTATACTAACATTGAATTCAATTCGATACTAGTACTTTTTTTCCTATTTGGACATGTTTTTTTAAAATTTTTGAGAGGATTTCGGGCAGAACATAAACCCAAGGGTGTGCGGTTTGCGGCCTTCACCAATCCCCAGGCCCATAACCGAAGGCGAAAACCTTTTCCTACTCCAGTGCTCCACCGCCCTCGCCGTGCGGCGCCATGCCGCCGCCGCCGCCGCCGCCGCCGGCGAATCCCTTCCCTGGCTCGCCACCCCCACCCGACGTCGATCCCGACCTCACGGACCCCGAATCCTCTTCGCCCGGCCGGGGCCCCGAGCCCGATCCCCCGGCGCCGACCATCTCGCCCACGATCCTCGCCAGGCTGAAGCCCACCCCGCGAGAAATCTACAGGCTCGTCTTCGCGGCCGGCGGCATGGGCATGACGGCGAAGGACCTCAGCCGCGCGTCGGGGCTGACCACCACCGTCTGCAGCGCCCAGATGCGCTCCCTCGAGAAGCTGGGACTCCTCAAGGAGGTCCCGGACGTGCGCTGCCACGCCAAGAAGAGGCCCAAGCTCTACATGGCCTTCGAGTTCAAGCCCTCCGACGAGGTGACCGGCGGGACGTGGTACCACGACGGGAGGGTCGACGCCGACGCCATCGCCGCCGCGCGGCGCAGGTGCCTCGCCCAGGTCCGGCGGCTCGGCGCCGCCACCGCGGAGATGATCCACGAGGGCATCAAGAGGGACGGGCGCGGGGCCGCGTACGCTGGCGACAAGATCGCGGGCATCCTCCGGACCATGGTGCTCGACAGGTCGCTGGAGGAGGTCGAGAGCACCGGCGAAGGGGAGTTCGCCGCCGTCGCGAGGGGCGCCATGTGCTTCCGGGAGCCGGGGAAGCAGCAGCCAGGAGGGATGATGGAGGGGATCCCGTGCGGGGTCTGCCCCGTGATCGATGAGTGCTCGCCGGAGGGGTTGATCTCGCCGAGCACCTGCGTCTACTACAAGAAGTGGCTGCAGATGGATTTCTAGCATGTGAGCAAACTCCCATTGTGCATTGCGAAGACGCTGATTGGAAAATTCAGTCTGACAGGTTGGGGCAGTGTAGCACGGTCTTAAGATAGGGCAGGGTATGTTTAGCCGTTAGGTACCTGATTTTGGTACTAGTTAAAGAGGGGGGAATTCAGTTTGGGGCTGTTGATTTTCAGTACTGACTACTTTGTTGTTACCTAGGTTTTTAAGTTTTTTATTTTTCAGCTGTTTTACGTATATATTTGCAATTTTTCTTCAAAGTTTGGATATCTGATACGTATACTAATTAGTATCCAAAATTCTTGGGGTGCCTGGTGGATATACAGTACTAAATATACATATCCTACCGTAAGTCCTATATGTTGACTGATGAGCACAACAAAGGTATTTTTGACAACCATATAATCCGCTCAACTTCTGCGAAACATAAGCATAAGAGTTTCTTCTGGTTAAATGTACAGTTGCAAACACCAATGGCTGCAAAGAGCAGCAATCAGAGTGTACAATCCTTTAGTAGCTGTGTTGCTTGATTCAACTTTAATCATAACTGAGCTAACATGTACTATTCTGATGGAGCAGTTTAATCAATTGGCGGTTGATATTGATCTTACTGTACTTACAGGATTATTTTGGGTGCTGGCATTGTCAACCTTTTCTCGTAACTGAGCCATATACATAGTTTCTCTATCACCGTATATAGTTGTCCTATTTTGCCCTTTACAGGATGTGCTAAAATTTCTGAAAAAGTATGGCAAACGAATCAGAACCCTGACCCGTTTGCCCTTTATCTAAGTCAGGATGGGAATGGGCCGGCCCGGCCCTGGCCTTGGACCCGGCCCCCATGGCCTCAAGGTCAATTTTAGAGGGTCATGGGCCGACCCAATTTAATGTTTAGCTATGGCCTCGATGGCTCTCAATGGGTAATGTGGGTCGGCCTTGTTCACCCT
Source organism: Echinochloa crus-galli (assembly GCA_900205405.1). Lineage (NCBI taxonomy): Eukaryota > Viridiplantae > Streptophyta > Magnoliopsida > Poales > Poaceae > Echinochloa > Echinochloa crus-galli. The sequence goes on along the minus strand of OAMR01000397.1, from coordinate 895,726 downwards.
TTAGGCTATGCTTAAACAAACAATCGGATAAGTTTTGATCATATTGTTACTTGACAATTGCTAATTTATTAAAAGAAAAATAATTATGTTGCTATAATACTACCGTTAGTTATGTGCAAAGAAGGAAAAAAATATTGTACATGTACTGCTAGGCATCAACATGAAAAAAAATATTCAGCCAATATCTTGTATGCACCCATAGTTCGTCTACACAAAGTTAATTTTTACGTGCGAAACCACATATAGATGTAAATTGCGTGAGGCTTTTGGGTCGGTCCTATCATACCCGTTGGGTCAGTAGGGTCCGGCTCTATGGACCCATTTTTTATTTGAGGTCGACCCATACAATCCATTGGCCTTGTTTTTATGGGCCGGGCCAACTACCCAATGGGTCGACCGGGCCCATTTCCATCCTGATATCTAAGGAAGTTCTGCATCAGACTTTCTTCACCACTGACCTCCTGTACAAGCTTGTGAAGCCATTAGCCATATGCTGATTGCTGAACCATCTCGCTGCCAACTCTTCACTTCTTCAGTGCAACAGAGCACAAGAAGAGCAGGGAGTGGAATGGCAGGAAGCAGTTCCTCGCCGAAGGACCTGCATGTGTAATTAATGTGCCATCAGAGGATCACCTTGATCTCTTCCCAAATGATAGCACCAATGTTTTCACAAACACACACAAAAAGAAAAGAAATGATAGAACCAAAACAATCTTAATATTTCCCAATCACGTATACGTAATCCGGAGTCCTAACATCTGTAAAACAGTAAAGATGTTCAATATATACGATGCTAAATCGTAGAATTGCATATTCATCAGACAGAACTGAGGCGAATTTATTCACAATAGTGGATCAAATCCTGTATTTTTATGTTTCCTTTTGCTGATCTACTACTGACATTTATGGATTGCAGAGTTCAAACTGTTCTGATGAACTCGGAATTGTTCTCTAATGAATGTTGGCGCAAATTAGGTATGGCTCCTTTTATTTGTTCCACCTGAATTGCTTCTCATGGAAACAGGAGGATAAATGTTGCTCGTTTACTGAAATGCATTGGTACGGAAGAATTAAAACTCGGACCTTCAGTGACATACCTGATATCCGTTCACAATAATGACAAATGCAACTTGTAGTTCGAAATCGAAACTTAGGTCCAAGTTTGATACGGTAAATTCTACAAAGCTAAAATGGTGAAATTACCAAAAAAAAGCGCGAAACTTATCAATAACTAACCTTCGCCAATGTACCTATTTACAAATCTATTTCAATTAGTAGACTTGAGAGAGTTTGGTCAGTATGTTTTTTCTTCAAAATCTAACCTACTTATAAACTACGGAGTACTACGAGCTTGACATAAAAATTTAAAGCTTCAAATTCAAATTTAGAGACACTAATACTATTGAACAACGTGTATTTAGATGAAAAAGGAGTGTGTTTTTTCGAGTGTTAGTATAGTATATACTATATATGTGTACAGTAGTTGTTTTTTTTTGAGGGAAAGGTGTATAGTAGCTAACAAATGCTTTCCGTATCGCTAGAGGAAGACGTCAAAAGCCCACGTCAAAAGCCCAAGGCCCAGAAGGCCAGCCAGAACCGTCGTCCTCTTCCTCCGCTCGTGTTCCCCTGCCGCGCCGCCACACTCCTCATCCCCGCGCCATGCCGCCGCGGAAGCGCCCGGCGCCGCCGCCGGAAGAGCCCCCTCCGGCATCGAAGCATTCACCTGATGCCGAGCCCGCCGAAACCACCAAACCTGCCCTCGATTCCGAGCCGCCGACCATCTCGTCCAAGGTCCTCGACAAACTCCCGAGCATGGAGAAGCAGGTGTACACCCTCATCTTCCAGGCGGGCAGCAAGGGCATGTGGATGCTCGACGTGCGCAGGCAGCTGACGATGAGCCCCAACGTCGCCACCAAGGTCGTGCGCACCCTCGTCTCCCACGGGCTCGTCAAGGAGGTCAGCGACGTGCGCCACAAGAGCCGGAAGATCTTCATGGCCACCGACTTCCAGCCCTCCGACGAGATCACCGGCGGCACCTGGTACCACGACGGCCGCCTCGACACCGACGCCGTCTCCGCCGCGCGCCGCCGCTGCCAGGCGCAGGTCGAGAAGCTCGGCGCCGCAACCGTGCAGATGATCCACCACGGCATTTTGAGGGACGAACCCAGGGCCGGGTACACCATCCACAAGATCAGGGATATCGTGAAGACCATGGTGCTCGACAAGGTGCTCGACGAGGTCAAGAGCACAGGCGAGGGGGAGTTCGCGGCCGTCAGGAGCGGCACGATCTGCTATCGGTTGGCTGGGGCTGCGCAGGGAGGGATGATGGAGGGGATCCCGTGCGGGGTTTGCCCCAGGATCGATGAGTGCTCGCCGGAGGGGGTCATTTCGCCGAGCACATGCGTCTACTACAAGAAGTGGCTGCAAATGGACTTCTAGGAAGTGGCCGGTGAGCGCTCATCTGCTTTGCATCAAGATGTAGTCCATTGGAGAATTCAGTTTCTGATTGTCCAATTGGGGCTGTTGCTTCACACTCTGGGATTGGATTGCCATATTTCCATTCCTTTAGTGTGGTTTTGTCTCCAGTTTCAGATTTTAGTGCTCATACCAATAATCTATTCTATAGTTATGTCTACTTAGTCTTTTACTAGTGTTTGATGTGTATTTATTTGCATCAAGTTTGGATCTCTGTTCCACATCAACATCATAAATTCTCGGGGCAATTGGCAAGCATTTCAGCTATTATATTCAAGCTTTTGAAAAATCAAGTTAAATGCTGAATACACACACCATAAGCGCTCCTGTATGACAACCAAAGGATTAATATAGATGTGCCTCCACTCTGTTCAAAATTTCATATTTTCATGACCCTTGAATTAACTGAAAATGCTGTATTTGATTGGGCTAAATGTTAAAAGCCCCAATATCTGCAATGATAAGCAACCGCAATGTTCAGAATTTCAGATATAGTATCCGCGTTGCTCAATTGCTGATGTTATTGTGTTATTCCTGTAGCTAAGGTGTTATGTATATGTTACCACTTGGCCACATAAGATATATCAGTTAGTTGCTTCTTAACACTACAGTGCAGTTGATGGACCCCACCTAGATTGGGTTTAGATGGCTTTTCGGTTGTAATTTTTTGCCGAATGATTTAGCTTCTCGTGGGTTAGTGCTAAATTTGTGGAACTGGGTTGGTCACGTGCTTTTCCATGTTCTGTAGATATTTATTCTAGTAGTTTAGAGGCTTCAGTTAGTTGTGTGACTTAAGTGCTCTGAATGGATTGGGGAGGTGAAGTCTCTTGCTTTGGCAATAATATTGGGCCAATATGTTGTTTCCTGTGTAGAATGGTTTCATTGCCTCATTTGTATTATACTTGATTTTGTGGAGCCTTTTTATGTGCTTACAGAGTTTCAGCTGTTTGGTAGTCTAAGCACCTTAGTTCTTCACTCACCTCGTCTTATCTACTTCCGCATGATTGCCATGTTATATTTATGCTCAGGCTACAACTGTGAGTTGATACCTTGAGCCTATTGTTCTTTTGAGGATGACGGAGACACAGCCTTCTGTAATTTTTGCGGTATCTAGGTTCTGACCATTTCAATTAGTTACAGTTACGGCTAATCATTGATGACAATACATGGTTTCACATCACAAATCATTAAAAAATGCTTTTAACGTGATCATGCTAATTTAAGTATTCCTTGACTGGTGTCAAGGAAGCACATTGACGTAATTCTGTCTACAATCTCAAATGACAAGGAACTAAGTTACTATGCTGTGATCTTTTAGTGTGTAACTATCCTCAGACATGGTATAGCCTGATCCTTGCACATGATCTATATCCTTCATGTCTGTTCCAATCTGCTAACAATCTCAGTTTAGTTCCTTTGCGTTTCTTGGTCTCAAATCTACTTGGCTTTTATTTGCTTTGAAGGATCCCAATCTGGTGCTTGTAGTAACGGTTTAGAATGTTGACTATGTAAATGTCAATTTGGGATGCAGGAATCAAGCAACCTTAGTTTTCAAACATTTGATCTTCCAATTTGTTGTATAATCTTTGAGCTTTCACCGTTTGAGGGTCTCTTTGAAGAACTGAACAACATTTCTAAAGGGGATAGGGGATACATAAAATGCTTTGTAAAACCTGGATTAATATATGCAT
>OAMR01000397.1:868256-883248 GCA_900205405.1 Echinochloa crus-galli | reverse complement strand
GGGGGGGGGACCTTGGTTTCTTAAGTAATTACTGTAGCAAAAGCTTTAAATCACCATTATATCTTGATGAAAATCAACATCTCCTTTGTTTCAGCCCCCTCTTGTCTCCCATCCTGCATCCACCACTGTGAACATTGATGCTGTTTTATGTTAATGGTCTCAAACATTGCCATATAAAAATAAGAGTTTCTAAGCAAACAACCCCTAGGTTTTTTATATTGTGTCATAGTAATTGCACAATCTGTTAATTTGTGCATATATAGAAAATAAGTGTTATGAGTTGCATGTCAACAATAGCTCCTATAATAATCGAATGAGTGGTTTTGTGTAGTCCTAAATTTTAGCTTACAAAACAACCTGATCTTATCTCCCCTCTCATCCATGTCATCGAAAATCTTAAATGGAATTGCAATGATACAACCCATGAACGGCTGTTGTTGTCTCCCAATCCACGCATATTCGTACACGTTTCTGACTATGTATATATCTTTTTTCAAACATGTATAGACGGAGAAAATTTTATCCATATCTTGTCAGTGAAACTGTTAATGATGGAGAGAATGGCGCACATTTGGGGTTACGGAGAGATGAGCACATTGGATGGAGTAGGAGGCACGTGCCACTCTCCATTTGCACTGTTGTCCCCTTCGATTTTTCCTGGTTGACCAAAGCCAAATAATGCCAAGAGCTCCCGGACGCCGTCCTTCGCTATATATTTCACCCTTGCCCCCCGTACAAAGCCTTAGCTTCTTGCTGTCCGTCAGCCTGTCCCCTTCAAATCTTTCGTGTCCACTTCTACTTGCCTCCATATCATATCGATCACCCAATAATAATCCCATAAGTGCATTGATCGTCGTCATCTCCTCATCGATCCAATCCCATGGCCGCCGCGAGCTTCGACGCCGGCCGGACAGGTCCCCTCGGCGTGCACGCCGCGTCGCGCAAGATCGGCAAGCCGGCGGGCGGCGGCGGCGGGCACGGGCAGCAGGAGCGGAAGCCGGTCATCATCTACATGGTGTCCCCCAAAGTCATCCATGTGTCCCCCAAGGTCATCCATGTCGAGGCCCACGAGTTCATGCCGCTCGTGCAGCGGCTCACCGGCCCAGACGCCGGCGGCCGCGGGGACAAGAAGGCCGGCGGCAGGGCGTCGACGTCCGGCGGCGGTGCCGCTGGAGACTCCTCCCCGAGGGAGGAACGGGAAGGCGGCAAGGGCGGCAGGGCGGCGCCGCCGGTGCGCGTGAAGGCGCGCGCCCTGAACCGGCCGGCCGGCCCGGCGGTGTCGGTGTCGGTGACGGCGACGGCCACGAGGCAGCAGGCCGGCGGCGCCGCCGCCCCCTCGGCGTCGCCGGCGTCGGGGTTCATGTTCCACGACCTCAGCCCGCTCCGCGGCGCGGCGCTCAAGGGCGAGCACCTCCCGCTGGTGTCCCCCGGGTGGCTGCACCACGTCGGCGACCATTTCCTGAGCCCCGGCGCCGCCGCCGCCGCGCTCGGGTCGCCGTCCGCCGGCTTCCTCGACATCTTCGGGCCGCTGTCCTCGTCGCACCAGCAGTGATCGGATCGGAATCGGATCAACCGGTGAGTGGTGACATGACATGCATCATGCATGGCCGGCATGCGCTAGGGTTTCTTGCATGCACCCGGCCGGGCTTGAATGATGCATGACCACTGACAGGATCGAAAGGATTCGAAGCCATATCTTCATTGAGCGTTTGATTAGGCTGGTTCAGGAACTGTATATAGTTTAGGTTTTTTCTGTTTTCCCTTCGATCCAATCATCCAATCACTTCACGAGACCAGGAGAGGACAAGGATTTCAAGCCGGTGCCGCACTTGTCCGGAGATGAAGATGGAATTGGAAGCAAAGGAGGAGGGGAACAAAGGGGTAACTACATCTTATGTAAAAATATAATGGAGTTCTCTGAGCTTCTGGTTTGTTCTTTTGTTTATAATTAGTAGTTTGTGATGTGTGTTTTCTTATACAAGGATGACTTTGTTTTGATTTCGGTGCAATGCTAGTTGTACATTAATAATGTATGTATGTGGTACCATTTGGTACACTACTCATGGAATTGATTTATTTTATTGATTCGTTTTAGTGGCGTGCAAGTTAATCAGCTGACAGCTTGCTAGCTAGCTAGCACAATGTATGCAGTGATGCACTCCTGCAGGGCCTGCAGCAGTTAGTTGGTTATGGAATTGGGGAATACTACAGAATACTACATGAATATCCCACTGCTCCTGCTGGTGTGTCTACCTTGATGCAACTTTTATTTACTCGTATAATCTATCTGAAATGTGCATCTATCATCATGGACACCCACTTCTGATGAAGATTCTAAAAAAAAAACTTCTGATGAAGAGAGGATCAGTTGGGGATTATATTTCAGGAGACATATCTGTTCATTCATCACTATACCTTTCTTTTTGCGGAAACCATCACACTATAACCTTGCTTTGAGCTGGCATATTTTTGTAAAGCCAATGTCTTTTTTTTTGCGGGTACAATATCTTTTTAAATCAGGAGGATCGTGCGTGGATATATGAAGTGAGGAGCTGCAAACTGTAACGCGCGTTGTATGTTTTTCTAACATGATTTAGAACAGAATTAAACCTGAAGAATTAATGGCCTGTATGTTGGTCATAAGTACCTGATCTCATAAACATTAGTGGAATAACCCTATTTCTCATGGTTATACTAATTATTAACTTGTGCGGATGAAATGATGAGGGATCAACTCACTCGATACATTCCACAAACCAAGCAAAAAAGTGAGGAGTGAAAAGATGATGCATGATCCTTTTCCTCAAACCAAACGTACACCCCCCCTGTATAAGAGACAGCCCCCCCCCCCTAAAATTGCCCATGAAAGCGTATTTATCCAGGCTAGTACTTACCTCAGCGTCAGCTTTACTGGCCTATTGCTGGTTCAAAGGCAGTATCATTTTTCTTTCCTGATAGGTGATAGCTCCTGATTTTCCCTTTGAATTGCAAATTTGCACTGGTGGAAACGTCCGAGGGCCTAACTTTTACTAAATTTATTTGCGTTTTCGATTAGAGCCATCCCTTTGTTATATTATTAAGATCTTCTCAAAAGAAAAAAAAATGCTAGAGCAGAGGGCACGTCAGAGAAATTTTGAATTTACAAGAGAACCTGCAAAGTTTGTTTGTCTGTACTAGCTAGATAGTTCTGAGGAGATGAACTTATTTCATGAGCTGCTGAGGCAAACACCGATGGATTGTTTTGCAAGAAACATGAAGGGCGAGGCATATATTTGATTGCCACGTTCAGGCCAGCACAGCACACACCCACGCATGCCTAGTATGTTCCGTACGCTACCATAAGAGGCGTGCGTCTGAAGTAAATATAGCAAGCTGAGCGGAAGGAACGTAGTATATATTAGCAGGAAATATTAAATAATTAAAGTAGTTAGAATTTACAGTCATCACAAGGGCATTAGGTCTAGTGGTATGATTCTCGCTTAGGGTGCGAGAGGTCCCGAGTTCAATTCTCGGAATGCCCCTATTTTTGGACTTATTTTTTTTATTCTTCTACAGACCAGGTCTCACCTGCTTAGCAACTAACACCGAGAGAAATATATAATTTAATTTCGGTTCCAGAACAAGGATTACATTACGTTGACCCGCAGCACATTACGCGAGACAACTCTCTTTTGTACCGACGCTTTCGATATCTTTATTCTCTCATCGCAGGTCAACTGCCTTTTGCTTAACGGGAGAGAAGAGCTGGATCCTCGTCACTGTTAGACTTTTGCAAAAAGAACAAGAAAAGAAATGCAACACTAAACATTCATGAGGTTTAGTAATTAGTATTCCTCAGTACAGATTGATCTGAGAACTAATGTAACTTGAAAACTTTACGGCGCGACATCATGCCTCTTAGCGTCAGCTCGTAGGAAGGTATCAGTCATTCTTATTCGAATCTTTTTTTTTTGGGGTATAAGAGCAACTCCAACAGGCTCTTTAAATGGTTTTGGATCGATAAAAAAAAGAAAAAGCGTAAAAAACCGGATCCAACAGTTCCTCCATCTTCCTCGCTACTGTATCCTGTTCGCCATCCCAGAGACTTCGGTCTTCATCTTTCCCGAGCGCGGCTGCGTCGCCATCCTCCTCTTCCCGCGCAGATTCCAGCCCTCCCGCGCATCTTCCCGCCCGTGCCGTGCCCCACTCCCCTTCCGAGCCGCGCCCCACTCCCCTTCCGCGCCGCGCCCTTTTCTCGCGCCGCGCCCCATCCCCTCCCGCACCGCCCCCTCCTCCCGTGCCGCGCCTGTCTCTTATACACATCTATCCTTCCTTGAGTGCTACCTTTCATTAATTCTTTGGAACTGCAACCTTTCTTTCTCCAATTTGATCCTTTCTTCCTGCAGAGCAAATGCTTTGTTGCACCTCTCTTCTTTCTTCAAGTCTTTCTCTAGATCAGCTTCTTTCTTTTGGACCATTAGATAGTCCACTGCTTCCTTAGTCGAACGTTGTCGTAGCTTCTGTTTCTCCTTCTTACCATCTGGTCTTGCTGATGGTTCAACATCATCACCACCACCAGTAGGGGCAGCAGCGGCGACTGATGCAGGAGAAGAAAGTGCCACTGTCTTCTGTTTCTTATTGCTTGGTTTTTTTGCAGATCCAATTTCCTTCCGCCTCTCCATCCACTTAGGCTTGTCCTTCAGAATTTTCCAGCAATGCATGTAGGCAAACTTCCTGTCCTTCGGGTCTTCGGACTTGAACAATACTAGTGCATTTGCAATCTGCGCATTTGAAACCAAACAAATCATTAACATTAAGTACTGACAAATGATCATAACTAGCAAATGATGAGTGAGTATTTACCTTGTCATCAACTGTCCAACCACTGCGGTTCCTAGCCTCAATCTTGGACATACAACCACAGAACAGGTTCACATCATGTTGTATACCGGACCAACGGTTCAATAAAGAACTTTCTGAACGATTTGACTCGAACGTTCTGTGTGCATGGAAATATTCATGTATTCTTGTCCATAATGTGCCATGTGTTTGATCAACTCCTATTGATCCCACACCACAGAGTGATCCAACCATCAATCAATCTAGTGGAACATCCAAGATTCCTCAAGGTAGAAGTAAAAATTTCAAAGATGAGGACATTCTTCTTGTGTCGGCTTGGTTAAATGTGGGCATGGATCCTATTCAAGGAGTTGATCAAACACATGGCACATTATGGACAAGAATACATGAATATTTCCATGCACACAGGGAGTTCGAGTCAAATCGTTCAGAAAGTTCTTTACTGAATCGTTGGTCCGGTATACAACATGATGTGAACCTGTTTTGTGGTTCTATGTCTAAGATTGAGGCTAGGAACCACAGTGGTTGGACAGCTGATGACAAGGTAATTACTCACTCATCATTTGCCAGTTATGATCATTTGTCAGTACTTAATGTTAATGATTTGTTTGGTTTCAAATGCGCAGATTGCAGGAGCATTAGCAATGTTCAAGTCCGAAGACCCGAAGCACAGGAAGTTTGTCTACATGCATTGCTGGAGAATTCTGAAGGACAAGCCCAAGTGGATGGAGAGGCGGAAGGAAATTGGATCTGCAAAAAAACCAAGCAATAAGAAACAGAAGACAGTGGCACTTTCTTCTCCTGCATCAGTCGCCGCTGCTGCCCCTACTGGTGTGGTGATTGATGTTGAACCATCAGCAAGACCAAATGGTAAGAAGAAGGAGAAACAGAAGCTACGACAACGTTCGACTAAGGAGCAGTGGACTATCTAATGGTCCAAAAGAAAGAAGCTGATCTAGAGAAAGACTTGAAGAAAGAAGAGAGGTGCAACAAAGCATTTGCTCTGCAGGAAGAAAGGATCAAATTGGAGAAAGAAAGGTTGCAGTTCCAAAGAGACCTAGAAGAAGGAAGGATCAAATTGGAGAAAGAAAAGTTGGAGTTCCAAAGAGACCTAGAAGAGGAGAGAATTCTTGGATTGGATTTGACCACTATGAGCTACAAACAACAACAATACTATGAAGTGCGTCAGAATGAGATTCTTGCAAGACGATGCAATATGTAGAGTTCTCTAGTTGTTGTTTACAATCAGTGTGCTTTGAGTTAATTTTAGTTCAGTTCACAACTTATCAGATCCATGCTATTCAGTATTTTTTTCTACCACCTGGTGATGCACTGGAATGTTCAGAACATGTTTTCCCTTGCAAATGATGGATTATACTCTGGTGAATTATATGGACTTTTTTTTAAATGGAGCTTGTGCTTGGATTTTAAATGAACCTGCTTGGTTCAGGTTATTCTAAGCAATGGGAATAACCTGATAGATCAGAGAGTAGTTCTGGTGCTACCGCACCTTAGGCCATGTTATTCCTGTAGCTAGTTCTATCCTGTTGATCTCTTGTATCCTGCCCATTTGGGCTATTGGATACGTAACGATATTCTAGTCAAAGAGGATTTGACAATCTGAATGCCTGTTGGCTGTTGCCGACTCCAATATATACATGTCATTGTTTTCATCACAGCACATGGTCAGTCGATAAGTCAACCTCAAGAACAATCACCAACCAATCAGGCTTTGATCCAAGAGATCGAAGGTATCAAACACTAAAAAATCAGTTCATTGTCATCCGACAGCGAAAGTACAATTGTCTGAGCCCAAAATGGAAGAAATTTAGAAACTACCTATCTAGCAACTCTGGTAGTGCACAAAAATATCTGATAAATATATGCACACCAAAATAAATAGTGCATAAATAAAACTATCATATTCTCGAATAATTATTAAATATAGCACACAAAAAGAAGCAACATTAATCAATATTGTATAACTCCGAATGGTTCTGCCACAAGTGCTCGATCAGGTCTGCCTTGAGTTGATTGTGGGTTTCCTTGTTCTTGATGTTTTTGTAATTTTGAATGAAAGCATCAAGTTTAGGTGCACCGCTATGTGAAATATTCACCCTTTCTCCCATGTCTTCATAGTTGCAAATATATTGTCCCATATCATCGAAGTTATAATCCAATTGTTCCCTGTACTCATCTCGCTCATCTTCAACAATCATGTTATGCATTATAATGCAAGCCATCATAATATTATGGAGCGTGTCTTCATCCCACAGTTGAGCCGGCCCACGAATTATAGCAAAGCGAGATTGCAGAACCCCAAATGACCTTTCAACATCCTTTCGACATGCTTCTTGTGCCTTTGCAAAATATTTTTTCTTATTACCTTGTGGTTCTGAAATGGTCTTCACAAAAGTTGCCCACGAGGGATATATACCGTCTGCTAAATAATAGCCCATTGAATAATCATGTCCATTGATGCTGTATTTTACTTATGGACCTTCCCCCTCAGCAAGCCTTGCAAATATAGGAGATCTTTGGAGCACGTTGATGTCATTGTGTGAATCAGGCATGCCAAAGAATGCATGCCATATCCATAGATCTTTAGATGCAACTGCTTCGAGTATAATTGTAGGGTCCTTTTTATGTCCCGTATACATCCCGTGCCACGCAGTAGGACGATTTTTCCAGCTCCAATGCATACAGTCTATGGACCCGAGCATACCAGGAAATCCTTTGCTCGCTCCAATTGCAAGTAACCTAGCGGTATCCTGTTCATTAGGCAATCTCATGTACTCCGGTCCAAAAACCTCAACCATAGCCACTACAAATTTTCTCAAAGCTTCTAGAGCGGTACTCTCACCAATACGAATATACTCGTCCAAAGCATCGGCCGTGACTTGGCAGCATGCCATGGTGAGGCTGCTGAGCACTGGCAGGCTCTGAATCACCTCTGACAGCCCACGCCCCGGGAAGCCGCACCCCAACAGGTAGATATCTTGCAGAGATGGCAAGCTGCGGTAGAGGCCGAGGCTGCCAAGACTTGGCAAGCTGAAGAAGCCGAGCGCTAGGCTGCGCAGGCTTCGGCTGCGGAGGCGCCGCACCGGGAAGTCCATGTCCGGGGGGCGCGTGGCGTTCACCATCATCAGATCCCGCACCTCCTTGGCCGACAGCGTCTCCATCCAGTCAACCAGGAGACCCGGCCCCGGGCATGCGGTGCGGTCGAGCCGGAGGCACCCGATCGGGCCCGGGTGATGCTTTAGCGCCTTGCTGATGATCTCGGTCAGATCATCAGGATCGTGCTGCCGCTCCTCGTACTCCTTTGGTAGGTTTATCTCGACGGCATCTGCAGGTGGACAGCTGCCAGCATCAGTGGCGTGGATGAAGGTTTAACTGATGCAAGAAATGCGTCTCAGAAAAAGGAGTAATTACAATTGGTATGCGGTAAATCTAACACGCGATGGGTCGCGTGGAGCGCTGAGCGCGCGACCCACGCGCCGCATAATAATGAACATCGCACTTTGTTGTGACATACCTCGTGGTCAGGCAAACAAGAGATCACGACCAGAATTGATCTCACGGTGTCCGGCGTCCCCAACGACCTCGCCGCCAGTCCAATTCGATCCCGTGCCGGTGCGATCGGCTTCTTGACCCGGCGCGATCTGATTTTCCTCAGCAGCGGCCTGGATGCGTGGGCGTGGATGCGTGGGCATGGACGCGGCGTCCGGCGGCAGGGCGTGGACGCGACGTCCGGCGGCGGAGTGACGGAAAAAAAGAGATACGGGCGGGCGATGGAAAAAAAAGACGCCAGACCTGTGACGTGGCTGTTGTTTCAAATATGGAGATCACGATTTTGGAGACCCTGTTGGTTTCCCAGCCTTTCAAGGAGCTTTTCTATATTGTATAAAAGAGATACAACTCTATATTTAGAAAGGATTTTACAGAAGCTGTTGGAGTTGCTCTAAGATTCTTATTCGGATCAAATGTTCACCAATGGCGTCTACAAACGGCGCCACGAGCCCACGACATTCTTCTTGCTGTGCGCTCAGAAGTCAGAAGGCCTGCGAGTTTCAGACTGGGGAATTTTTTTTAGAGTTTTAAGGGACAACTATCATCCCAGTGGGCTGTGGCCCTGTCCATCTGAGTTGCATTAGGAAAAAGGTTCATAGCAGTTTTCAGCCCAGATTATTCTGAAAGCAATCTCAGCTCTAGTACATACTTCAGAAATACAAAACATACTCTCAGCCATAACCAAAGCTACTCCGATCAGACCTCAGACACTACGAAACAAACACCACCCCCTCCAGCTAGTACACTACCTCTTTCTTATCTTGTTATCCATGTCGCCACCAAACCAGCAGCAGCTCGTAGCTACCAGCATCAGTTTCCTCTTTCCTGGCTCCTGCTCACATCTTCATGTTGGTCAGCAGGGATTCAGGAATCAGGAGATACCCACCCAAAAGGACAAAGATATCGCGCGACCGGTCGCGCTCGCGCCGTATCTGAAACGCGCGACCCCGTTCTCCTTTTTTTCCCTCGTGCGGAGCCTGCGCGCGGACCTTGACAGCTTCCTCTCTTTTCCCCGCCTGGCTGCCCACGCCTATCCGTGCCAAAAAAAACGAGAGCTGCCTACTCGACGTCCACACCCCACCTACATGGCGTAGCTAAACTACAATTTTTTCACTCTTTCTGTATCTTAACTGTATCTAAATCCTGCTTGTATAAATACAGTATATGTGAAAAAAAGACCAATCCATCTCCACCTAATCTAAATAGAGATAACTGATGCATCTCTCTATATTGGGATGGTGTATCAACTTATATAAGTTTAAACTACCAACTTATATAGATTTTAGAACATATATAGATTTATAGTCATAATATATATATTGATATTTAGAATATATGTAGATTATAGTCATAATATGTATAGGTTAGTAATCAGAATTGATGAGTGAATACACAAGTATGTAGGTTGATAGTGAAAATACACAGACTAATGCAAGCGAATACAAATAGGTTGGTATTTGTAATATATTGCAGATTGACAGTCATAATATATGTAGTATGTAGGTTGATAGTGAAAATACACAGACTAATGCAAGCGAATACAAATAGGTTGGTATTTATAATATATTGCAGATTGATAGTCACAGTATATGTAGGTTGATAGTTAGAATACACACGTTGATGCAGTAAATAGATAAGTTGATATTTAGAATACATGTAGGTAGTCACAATATATACATATCGATAAGTTTATAGGGAAAAAAGTTGATAGTGCATAATGCTTACTATGTCACAAACAATGTTCAAGAAGTCGATAGCCTAATTAATAAGTGTAGAATAATTAAGTTTTTTTATATAAATACGAGATCTTAACTTTTTTTGTTCTTAGTCTTTTTGTCACCGTACATTAACTTCACCTAGCCCACTGCCTACGTGACGACCAACCCACATAAATGGATTAACCTGCATCTGTATGGTAACGTGGATGATAGATAACCAACGTGTCGCGTCATATTAACGGATGCACGCTTCAACGTTCCAAAAAAATGCATGATATCAACAAACACGGGCCAAGCAAAGCCTATTGGGCTAACAGACGTTCCACGGTTTCGCGAACGCGCATCAACGTGATGGGCCGACGGGTCGCGCGATTGGTCGGCAGCGCGACCGATCGTCCTATAGACTTAGCGTTCCCAAAACCAGCTGATCCTCGAGGCCGCTGCCAGCACCTCGCCAATTCAAAGTGCTCAGGCTTAGCCCAACCAGCGAATCAGCTTGGGCCCAGGACAGTGGCGTAAGCTTCAACAAAGTTGTCCGCCCATTAGGATCAAGGCCCAGAGGGTGAGAACAGATGGGCCGGGACCATACTTTTCTATAAGCACATCTTTGAACCTAGAACATTTTCAACGATTGGGCTTGTAGTCCAATGGTAGGATGCCGGGTGCTCAGTTCTTCGGATGTGCTCATAATGGTAGGGTTTGCGTACGTGTATTCATAGGGGTGAGTGTGCGTGCGTGTGCGAGCGTCTGCGTTGTACTGTGTGATTCTCAAAAAAAAACCTAGAACATTTTTCAAGATGGCGTTGTACTGTGTGATTCTAAAAAAAAACCTAGAACATTTTTCAAGATGGAATATTTTTTTAATTAAGGGAACATTTTTCGTTGTAGCTTAGAAAACGTTTCTCATGAAGTTGTAACATTAATTTATCGAGAAGAACAATTTTCACATGAACAAATAATATTTTTTAATTAAGCATTTCAATTTTATCAAAAAGTTGTTCAAGATTGACTAACAATAATCACAACAACTCACATGTCTACCTATCCTCGTTTTTCAGCTTAGTTAACCCAAAAATACAGAATTCTTCTCCTTCTACCATGATTCGGGATTACTATATTCATAGCGGTGAGTGTTCGTGCATTGTGAGCATCTGCATCTGTACTGATCTTTCACACACATACAAAAAAAACAGTTTATATACCTTCCATCGTTTGAGATAAGTGCTATAGTTATCCGCATGTTCCAAAATATTGGCATTTTTTTGAGTTTGTAC
This sequence comes from Echinochloa crus-galli, assembly GCA_900205405.1. NCBI lineage: Eukaryota > Viridiplantae > Streptophyta > Magnoliopsida > Poales > Poaceae > Echinochloa > Echinochloa crus-galli. The sequence goes on along the minus strand of OAMR01000397.1, from coordinate 871,847 downwards.
AAAGTCATGCTAAATTGACCAAGTTTAATTTATAGAATAAAACTTTATGATATCAAATGAGCATCATTAGACCCAAAATATATTTTCATAGTTTTCTTTTTGATGTGGTATATATAAATGCTCTTTTCTATAGACTATAAGTTGGTGAGAACTATGATGGTTTGTGTTATGTAAATTTTAGACTTCCTTATATTTTAGGACGGAGAGAGCATTTATTTTGGGCTATCTCTCTTTGCGAAGTGAGCTATTGTCGGGCATATCGTGTCATGCTTGTAAACCCTACTTATTGGAGATCTGTTTTTGGATGTAAGATGACCACACATAAGTAATTACCCCATTCAATAAATTAGTCAATTTTTGTAGGTTTTGATTAACAATGAGTTAAATATATGTATGTTTGGTGCTAAAATTTGCATAAATTGCTTTTTTTCTTTTTACATACTTTTAATGAGATATTGATTTGGTAACAATTGATAATGGATTTAAATATAATCTAATGGTCATATTATACAATGAAGATATTTTAACATTTTAATATACTCTGGAAAATATAAAAAGACAGAGGTGGTACTAACTACGCTACTCCGGCAATGACATATCAACCGTTGTAATCGTGAAGTCATTGCACAGTCCTAATAAATGACATAAAGCTTGGAAGTGATCAAGAGGTCAAGATACTCGACAGGTAAAATAATTAATTCAAATACAGTGTAGCTATAAACTAAGACTCTTTCTTATTATTGTTTCGATAGCTTCAGCGCCTCCTTCTGACCCTTACTAATCTTTGCTTCTTCTTCTTTTTGCGAACATACTAATCTTTGTTTCTAGGAAGCTGTCCATGACTAGTAAATGATAAGCCCTTAAGCTATGCAGCTCCATTGCTTCGAGTGTTTCCTCCTGATGATTTGGCAAAAGAATAGTTGTTGATATAGTGACTTTCAGACTAAACCAGCATGGATTATGCTGGCGCGGTAGTTACAACATCATCAGGCTGCTATGAGCTTATGCTGGATTTCTTTTAGGAGGACGGCAAGTGAGTGCATCAGGTCGTGTACTAGCTCAGTTTTTAAGAATCAAACTTGAGAACGTTTGGATAATTTAAAGCAAATTCAGTTGGACTGACAATTGCAATGAGGTAGGTATATGGATATACAAAGTGTTCAGTGATGATATTGCCACTGACTGGAATCCTTCCATACGCATTTGTTTGAACGAAGAGCAGCCGGTGCCATTTATACATATTGGAGCAAGTGGGAAAAATAGTTCTTGTTGAAATGGAAATAAAGGCCCAATAAGCAGGAAGATAACAAAGACACAACAAGAGATGGTAACGCTGAAGAATGGTGCTGCCCTCCTGTGGCAGTGATGACAGACAAATGTACATATATAGAGCGAACTCTCTGAATACTCGAAATAGAGTGAACACCCAAGGACAATGCACAAAACTGATGGATATACTAGTACGTGAGATAGGCAAATTGCAAGTTAAGTGCTAAAATGACCTTTCTTAAGGCTGACTCCAACAAGATGAGCTATTTTTGAAAGGCATTTCCACATTTGCCTCGTATGTACAGTGCTTGTGCATTCTTCCTCGGATCGACATCTCCAACAGAAATGGCATTTCCCGTATGCATTTCTCCTCCCAGTCCGCCCACCCCACACTGCACCGCGCCGCCGCTCCGGCCCCGTCGCCAGCCTCATCCGCCGCGGAGCTCCGCCCTCCCTCCCCGCGCCGGTCGCCGGTGGTTCCCATCCGCGCCGGCCTCTAGCGGTTCCCATCCGCGCCGTGCCTCCTCCGCCAGCCCATCCTCGACGCCGGCGATGGACGAGATCTCCACCCTCAGTTCCAGATCCAGCAGGTCGTCGTCCGATCCAAAGACTGCGGCGGCGGCGGAGATCCTGCAAGGGGAGTCGAGGCACGTCAGCCCAACGGACAGGGATTCGCTGGCGGCGGGGAGGCGGAACGGCAGGCGTGCGGCGCCGACGATGTGGTCCCAGACCAGGGACGTGGCGGCCGCCGCGGAGGCCAAGGCGCCGTCGGCCGCATCGGCGCCCGCGGCGTCCTCGCCCCGTACGTCGAGCTCGTCGATGCGGTCGTCCTCGGCGTTGGCGACAGCGCCTCCGCCTCCGCCGGCGTCGGCGGCGGCGGTTGTGGTGGTGGTGACGGTGAGCAGTGGGTTGAGCGCGGCGGCCACGTCCTGGTCGACGTCTTCGTCCGCGAGGAGGGCCGCGGAGGAGTTGGCGTCCGCGGCGGTGGAGTGGGTGCGGGAGGTGGGGAAAGTGGAGGACGACGACGACGGCGAGAGGCGCAAGTGGAGGACGGCGAGGGAGAGGTGCAGGAGGAGCGCGGCGATGGCGGCGCAGAGCTGCAGGCCCTCGCGTGGAGCGGTTGCTGGACCGGCGACGGCCTCCTTTCTCCCGCGCGCGACCGCCTCCTTCTCCCGCGCGCGACCGCCTCCTCCTCCTCCTTCTCCCGCGCACGATGCCTCTCTCCTTCATAGGCAGTTTGCCTCCTCTGTTGGAGCCCGCGGCGACGAGCACAGTAGCCCTTGGAGAGGCAAAATTGGCTTTGCCTCACCTTGCTGGAGTCAGCCTAATTTGGTAATAGGGTGCATGCAGCATGCATGTCTTTGGGTGCAATATTTTAATGCACTACTACGTACTACACTGCATCCAAATGCAAGCACTAAGCACTTAAGCAGTTACTAATAGAGATCTTGCAGGAAAACTGACATACAGTTGCATTCTGTGGTTTTCAGCCTCACATGTTATTATTTTGTGCGCCTACGTGGCCTGCTGGTGCTGAAACCGATGATGGTCACATACTCAGATGCCTTTGCTAATAAGAGCAAGACCTTGTTTAGATGTTAGAATTGAGAGGTTGATTTTGGAAGTATGATGTCACTTCGTAATCATTGCGTCACTGTAGCATTTCGTTTGTATTTGTGAAAAATTGTCCAAAAATTGATTAATTAGGCTCAAAATGTTCGTCTCACAGAGCACAACAAAACTGTGTAATTAGTTTTTGATTTCATCTACATTTAATACTCCATACATGTACCGACATTTTGATGTGATGAGAATCTTCTTTTTGCATAGTGAACTTTGGGGGTAGAATTTGGGATCTAAACAAGGCCCACAGTTTTTTGTTCTAGACCTATGGGTTTAAGAGAGAGAATAGAAAATTTAGAGACATCAATTTATATAGGTACTCTTATTGAAATAGTACGTACCATCTTGTTTATGAGCAGTTTTTTTAGGGTATATGTGTTGAAGATGCTCTTATTGAAATAGTACCATCTTGTTTATGAGAAGTAGAAAAGTGTAGACATTAAAATCTTATTTCTCAACACAATCAAGGACAAATAGTTCAAAGAAACAAAAACCACGTACAAACCCTTCATTACAGAAAAGAACTGAAAGATCGTAACCTTGTGCAGCAAATCCAATTATCCCAAATGGCAGCGGATGCGGCTTCAACTGTACGGGAAGAACCTTGTCCAGTTGCACAGTCCTGCATAGCATCCATTTCGCAGCACGGCTGGTAGTATCTGCCAATCGGTCAAGGATGTACTTTGCTTCCCTGGCAGG
>OAMR01000397.1:792003-857809 GCA_900205405.1 Echinochloa crus-galli | reverse complement strand
GCTTATGTAAGCCGACGGCTCATTGATGCAGAAACAAGGTATACTTTCATTGAAAAATTATGCTTGTCATTATATAATGCTTGTACTCAATTGAGGCATTATTTATTATCTAGTACTTGCACCGTATTATGTCAAACCGATGTGATTAAACATATGCTACAAAAACCGATTGCTAGCGGAAGGATCGGTAAATGGGCTTATGCTTTAGTTGAGTATGATTTGGCTTGTGAACCTTTAAAATCTATGAAAGGCCAAATTGTAGCTGATTTTATTGTTGAACATCGGATTGATGATACTTGTGATTTCGACGTCGGCTATGTTGCTTGTACACCATGAAAATTATACTTCGATGGATCGGTTTGCAATGATGGATAAGGAATCGGTGTTGTTTTTATATCACCTAGTGGTGCCATTTTTGAGTTCTCAAACCGATTGGAGGAAAAGCGAACCTATAATCAAGTTGAATACGGAGCTCTTCTATTCGGCTTGGAATTTTTGCAAGATATGGGAATAAAGCATGTTGAAGCCTTTGGTGATTCACTCCTGGTAGTACAGCAAGTATCTAAGGTATGCCAATGTTATAATGGTTTACTAAATGCATATCTTGATAGATGCCTTGATATCATTGCTTCTTTTGATGAATTTACTATCAAAAATATTCCAAGAGAGGAAAATGGCAAGGCTAATACTCTGGCTCAAAAAGCATCTGGTTATATGGTTGCAAAGAAATATTTCTATCTCCAAAAACCGATGCAATCAAAAGCCAGAGTATTAGCCTTGCCATTTTCCTCTCTTGGAACATGTTTGATAGTAAATTCATCAAAAGAAGCAATGATATCAAGGCATCTATCAAGATATGCATTTAGTAAACCATTATAACATTGGCATACCTTAGATACTTGCTGTACTACCAAGAGTGAATCACCAAAGGCTTCAACATGCTTTATTCCCATATCTTGCAAAAATTCCAAGCCGAATAGAAGAGCCTCATATTCAACTTGATTATTGGTTCGCTTTTCCTCCAATCGGTTTGAAAACTCAAAAACGGCACCACTTGGTGATATAAAAACAGCACCGATTCCTTGTCCATCATTGCAAACCGATCCATCGAAGTATAATTTCCATGGTGTACAAGCAACATAACCGACGTCGAATTCACAAGTATCATTAATCCGATGTTCAACTATAAAATCAGCTACAATTTGGCCTTTCATAGATTTTAAAGGTTCACAAGCCAAATCATATTCAACTAAAGCATAAGCCCATTTACCGATCCTTCCGCTAGCAATCGGTTTTTGTAGCATATGTTTAATCACATCGGTTTGACATAATACGGTGCAAGTACTAGATAATAAATAATGCCTCAATTGAGTACAAGCATTATATAATGATAAGCATAACTTCTCAATAAAAGTATACCTCGTTTCCGCATCAATGAGCCGTCGGCTTATATAAGCAATCACATACTCCTTAGCATCAATCTCTTGAGTCAAAACAGCTCCAATAACTCTCTCTTCAGCTGCTACATAAAGTCTGAACGGAACCCCTCTCTTAGGCGCCCTAAGCACCGGCGGCGAAGACAAATATTCTTTGATTTTCTCAAAAGCTTCTTGCTGTTTTGCCCCCCAAGTGAAATCGGCTTCATTCTTTAACCGAAGTAAAGGAGTAAAAACATCAACCTTTCCAGACAAGTTAATTATAAATCTTCTCAAGAAATTTACCTTGCCTAGAAACTTTTAAAAATCTTTCTTGCAAGTAGGAGCTTCGACTTTCTTCATAGATTCAATTCTCTTGGGATCAACTTCTATGCCGCTCTCATGAATAATAAACCCAAGAAACTTCCCAGCCGAAACACCAAAAGCACATTTGAGTGGATTCATCTTTAAACCATACCGTCGCATCCTTTCAAGAGCAAGTCTCAAATCGGCTAAATGAGAATCCAAGCCATCCGATTTAACCACAATATCATCAATATATACTTCCACAATAACACCAAGTAAATCATGAAAGATTAAATTCATAGCCCTTTGATAAGTTGCACCGGCATTCTTTAATCCAAAGGTCATAACCACCCACTCAAATAAACCAATAAATCCCGGACATTGAAAGGCCGTTTTGTGCATATCCTCTTCGGCCATGAAGATTTGATTATATCCGGCATTACCATCAAGAAAACTAACAACACGATGTCCAGAAGCTTCATTGATTAAGACATCGGCTATAGGCATAGGATACGAATCTTTGGGAGTGGCTTTATTAAGATCTCTAAAATCAATGCAAACTCTAAGTTTTCCCGAATCTTTCTTTTCAACGGGAACAATATTAGAAATCCACTCCGCATAACGACAAGTCCGAATAAAACCAGCATCTAATAAACGATTAACCTCTTCTTTTATTCGGTCATAAATAGCGGGATTAAAACGTCTAGCCGATTGTTTAAAAGGTCTAAAACCGGCTTTTATTGGTAAACGATGCTCAACTAAGTCACGACTTAAACCAGGCATCTCACGGTACTCCCAAGCAAAACAATCGACATACTCCTTCAACAAATTTATTAATTCGGCTTTAAACTCAGCCGATAAATTCTTGTTTACAAAAGTAGGCCTAGGAATAGTACCATCACCAATATCTATTTTTTCTAAAGGATCAGCTGATGTAAAACCCTGACCCAATTTGTCCATATCACCAAGATCTTCAATAGCTTCGAACATGCCGGCCGAATGAGCTCGATGATGATCAATTCGGTCTTGAAGCCACTGTCCAGACGCAAACCGGTCTGACCGGTTCCCAGAAGCGGTCTGACCGGTTTGGCTCGGTCGGCGCTGTTCAGACCCAAACCGGTCTGACCGGTTTCCAGAAGCGGTCTGACCGGTTTGTCTCTGTTGATTCTTCTGCTCCATTAATTACAATAAGTAATTCAACCGATTTTCCATCGGCTTTAATGTAGCAGGAACAAAACCATCCTTGGTGCAACTGATCAGCTCATAGTCGGTCAAATCCATGCCCGACAAACATTGGACCTTCTCATTTGCACTAAGAGAATCAGAATCGGCCGTTGCAACAAAGGAAGAATTGTCACCATGGACAACTTCAACTTCATCGCCGATCCACTGAATAAGATATTGATGCAAGGTAGATGGAATACATTTATTTGCATGAATCCAATCTCGACCAAGGATTAAACTGAAGTTACCTTGCACCTCGGAGACGAAGAAAGCCGTAGCAATAGTCTTGCTCCCGACGGTCAACTCCATAGAAGCCACCCCCTTGGCACCAATGGGATCACCTCCACCAACTCCACTGACCGTCATGTTCGTCTTGATCAATTCTTCGTCTTTTCCACCAATCTTCTTGTAGAGAGAGTATGGCATAAGATTTACAATAGCTCCACCATCAACCAACATACGAGAAATTGGCTTCCCGTTGATGTGCCCTCTCATATACAAAGCCTTGAGATGATTTTCTGATTCACTAGGCTTCTGAAACACAGCATCTCGAGGCCCAAGTTGAAGATGAGAAATTTCCTCCTCCGGCACGACATAATAATCAGAAGATAAATAGACAACATTAATTTCCATGTTGTCACGTTCTGGAGAAGGCTCAAAATCAACTAACTCTTCATCTTCAACCACTGGAGAAATTGGTGGAATAGCATCAATGGTTGAAGTAGTTCCGGCCCCTGCCTCTGTTGACAAACCGGTCTGACCGGTTCCAGAAACCGGTCTGACCGCTTCTGCAGCGGTGGGCTGATCAGAACAGGTCTGATCGGTTTCTGAAACCGGTCTGACCGGTTGTGCTGCTGGCTGCACAACTCGCCAGGTCTTGATCTGAGGAATCATGGGTCTATACTTGTTGAAATGTTCATCCCTCAGCTTGCAACCCTAGCCGTCGCCGTCTCTCCCCGCCGCCCCCACCGCCGGGCCACCGCCGGAGGGAGCACCGGAAGTCCGCGTGCCTCCCTAGGAAGGCGGTGGCGCGGGATCTTCTCTCCTCCGCCGGAGACGACGGCGGGCGCGGCCGTCCCGACCTCTGGAGGTCCTTGCCGGTGCCGGTGGTTTCTGCTTCGGCGGCGGCGGCTTGCCACAGATCCGGGCTGCCCTCGTCCGGATCCGGTGGCCTCTGCGTCAGGGGGCGCGACTGCTCCTTGTGTGGAAGGGGGTGGAGGTGGAAGGGAGCGGCATCAGTGGCGGAGGGCGGCGGCGTCTGCCGGCGAGTGGGTGCGCTAAGGGGCCTACCTGCTGCGTTCGCCCATGGGCGGCGGTTGCCGCGGCCGACGGCGCCTGGGGAAGGCTGCTCGAGCGGCCAGATCTGGCAGGTTTGGCGGCGTCTGCAGGCCGGTGGCGGCAGGCAGGCTTCGGTTGGTCTTCGCCTGTTGCTGCTACCGTGGCTGCTCTTCTTATTCCTCATCGGCGACTTGGGGTTTGTGCTGCCGTGGTGGTGGGACTGGGGGGCTGTTTTGGCCAGGCTGGGGCACCGAGGTGGTGCTGCAGTCTGCGCTGGGCCTCTTCCTGTGCTGGTGATGGAGAACTGCTGATGTGCGGGCGGCAGATATGGTGTCAAGTCGGGCAAACGCCCTCGCCGACATTTCTGTCGGTGGCCATGGTGGCGGTCCCCTTTGGCCGTCGTTCTTTCCCGTTAGGGACATCATGGTGACGCATCATCCTCTGTCACAGGCTGACCCTCTGGGGAGCTGGGTGTGTTTGTGTTCCCTTCATCCTACTCCGGCTGTCTATCTCTGTGAGTTCGTGATTGGCACCTCTGTTTCATCGTCGCACTCCTTGTTGGTTGTACCATCAAACCATATGCCGAGTGTATTCCTTTGGGGCTTCCTTCCCCCGAAGGGTGTTGGATGGCGGTGGGTGGAGCTCGGATGCGCTGCGAAAGGTGTTCCTGCCAGCTTGAAGGGAGGTCGAGGTTTTCAGTTCTCTTGGTTCAGGTGTTTCTCCCACTCCGAGTCCCCCTCTGTTGGACGGCCTACAAGAGGCAGCGGTGTGGCGTAGCTACGAGGGGTGGTGTGGAGATGCTTTGGCTCGGGTGAAGCTGGCAAGTATGTTGCTCGATGATGATGCTTATCTAGGGCAGCTGGGTTCTTTTTGGCTGGTGTGAGCCATATATGTTGTGTGGGAGTACTCTCTTATGTGTTTTCTTGTTTATGTGTTGCATTGTACTTGCAACTTCTTGTAATCTATGGTCTTGCCACCCCAATTAATGAAAAGTTGTCGGCCTCTGGCCTGCCGTAGTATTGTTCAAAAAAAAGAGAAATAAAAATCCATGTAGTTTTGTCTAAGTCAAACCTTTTTAACTTTGACTATAAATATCTTAAATTTTATATGGATTGATAACATAGTATTTCCATCACTAGCTAGATTCACAATAAAAATTATTTTCATAATATATATGTCTTTGATATGAAGATCTAAACCATGTCAATGCTCTAATTGACTTGTATTTATGATTGGAGAAAATAAATATCAAATGTGGACTTTTATCTTGTTGTCTGCATTGATGTGGGTTATGTTGTTTTTAGTGAGCTGTTCGTTCGGCTCATTTGACTTAATATATGGAAATATCAACTGTTGTTATGAAGACAATGGTATTATTTGGATTTGGTCAAAATAAACTTGCCAATCAACTCACATAATAAGTTAAACCTAATGATGGGTCCATATCCATTCAAAGTGAGCTAGCCGTGAAATGCGCCCAAATAAATGACATCATTTACTCTCTTTTTTTCTTTTTCCTGTCTGTTTTGATCTTGCTCGAAGATAAGCCCTGCTCAGTTATAGAGGTAGGTGGAAGGTATCATGAGGGGGAATTCAAGATTCCGGCCTGCACTTGTGACTTTTTGTGTGTGACTATTGTAACTTTTTTTTTGAATATTATTCAAGGTTCTGGATTTCTTTTTTGTCGCTTGACTATTTCCATCCCAAATGCCAGTCCGATCCAGACATACCAAGTTGTCCAGTCTTGCCTTCAGCTACCTTTTGATACAGATCCAATAATTTGAGGTCGACTCTTCTTTTGGTATGTACTGCTGAAAGACAGGTTTTTGCAACTCTCTGTTTTGGTGGTGACAGGGCCATCCGGCCATCCCTGTATAAATCGGGCCCTATGCCAAACTATCAAGTAGGCCTATTTGGTTAACGAAATAAATTTGATGTAAGTGTTTGATTATTGCAAATCACTTGTGATTCTTCGATAATATAAAGCTATTAATATCTTTGTTTTGAGATTTAGTTGATCATCTATTCTTTTGTTTTGTCTCGAGCTTTTGAGAACCATAGCCATATTTTTTTAGACCGATTTGCAGAAGACATGTCTTATATCTTGAGTACTACACATCTAGACTAATTGACGAACAAAATTAGAAGACACATCAAACAACAAACTAGATTATTATAGATCAAGGTTCTTTTGGCAAGCTGATGACCACAAAAGGAAATACAAACCGGCTAAATGGACCATTCTTTGCCAACCAAAGGAAATGGGTGGGTTAGGAATTAAGAATCTGGAAGTACAGAACCGGTGTCTATTAAGTAAATGGTTGTTCAATCTTATTAATGGGGATGGTTTATGGCAACAGCTGCTAAAGAATAAATATTTGCGGAACCATACCCTGACACAGGTAGAGAGGAAACCAGGTGATTCACACATCTGGTCGGGTCTGTTGAAGGTTAAACAAACCTTTACCAATTTTGGGACTTTCCAACTAAATGACGGCAAACAAGTGAGATTTTGGGAAGACAAATGGTTAGGAAATTTTACCTTGAAGCAACAATAACCATCCTTGTACCAAATTGTCATGAAAAAAAAGTGATACTGTGGCAATCTTTTTTCCAGGACCCCGCTCAATGTGTCGTTTAGAAGAGCGCTAGTAGGACCGAGTCTTAACGTGTGGCATGATCTTATGGGTAGAATTAGTCATATACATTTGAATGACAGTAGTGATACCTTTAGATGAGACCTTACTCCGTCCGGTCAGTTCTCTGTCAAGTCAATGTATATGGCCCTTATCATAGATGGCAATATGCAACGCAATAGGCAAATTTGGAAGCTGAAAATACCTTTAAAAATTAAGGTTTTCATGTGGTATTTAAAGAAGGGTGTTGTATTAACAAAGGACAATCTAGCTAGGCGGAATTGAAATGGGAGTAAAATATGTTCTTTCTGTTCTAACGAGGAAACAATACAACATCTTTTTTTCGACTGTCATATGGCCAAATTCCTGTGGAGAGCGGTGCAGATAGCTTTTAATATTCGTCAACCTCGTAGTTTCAATTACATGTTTAATAATTGGCTAGTGGGTTTGAGTAAAAAGCTAAAGAATCAAATGTTGGCTGGTGCATCGGCTTTATGTTGAGCATTGTGGCTAACCAGGAATGATATGTTTTTTGACAAATCTTCCAAAAATTCTTACTTGCAGGTACTGTTCAGAGAAACCTACTGGCTTCGATTCTGGGCGTAGCTTCATCGACATGAACAGGACCGTCAAGTAATAAAAGTCGCTTGCTAGACATTAGAGGTGTTGGCTATGCGTTTCTTTCCGAACCATGAATGGAGATTTAGTAATAGGATTTCTTACTAATTCTCTTATCAAACGGTTTGGTGTGCTTTCTTTAAGTGTGAGATTGCAGTCGTAAGCGCTGTTGGTTTGTAAACATGGGCTGTAGCCGTCTCGGTCAAGACCGGATATTATTTAAATATCCATTATCTAAAAAACAACAAACAAGTTCACTAGTTCATGCGAAGGATCAAACAAAATCAACGGAGAATCATCAATCAATTTAAGAAAAAACAAATTATGTGCCTTCGGGCTAGTTACAATGAAACACGCCCTAGCGGACAGCCTAATCGCAATGCCGGATGGCATAGTTGGAACCGGCAGTCACATGACGAGCCGTCGCCCTGCCACCCGAGACGGCCCTAAGTGATCGGGTGATGAAAGAAACGACGGCAGCGCAGCCACAGGACGAAAAAATAGGGATCGGCCTGTTTGGCACATGGGAGTGCAACATGTAAAGAAACATCATTTAGAAATGAGGATCTAATTAGTGGGCTGCATTAGGGGTGGATGATAATGAGCGAGCTCGGCTTGGCTCGGTGGTGCCCGTTATATTAATTAACAAGCTAGCTCGGCTCGGCTCATTAACGTACTGAACAAAATGCCAGCTGGGCTCAACTCGTTATGGCTCACGAGCGAGCTCGGTTAGCTCGCGAGTCAGTGCACAAACATATGCCCTCAGATCAATTAAGGTATATAGGTGATCAACCAACATATAAAATCATGTATATAATGCGGCATGCAGATAATTCAAGTAGTTAAATCAATCAAGATATAGGCATAACATAAAGTTTCATATAAAATAGTTAAAAATTTAATTGCTCATAGTTTAATAGTAAATATCTCGTGGCATATAGTTAAAGATTTAATACATATGGTATACGAATGAGGTTTTTAGGTCTATTGGTGTAACACCTTAAAATTCCATCACAAATAAATTGTAGCAACATGGTTAGATTTAATTTTCTAAGGACATAATTAAATTTTCATTTAAATAATTATAGAGCAAAAAAAAAGTACATGAGCATCATATCTGAATTTCATGTCTTTTGTTTGATTTGTGTGGAGTTTTCAAAAAAATCATGAAAAGAAGTCCGAAACCCGCCCCCTTAAATCTCTTCCAATCTCTCTCCCTATATCTCTTCTCTCTCGCTCCAGCCCATCTTCTCCCCCTCTCTTTTCTTGTTCCCGCGGCCCATGCTGCTTTTTTTTTCTTCTCCTCCGGCCCAACTCGCTGCGCGGCCCGTTCCCACTTCACCCACTTCCAGCCCAGCAGGAGCCCACCTTCTCTCCTTCCTCTCGCAGCCGCCGACAGGTGGGGCCCACCTGTCAGGGGCGTCTTCAACCTCCAGCCCACACCCAGCCAAGCCGCCGGCAGTGCTGCTCGGCGCCCCGCGTCGCTCCCTCTCCCTCGTCTCTTCCTCTACTCGCCCACCGTGCCGCAGCAACTGCCGCTCCACTCCACCGCTTCAATTCCCCACCGAAACGGCCTCCCACCGAGCTTCCACCACCATCAAGCCATCAATGGCCGGCGACCCCGACGCTTCACCGTGCCAGCCTTCCCGCTTCCCCCTCCACTCTATAAAACGCTCGGCCGAGTCCCTGTGCTCCACCCTCGACCACTCGCTCTGCCCAGAACCGAGCCGAAGCTCCATTCCGCGCCGACCGCCATCGCCGGAGCTCCGACCGCCTCGTCGATCTGCCGCCGTGGCCGCGCTTCGCCCCGTCCGACCGCACAAAGAGCACTGCGCAGAGGTAACGAAGCTCTCCGACCTCTTTGCCCCTTTCTGTTTCGCCCGCTAGCGCCCCCATCTGCCTCGCCGGACCTCCGCCGCCACTGCTCACCGCCGTTCACCGCCACCACTGCAAATCCGTAGTCTTGAACCCCCTGAGCAAGTTCGCCTTCTCGCCCTGAAGCCGTAGAGCCAAATCTCGTCCCAAACTGAGCTTCGTAGCTCGAGTTCGAAGCTACTCCGGCGAGCTATTCGCCCGCCGCCGCCGCACTCCGGCGACTCGCCGCCGCCAGACCGCCACCACCCTCTGTCAGCCGTCCGTTGTTTGATCAACGGCTCAGATCTGATTTAAACCGAGTCAACCCGGCCACATAACGGTCAATCCGAGTCAGCCATGCCTGTTTTGCAGAAAAGACCCCCAGCTCTTTATATATTACAAGCCGGTCCTCCCACCAGAAAGAATCCTTGCAATTAGGTCCTGTTTTTATCATTTAAGCCCCTGAGCTTCTCTGTTTTAGTTCCCGAAGCCCAGCCCCTGTGTTTTTGCACGTTAGCCCTCGGGTTTTAACGCGTAATTATGTTTTAGTCCCTGGTTTCTTTCAGTTAAGCCCCTGTAAACTTAGTTTCTTTGCCAGCAAGTCCCTAAAACTTGTTTTGGCCATATCTTTTCCGTCCTAGCTCCGTTTTTAGCGTTCTTGGTGTCCTCGCGTTCGTCTTTTCGAGCTTGTTAGTTCTAGATGCTTGTTTTAGTCTGTTAAGAATGTTTGATGTACTGTTTTCTTATTGTTTTATTGTGTTGATCGTAGACCTCGTGCCAGTTGCAACCGAGTCGCCCGTCGACGCGGATCAAGAACAACTCTTCGAAGAAGAAGAAGATCTTTTTGTAGACCAAGGCAAGTGGCCCTCCCCGCATATTCTTTTTGTCCTATATAACTGCATAACAAACTAAAATTTACTTTTATTGCATCTAAAAATATTTAAACATCATTTAAAGAATTTTGGATCAAAAAGTGCATGTGCATCATATTTGGTTTGCATGTCTTTTGTTTGATTTGTGTGTGAATTTCAAAATCATGAAAAAGTCCAGAACCCGCCCCTCAACTCTCCCTCAAACTCTCTTTCTCTCCCTGGCCCAGCCCATCTCTCTCTCTCTCTTCCTCTTTCTTTCGGCCCGGCAGCCGCTCGCGGCCCAGCTCCTTTTCTTGTAGGAATTATTCCTACTTGCATGTACAAGGGGCTTTAGAGGGGATTATATAAACAGGGGGTGTAGGCTCTAGGGAATAAAGCAAGCCAAAGGCAAGCAATCCAGGAGTCAATACAAGGGTTTCATCCAAGGATTGTAAGAGGCAATTAGGAGCGCTCAAGAGAAATAGGTTAGACAGTTTTACAAAACTAGATTCTTGTATAGGGCAAGAATCAGATGGTTCTAGAGCGTCAATTAGGGTTGTGAGGGAGCGACAATTACTTGTACTCTTATAGAGTTATGCTTAAAGAATTTGGAGTCGGCTTCGGCCCAAAATCCCGGTCTCTTGTTGCGGTTGCTTTTAACATCGTCATCTAGGATTTCCTACAAGATCCGTCAACATCATTCTTGGTATGGTGTATGTTCGTGTCGTAGTCACAATATTCTTTCTAGATCCGAGGGTTGTTGCGTCAGTTTTCTTTTCTTTGTCAGATGGTTCGTGAGTTGCCGACCGCTCGTGCTGTCACCGGAGGTTCACGCCCTGCTGGACCGTCAGTTCCCCAGCACCCTGTGGAGGCACCAGTTGAGGAGGTCCCGGTGCAGGTGCAGCCAGTGGCACAGCCTGAGGTGCAGGCTCAGGACGAGGCACCGGAGGAGCCGCCCCAGCTCTTCGACGGCACTCTGCTGGAGGTGGACGCCGACGGCGACATGGTGATTCCACCTGTTGCCCCTGCCGCTGGTGACGTTGCACCAGAGGCTGACGACGACGACGAGCCCAGTGACGGGGACGACCCCGACGTCGAGGACGAGGGTCAGGACCACGACAGCGACCACGACGACGAGGAGGAGGACCCGGAGGAGCCCCGCCAGCGTGGACCGGAGTACCACCTTCACGCTTCGCTGGGTGGTACCGGGCAGTTCTGCAGACTGCTGGAGGCACTACTGGGGTTTTTAGAGTTCACTCTAAAGCCTCAGTACGTGGTCGAGCACTTCGAGGAGCCCGGCCTGGAGGACTACTACACCGCTCAGGTACACGTCCGGGTACCTCAGCCAGAGGCTTCCGGATGGAGGATCCGTTCGACGCACTTCAGCTGTGTTCCCTTCTCCACCGAGGCCGCCGCCATCAACGACGCCGCCAGGAGAGCACTCTACTCCTACAGCTACCGTTTCCGCGACCAGCTGCACCACTCCGACTACCGCCACGTCCCCAGCCGACCTGTTGGCACTGAGGACACGGTGGTACCTGCTGCTCAGACCGGAGACGACCGTGTGGACGTCCTTGCTCGGGTCACTGCTGCGCTCAACACCGACCTGGAGGGAGCCACCTCCGAGATCGAGGCACTGCATGGGAAGCTCCAGGATGCGCAGGCCAAGATCGCGCAGCTCGAGGCACAGCTTGCAGGACAGGCACCTCCAGAGGAGATGACTCAGCACTGCACTACTTCTTCCCCTCCGCGCAAGAAGCTTCGCTACGGCACCCCAGGAGCTACGACTAGTCTTGGCTAGGAGTTCTAGATGTCTACCCTTTTATTAATAATTCCGTTCCTGCGAGGACGATGCGATGTAATAGTGGTAGATGGTTGGAAACATGTTTGATCTGGATCTTTTTGATGGATGAATGCTTTTGTGGAGTGATGGCCACAACTGCATTAATAAAATAATTAGTTTAATTAATTAATCTTAACCCCTTATGCTTTTTCTTTACTCATCCTTATCTGTTCAGTTCTTATCTGAGATACCTTTCTCTAACACTCAGATGGTAAACACCAGGTCAGGAGGAGGACAGGATATCCCACCTGTGATACGAGCTCATATCGCAAGACAGCAGAATCAAGCACCACCTCCCCCACCAAACCCACCAATGGATCCCTGAAAATCCCGCTGAGAGGTGTCGTTCGAGAAAAAGTCCAAAAATGTGGCTTCCCATGGGGGACCGGTGGCACCGCACATGCGTGGTGCGGCGGGAGGGCGGTGAGGAGACACGTGGGATGCGAGCGCAGCGGCGGGAGAGCCGTGCTGGCAGAGTGCGGGCGTGATGGTTCGATGCGTCGGGGCAACGATGCAGGGGTGTGGGAGGTGGTAGCAAATAAAGAAGAGAGAAGAACGGGAAGGCAAGAAATATCCGAATAAGGAAGGAGAAACAGGAAGGGAAAAAGAAAAAAAATAGAAAAAAAGAGAAAAAAGAGAGAGAAAAAGAAAAGGGTATTCTAGACATTTGATCTCCTCTTTCTATTTTAAAGTAATAGAGAAGCCGTTTTATCAAACTTTTTTTCAAAATGATAAAGCGGAGCCAAAAAAAGGACCACTTCACCATACAAATCACAGCCAAAATTAATTTTAGAGGAGCCAAAGCCTTGCCAAACAAGCCATAACACATGGTTCCAAGAAACAATGAAACACAAGTTCGATAGGCTAAGGTCATACATGTGCCCAGCCAGAAGTTGCATAACAAAAATCCCACTAGCATTATAAGCATTCGATACAGATAACTAGTACGTACTGAGGCCTACAGCAGGTTAGATGTTAAATCTATCTGGAATGCACAATGCACAATACAGATAACTAGTACGGAGTTCTTGTTAAGAGCAAGCTACTGACAGCTGTCAGCTAATAAACCAAACGTGCATGCTCTCTGACTGCGCCACATCTCTGCATTGAAGGATTAATAGTGTTCCTACTACATTGAGTATAGAACCTTCATTCCGTTTGGGAGCACATCAGAGCATGGAACGAAAATCGAATGAAGTGCAGGCACCGGACGACGTCGGCAACATAGAAGACTGGTGGTCGAGCAGAGCGAGATCACTCAGGAACTTGCCGAAGCGCCAGTGTCGCATCAAAGCAGTGATTCTCATGTATACACGGATTATAACATTTGGAAATAAAGGAATATATTGTTTTTTACGGCAAGACACAGACGCCGTTTCAAGCCTCATGTCATGGCTCTCATCAAAGAGGAGAGAATAGGAGATGGAACTATGAAAGCAGGCGTGACGTGCGGTGACAGTTTTCTGTAGTCTTTTCAGTGTCCAGTTTGCTATGCAATTAACCACTTAAACGAAATGCAGTTCTCCTTCCCTGCTTTTTCTTTTGAAAAAAAACTAGTACACGTGTGATCGATCCCTGTGGAAGGCCATTGCAGTGCGGTGCCGATCATACATATTGCCGTCTTGGATATCGGTGTAGGGCTGTGAATCACGTTTCACGCTTAATTCTCTTGGTCTGTTTTGGATTTCTTGGTTCGGTCTCCTTTGCCTTGTTCCTCTCGACCTCCTGTGCCATGCGCCGGACTTCCTCCTTGCGCAGTCGCCCGCCACTGTGGTTGGTGATGGTGATGTTGTTCTTCCGTCCAGTAGTCTTGTCCTCCGCTGTCACGTTCAGGACGCCGTTCGCGTCGATAACGAATGTCACATCGATACTAGGCGTGCCTGCAGGCGCCGGGAGGATGCCGGAAAGCACGAACTCGCCGAGGAGATTGTTGTCCTTGGTGCTGGCACTCTCGCCCTCATACACCTTGAAGAGCACGCTGAGCTGATTGTCAATCAAGGTGGTACAGCCCTTCGTCATCTTGACGGGAATGGCTGTGTTCCGTGGGATCACCGTCTTCATCACGTCATATTCATATGTTGTTGTTCCCATCCCAATCTTCGCAAAACATTATAGAAAGAGAGGAAAAAAAGGATCATGAGTGTAGTAATACAATGCTTTGTACCTTTTGAGTATCCAAGAGGGCTATCCAACCCAACTGAATTCTTGATCCAAAGTGTGACACTTTGGATCAAAGCAGAATTGCATACCAAGATCACCACAACCCATGGCCATCAACCAATTTCATCAACCGCTTTGCAAATGTGCCAACTCCATAAGTGTACCATCTTATGTGTGAGTGAGTTAGCATTTTCACAAACATTTCTCAAAGGGTTTTTGAGCACAACATTAAAAACATGGCCATCACGGACTGTCCGAGCCCAAGCCACGGACAGTCCGATGCACGATCGGACAAGCCGATCGGACACCCGAACGGAATTTCCCACATATTTTATTCTCATCTCACCACGGACTGTCCGAGGCACCCCCACGGACGGTCCGACACTTAGCTCAAAGTTCTCAAGACAGCGCTCAAGTCCGACCTCCTAACAGAACTTTGTTTCACAAGATTTTCAACAACGCCTTTTCCCAAGGTTAGTCGCCACTCATCTAAATGCAAACCATGCAAGCTATTGATCAAGTGGCACTAGATAAACGATATGCAAACAAATTTGCCCCTCTAAATACTTCCCCCAGTCAAGACGCCTGTGGAAGGATGGAGACGCTTCTCCTAGTTATCGTTGTTTTCGTTAAAGACCTTCGTGTCTCCCGAGAGTGTAATAAGAATATTGTAATAAATCTCTTGTACGTTTGAATATTGTGCTATGATATTACACTCTTGTCTATCATATGTGTGTAAACATGATCCTGGCGCACATATGAAATGCACTTGGAAATTCAAGTGTGACAATTGGGCTGCATATTGGCATAGCTTGTACCCTACTAGCCTGCTAATACACTTAGCTTATTAAGCTTGTGAGCAGCTCGCGAGCCAGCTCAAACTCGCTCGTTGTACTTAGGAGTAAAAACTCTTGCTTGGCTCATTAGGAATATGCACCGAGTCGAGTCGAGTCGAGCCGAGCACCGAGCCGAGTCGAGTCGAGCCGAGCCGGCTGCGATCCGAGCGAGCTAACGAGTTTCGAGCATTTTGTCCAGCTCTAGGCTGCATAGCTGGCCAAAACGGGGCTCCTCAAAATTGGGGACCCTGTGCGGGTGCACTGGCTGCACGCCAGTCGGGATGGCCTGCTTGGGTGGTGAAAGATTGCAAGCCTTTTGCTTCTGTGATACCTCAATCAACTTTTTTTTTGGGTAATTGGTTATATTCCATTACAATTTCACACTTCGGAGATATACCATTACTATTCGTGATATTGTAAATGTGCCACTACAATTTAACAAGTCTTTAAAATATGCCATTACTTACCACTTCGATGTCTTTGTAAAATCGTTCGGTCCAAAATACTCCTATCTTCTTCGTCCTTCCATGTCCGGCCATGGAGGCCACCATCTGGACCACCTCCGTCACCTCCATGTCCGGAGATATCTTGGAGACGCGCGGGTTCCATGCAAAGCACGAACACGCGGCTCATGCGCTGGATGATGGCAGAGCATGGCCACGACAACGGATGGGAGGGCGGTAGGGCTGAACATGGCCACTATACGTGTTGGTAGATGATATATCATGAGGTTTTGTTTATAAAATATAAACCATACTAAAGGATATTATAGTGCATTGGTTTATAGGGAGGGTTTTGCATAATTATGACATGCCGCCGTCCGTGTCCCATGACGGACCAAAAGTCGAACTACCGTGGAAACGGTTCTCGCTTTAGTAATAAGGAGAGATTCAACAGTATATCATAATTTTATAAAAAGCCCCTAATATTTATGAGAATCAACCTCGAGTTCTTCCGTACGTTGTAATTTTTGTAAAGAACCCATGATGTTCCGTCTAATCAAACCGCAGTATGTCGGTTCCTCTCACCATCCTGCACCATCGCACGTACCCTTCGTATTCTCACGCCACTTGCATCCCGTCGTTGACCTGGCATCATTTAGGATGTCTTCTTGGTCGTGCTGCTCATTAGATACAGAATTGATGGTGTCTATAGCTCCCTCGTGCCTTCGTTGAAGAAGTCCCCTCACTCGTAACAACACCCGGACATATTTGCTAGTTATATTTAGAAAGAAAAATAAATGTCACTATATAAATATTCATTTTTGTCATTAATTCACTTCCTATAAAATATTTCACATAATACAATTGATGAGAAAAATATAGATGATCCCTTGATTTTGGCCTTGTAGAAAAAATAAATTATGATGGCATTATTAAAAACAATGTTATGCATCCATTTTATGTAGAAAAGTTCACAAAGATAGAGAATGTTAAAAAACTACCCTATCTGCAGAATTTGCACGAGACATCTTGCTAGTATTTTTATCCTGGCTAGTGGCTAGTGGCTACAGCTTTCGTTGATAAATATCTGATATGAGATACTCTCTAGAATGTTTTTTTTTCCTAAAAATAAAAGTCACCTTAAGCTGTAGCAGAGGTTGTAGTGAGTGGTCGAAAAATAGAGTAACTAGAAAACATGATACGACGGACGGGGTAGCTCTCAACTCTCATACGCCACGAAATACAATCATATATTTGTCATGTGCCTCCGATTTATCGTTGAAAAGTCTGATCGGAGATATGAGTAAAACACGTCTCCTTTGTGTCTGCTTAAGAAACAAAAATCCAAAAACTCTGCTGTTACTTGAAAGGGGCGTCATTGTGGCCTTGTGGGTCACTCAATGAGGAGGTTACCTATGTTATTGTAAAGCACATGTTTCTTCCTCCCGCCATTCAAATCATTCTATTCCTCGCGTCGATCTGTCATCCCCACGCCGCGTCCTCGCTCTCAAGTCTCAAGGCTCAAGCTGCGCCCTCCGCTACCGGCGCCATCAACACCGCACGCTGCTCTGCCACCGGCGCCATGCCGCCATTCCCCGTCTCTATATATACTCCAACTCCTACCATTGCTTGCTGCCCAACAGCCACCCGCAAGTCCGATCCATCGAAGGAAAAAAAAAACAGCCACCCGCCACCCCCGCAAGCTCTCGCTCCCAGACTCCCACGAGAGTTGATCTCAAAAAAAAAAAGACTCCCACGAGAGTTCCTTATTTCATTTCCGGCCTGAACACAGCGAGTCCGCGTGTGGCGTGGTGTGTCCCCGGCCAGCTCCATGGCGCTCACACTGCTCTCGGTTCCAGGCGCCCACTCCCTCCTCGACGGCGCCCCCGCGAGTCGCTCCCGGCCTGAACCCCCTACCCGTGCGGCGGCGAATGCCGTGTTCCGGGCACGGCCACCGGCGAGGTGGAGGCTGGCGGCGGCGGCGGCGACGGAGATGGCCCCTGCTGCCGCGAGGGCGCAGGACCGGAGCAAGCCGTTCATGGAGGAGATGCGGGCGGCGGCCATGCGGCTGCACACCAGGGACCAGGACAGGAGTGGAGAGAAGGAGAAGCCCATGGAGCCGCCCGTGGCCCAATGGCAGCCCACCGTCGACGGGTACCTCCGCTTCCTGGTCGACAGCAAGCTCGTCTTCGAGACGCTCGAGGCCATCGTCCACCGCGCCGTCATCCCCTGGTGTAAGTGATACATATATACATATATGTATATATATATCTACATCTCGAACTAGCACAACACGTTGGCCCCAATCCAAATTTTGGTAGCAAACGATGCTGCATGATGCTTGTTGACGTTCTATGTCGTCTTTCAGATGCCGAGTTCCGGAACACGGGGTTGGAGAGAACAGAGCCACTCAGGAAGGATTTGGAATGGTTCAGGCAACAAGGTCACACGATCCCTGAACCATGTGCTCCTGGCATTTCATATGCTTCCTTGCTGGAAGAGCTGTCTCTGAAGAACCCGCAAGCATTTGTCTGCCATTTCTACAACGTGTACTTTGCTCATACTGCTGGAGGCCGAATCATCGGCAAAAAGGTGCCATGAAGTCAGTGTGTTTTTTCAGTTTAGGGAAAGATTGTAATAAATCAGAAGTAATTCGGTTGTTGCTGCATTTGCTTGTATGTTGTTAACACTGAGAAATTAGTTCTGATCGTCAATAGGTTGCTGAGAAGATTCATATCCACAAAGAGCTGGAGTTCTACCAGTGGGAGGGTGATCTTTCGCTGCTGCAGCAGAATGT
Organism: Echinochloa crus-galli; assembly: GCA_900205405.1. Taxonomy (NCBI): domain Eukaryota; kingdom Viridiplantae; phylum Streptophyta; class Magnoliopsida; order Poales; family Poaceae; genus Echinochloa; species Echinochloa crus-galli. Next base: position 839,548 of record OAMR01000397.1, on the reverse strand, counting down.
CCGCGGCAAGCTTAACCATGTCGCTTCCGTAAGGCTCTGCCTGAAACATGACTTTGTGTCTTTCTTATTCTGTTGATCAGCTGCCGATAACCCATAGGTTTTCAACAACATGACGATTCTGATGTACCTGTTGTATACTCGATCTGTAGGGCTGGTCTCGGGCTGAGAAGGACCGCTGCCTGGACGAGATGGAGAAGGCGTTTACTTGTTCACTAGATCTCCGACGCCATATGTTCCCCTGATCTAAGATAGTGTTGTCTAATGCCCATTAGCGCGTCCATTATAGCCAAATGTTCCACTAAACCCTTGTCGTTGGGTATTTGACGAATAAACACCCTATAGTTAGGGTGATATATTAGAAATATTAGATACGCTTGATTCTCTGGATAGAAAAGCGGAAACAGGTCTTTTGTCTTCAGACGAGTTAAATTTAAAACGATGTCTTCAGAATCGCTTGGCAGAAATGCTGCGAGAGGAAGAGATTAAATGGTACCAAAGAGCAAAGGTGAAGGAGTTGTTAGAAGGGGATGCTAATACCAAATAAGGAATACAAGGACAGGGAAATTAAATGCTAGGAATGGACGAGATGGAGAAGGCGTTTACCTGTTCAGTAGATCTCCGACGCCATATGTTCCCCTGATCTAAGATAGTGTTGTCTAATGCCCATTAGCGCGTCCATTATAGCCAAATGTTCCACTAAACCCTTGTCGTTGGGTATTTGACGAATAAACACCCTATAGTTAGGGTGATATATTAGAAATATTAGATACGCTTGATTCTCTGGATAGAAAAGCGGAAACAGGTCTTTTGTCTTCAGACGAGTTAAATTTAAAACGATGTCTTCAGAATCGCTTGGCAGAAATGCTGCGAGAGGAAGAGATTAAATGGTACCAAAGAGCAAAGGTGAAGGAGTTGTTAGAAGGGGATGCTAATACCAAATACTTTCAGCTTGTAGCGAATGGTAAACATAGGAAAACGAGAATATATCAATTACAGGATGGTGACCAAACGATATGCGGGGATGATGCTCTTCAAAACTTCATTCAGGATTAACATGTAGGTATTCAAATAAATGACCAAGTTGGGCAGAATTTTCGAACATTGAAAGGTCTCAGACAGGGTGACCCATTGTCACCAATTCTTTTCAATATTGTGGTTGATATGCTAGCAATCATAATTAATAGAGCCAAGGAAAGTGGTCAGATATCCGGGGTTGTGCCGCATTTAGTTGATGGAGGACTCTCTATTTTACAATATGCTGATGATACAATTCTGTTTATGGATCACGACATAGAAAAGGCTAAGAATATGAAATTGGTGCTATATGCTTTCGAACAATTGTCTGGGCTCAAGATAAATTATCATAAGAGCGAGATTTTTTGTTTCGGGCAAGCTAAAGATTGTGAGCAACAGTATACACAGATTTTTGGATGTCAGTCAGGGTCGTACCCCTTCAGGTATCTAGGAATTCCAATACATTACCGGAAATTAAGCAACTCGGACTGGAGGTGTATAGAGGACAAATTTGAGAAGAAACTGAGTAGTTGGAAAAGAAAGCATATGTCTGTGGGCGGTAGATTGGTGTTGATCAATTCTGTCTTATCTAGCCTGGCGGTATTTATGCTATCCTTTTTTGAGGTTCCAAAAGGAGTGTTGGAACGGTTGGATTATTATAGGTCACGGTTCTTCTGGCAATCTGACGAACATAAAAGGAAATGGGAAGATAAATGGTTAGGTAACTATACCATCAAACAACATTACCCATCGCTATATAACATTGTTAGGAAAAAACACGATACGGTTGCCACGGTTTTGTCTAGGATTCCTCTTAATGTATCCTTTCGCAGGGCATTGGTTGGTCAGGACTTAAATTTGTGGCATAATTTGGTTAGCCGTATTTGTTATGTTCAGCTGAATGATAGATCAGATTATTTTAGTTGGAATCTAACTCAGTCTGGGTTGTTTACAGTTCAATCTATGTACTCGGCGCTTATTACAGGAGTTAATGCACCGGGATATAAAATAATTTGGAAGCTTAAATTACCCTTAAAGATTAAAGTTTTTTTGTGGTATTTGAAACGTGGGGTGGTGCTAACGAAGGATAATTTAGCCAAAAGGAACTGGAACGGAAGTAAACTGTGTTCTTTCTGTTCACGAGAGGAGTCAATTCAACACCTGTTTTTTGATTGTCATATGGCACGTTTCTTATGGAGAGCGGTGTTTGCAGCTTTTAACCTGCAGCCTCCACGTAGTATTAACCATATGTTAACTACCTGGCTGGCTGGGATAGGAGGGAAGCTTAAAAGAATGCTGTTAGTCGGTGCATCTGCATTATGTTGGGCATTGTGGCTAAGTAGAAATGATATTATATTTGACAAATATCCAATGAAAACTTATTTGCAGGTACTATTCAGAGGAACATATTGGTTCCGGTTTTGGGCGCAGCTACAAAGGCGTGAACAAGATGGAGATGAAATAAAGAAGGCATGTCAGACACTGGAGGTCCTGACAATGCGCTATTTTGCACACCATCGATGGAGATTTAGCAATAGAATTACATGCTAGTGTATCTTCAAACTATATGGTGTATTTTTGTTTTATTTATTTAAGTTAGCAGACGGAAGTGCTGCTCGTTTGTAAACTTGGCCGTAGCCCTTGAGGTCAAGGCCGGATTAATTTCCATTATCTAAAAGTTAGGGTGATATATTAATTACAACTCATGTAACAATAGGTACTTAAACCGTGGGATATATACCACGTGACAACTCTATGAGTGTATGACATGAAGACGTGTGATTTACACAGTACAGCTCTAGATATTCATGTAACAAATGTCCATGTGCTCTAGTGTTTTTCTCGTACTATCACACGCAGTCACATTTCTAACTTCGCTTCCATGAGCAACATGACGCATGGCAAGAGAAATAGTTACCTGCACTTGTGGGCACGTATTCTTCCAACGACCCTTGACGACGCTCTTCCAAAATCCTATAGAAATCCTTGTTGGTAGTGGTCATAATTAGTCGATAAAATGAACCAAATGATTGATGACGATAATATACATATATACTTATGAACACTTCATTGACAACAGAGTAGTGATCGGGAAGGCAACAAATGTTGTTGCTTTCGTCATGAAGATGCGATATCAAGCACCTATTTTTCTAATGCAGTTTTTCTCATGTTATATATATGGTCCATATATAATATGCACAACTTCAAGTCTTTCTCAACCTCATAGGCTCATAGTATATATTAGATATATTTGAACTTGAATATGTGAAATTTGAACGTTGGCCCCCATGTGTTCCGCCAGTGCCATTATGGTCCGTTTAGATTGACAGAGGGACTGATCTTGGACATGTTTCTTTGGAGTGGAAATATTTTCCCATCCCGTTTGACCACTAATTAAGGGATCAGAATGAGGTCTTGACCGCACGACTAGAGAATAGTTACCGTAGTATTGTAAATCATAGATTAATTAAACTCATTAGATTCATCGCGTAAAGTTACACTCATTCTTAATAGACTTCCTGTAATACTCCATGTATGTAAGATTTCCTAAAAAAAAATTTTCCTTTGGGAAAGAAAGACGGGCCTAGGACCAGTCGGCTCCTGACCGGACCATTCTTCTCAGGTTCGGATCGTTCTGAAATGAGGTCGTCCGATGAAATATGAAGACTCACCACGTCGTATATTTATGCCATGTACAACCCGTCTATTTGACCCCGTCTGTATGACGATTCTTTGAAGAAAGTCCTTGCTTCAGCCTACCGAGTGGGCCGGCGTCGCCTCGCGAGACGACGGGCGGGTCCCGTTCCCCAGGCGCAGACGACACCAACCGATGGGCTGTACCCCGCCGTCTCTTCCAGGAGATGCCCCGCTTGGATCCTCCGCGCGCATGCACGCACCTCAATCCCTCTGCCAGCCGCGCGGGAGTTTCTCCCGCCAAAACCGCCGGCGAGCTGCTCCGCCCCGGCGTGCTCTTCCTGCAGCTAGATTGAAGGATGCGGCCGCTCCGTTCCGGCGAGCTGCTCCACCCCGGGTGGATGTCCACGGCGAACATCTCGACGACGCGGGACTGAAGCGCGAGCGCGAGGCGGCCCTGCGCCCATAGCACGTGTCGACCGAGCGCGAGCTCCGCCTCGCCGGCGAGCTGCTCCACCCCGGGTGGATGTCCACGGCGAACATCTCGACGACGCGGGACTGAAGCGCGAGCGCGAGGCGGCCCTGCGCCCATAGCACGTGTCGACCGAGCGCGAGCTCCGCCTAGCATCTCGGGCGGGCGGAGCATCGACGGGGAGCTGGAGCGGGCGGGCGGCTGGTTCTTGGTGCGGCACGAACAGTGAAAAGAGGAGATGAGGACGGCGAACAGAGAGAAAAAAGGAGATGAGGACGGCACAGTGTTTATTCGATTTTCTACTGCCTGAACCTTGACCACCTCCTGTGTGGTTTTTTGTTGTGTCTTTCATGCAGTTCAGCACGTGGCATCAACCAAAATCATAGCACGACATTGAGCGGCAAGCATACAGACATACTGCTCAAAATGTTGTCTTATTTACATTTGATACATTTTTTATCACATAGCCACACAATGGTATACACAAATATATTTATAGTTGATCTTAAACTATATACAAAGCATTAAACAGTTTACAGACGATCTCTCTGTCCGTGGGTTATACGAACTGTCTGTATATCTGTCTATATATTAAAATCGAGGTTATACAGACGACCCGTCGTCTATGGGCTGTACATGTCCTAACCGATGAACGGCTCGGTGACGGATGTCCCATGCCACAAACCAAATGCTGCAATTAGAGTCGGAGCTAGGTTGGGATGGTTCCGAACCGCATCACCCTGCAAACCAAACGCGCCCTGTAAGTTCCTCACCCAAATAAATGTGGTGGTCTACTCTATAAATTAATTGTTATCGCGGCGTGTTATATCTTGTTCCTTCTTTTTCTTTAGCTAGGCTTGTTGTATCCCACTATATATGTAGAGGTCCGAGGTGCTTTGCTGTTGTAATCAATAACACGCACTCCTCCTAAGTTAAGAAAATAGAAACATTTCGAATATCAATCAATACTAAGGAAAGCTAGAATCGTGGGCCGGGATAGATTCAGCATACTGCTATGCGGTCGTTGTCCTCGTCAGGTGACAGCGGCCGCCGGATCATCAGGTTTCGTCGAGTCGCATTCGCTGTCCTCGTCGGCGACAGCGGTCGGATTAGCAGGTCGCGCCCGGTCTCTGTCCTAGCTCGTTGATTGACAGTGGCTGCCGGATCAGCAGCTAGCCAACTAAGGTACAGTAGTATATACGGCCTCCTGTGCCTCAGTGCCTGTCAGGAGCTGGATCGCTGGTCTAGTGCTGATCACTAGTTACGTAGGCCCCGTTTAGTTTCCGGTCACATTATTAAACTTCTAAAAATTCTCTCTCTAAACTTTACTATTCACCTATCACATCAAATCTCTCTCCTCGTCTATGGAGTACTAAACGTAGGTAAATAAAAAAACTAGTTACATGATTTTGATATACACGACGAGACGAATCTTTTAAGCCTAGTTAGGTCATGGTAGGACAATATTTACCACAAACAAACGAAAAGTGCTACAGTGTTCGATGTGACTTTTTTACTTCACTTTTTATCTTTTTTCAGGACCTAAACACCCCCTTGGAATTAATGGTCGGCCAGCAAATCTTTCAGCCGCCTGTTATTTTCTGCACGTGGACCTTACTGTGATTCACATGCTCTGGTCGTGTCCCAGTCGTCGTGGGTACGGTGAAAGATAGTAATGGAGAAATTGCCGCCCGGCCCGTTTCCCACCATACATGTATCATTATATTCTCTTATTTGTCCTATTAAAGCAAAAATAAAATCAAACTTATACCTATTGATGCAGTGGCAGATCAGTGCTGTCTATCACAGCCTAATAAAGGTAAGGAAGTATTTATATTTATGCTCTATTAGAATATAATTAAATAAAGTGGAGGCAGCTAGGCAAGTAATTTTAGTAGCTGCGGGATCAAATTTATCCAACTTTTCTGTAAAAATTATTAGCCCATGACACAGTCCCTATTGTATTCCTTTGACCACATTTCTGTTGAAATTATATTGACAAAATCCAATAATGAATTCATGGGATTAAAGACGTGTCTTGAAACACAAATCTACATGCGCAACTTCAAGTTTTCAAACTAAATATATATGTTATAAGCCTTAATTCGATGTTTCAAGTATTAGTGATAGCGAGGAGCAATATACAAGAAGCATTTTACACATTTTGTTTTGGTAATCATGCTTAGCATTTTGTAAGATATCCTAGAAATAATAAATTGCCACATGTTTTTTTTGAAAGACCACTAGCGGACACTCATAATGTACGTACACTCAATCTCATGAATATACTGTACGTAAACCCTATAAATACCTCCGAGAGACTGGACCAGCAGATGTCGAGATTGACAAAGTCATCCCAAGCATCTCGCTGTTGATGGGCACGTCGGTTACTACTGAAAGAATAGTGTCGGATATTTCAGGAAAATGCAATACCAGTGCCGAGTCGATAACTCGAACCCTAGTAGTTCCACCATAAAACTTTACCAACTCATCTATGATCAATTCACAAATTATTACATGTTAATCGCGTTTTTTCTTTGAAATTCTTATACACCACCAACATCCAAAACATATTGTTTTTCAATAGAATCATCATACAAAACTATATTAGCGCTCCCCACTAAGGAATTCTCTCAATTCTCAACGCGCCACGTCATCCTCCACTAAGCACCCTACCAACGCGCCACGTCATCCTCCACTAAGCACCCCCACCGAGATGCATTGATTGCTGATTCTTGCAGCACGCCACGTCATCCTCCACTAAGCACCCCACCAAGATGCGTTGATTGCTAATTCTATATCTATATTAAACTATATATTTCTCGCATGCGGTGCAACCACATCATCTTAATTATTTGCACCGTCCAATTCTATATCTATATTAAACTATATATTTCTCGCATGCGGTGCAACCACATCATCTTAATTATTTGCACCGTCCAATTCTATATCTATATTAAACTATATATTTCTCGCATGCGGTGCAACCACATCATCTTAATTATTTGCACCGTCCAATTCTATATCTATATTAAACTATATACTTCTCGCATGCGGAGCAGCCATATCATCTTAATTGTTTGCACCGTCCAATCTAAAAAATTCTATATTCACAGAGGACCCACCTGTCAGGAAACTAGGACGACGAAATTAGACGAAAACCAAACCAAAAGAGGGGGAAGGAGAGGGAAGGGATATTTCTGTGTTGATTCCCTCTAAACCCAGAACTCTTTTCACCACTGTATCCCGCGCGTACCCACACCCAGTCGGCCCCACAGTTCCACCTGCATCCACCGCGTGGGCAATTTAGATGAAAAAAAACCCTAAACCCAGGAATCCGTTCCTCGCTCGTAGCTGCCGCCGGTCCACGCAGGAGCAGCCACCGAGCGGGATCATCTTCAACGCCGCCCCGCGGTATCATCGTCGCCGCTGCCGCTGCCGCCGCCGCCGCCGTGCGGGATCGTCGTCTCCGCCGCCGCCGCCGCCGCCCCGGCCGCGCCGTGGGATCGTCGTCTCCGCCGCCGCCGTCGCCTCCGCCGTCGCCTCCGCCTCCGCCCTCCCCTCCGCCGTCGCGGGATCGTGGTCTCCGCCGCCGCCCCATCCGCCATTTGACGAGTCGTAGCTGCTCCACTCCCAGCAATGCCGTCCTCCGTGATCTACACGAATGACTAGGTATTGTGGGTTTTGTAGTTTCCATGGACTTTGTTCTTTCGTTTTCCATTTCTAATACTTTTTCCTTCTCATCTCTCATCGCTCAGATCATTGAAGTCCAGTCCACGAATGGCAAGGTTTTCATGTATTACGTATTAATCAAAACAATAGAGTACAGGAGGTATGTTTTTTTCATCGTTCAGCATATATGGAGGTAGGGATTGCCCATGTTTTTCCCCCTAAATGCAGGGCATGGTTTTCATGTATGACCAACCATCGGGTGCAGGCAGGTAAACCTATTTCATCCTACATCGTGGTGGTAGATTTTCAGTTAGCAGGATTTCTAATTTTTATTGTCTATGTTGTTTCTTTCTAACTGCAGCCGTGCTCTAGATCTATATTGCATAAATGATTAACCAGGCACGATTTTTTTCCATACCAATGGACTATCGGGCTCCCCTCAGAGATATGAGAAAAAAATCCAATAGCTGTTCAGTTGGCGGTGTTAATAGGCACAAACCAGAGTCAGGGACATCACGGTTGGATGTTCAAGAAAATGTCGCCTGTAGCGACCATGGTAGTTTTGTTCTCTTCATGGTAGTATAGTTTGCACGAGATTATTTACCATGGTGTTATTTTTCTCTCCATCTCTCCAATTCAAGGTGCTCTTGCCACCAATGAGGTTAATGAGGGAGAGCTTAACGTAAAAAATCCTGAGATGGAGACGCACCTATTCCAGCAGATAAAAAAGCACCGCTGAATGCAAAGAAAAGCGAAGCCTACTATTGCAAAAAATCAGAAAGACACACAGTTGCGCCGTCCGTGATCCTCCCAAGGTATTGCTCTATGTAAACCAATTTATTATTTGCAATGTCCCAGATTGTTTTAAAAGTACCAATTGCATCCACAGAGGTGAAACATAGAAGGCTTGATGTACAAATTGTCTCCAACGATAATACTAATTTATCTATAGAATACAATTGTTTGGCTTTTTAGCTTTTTATTTTTTTGGCTGAGTTTTCTGAAAATGCTGTTGATATTACCCATGTATTTGGTTTGTCATATCAGATTATTCTCAATTCGACAATTAGAAATTCCTTTGATTGGGAAGACCATTGATGGGGAGAACAATGCACCAATGTAAGGTGAAATTTCTCTTGACCGCTGCCCTTGTAGCTCGCTCTCCTAAACCCTATCTAATCCCAATTCGTGTATTTTCTTAATATATTTATCGATCATCACGCTCCTTCTAATTGCTAATTATATATCTATATTAAACTATATACTTCTCGCATGCGATGCAACCACATCATCTTAATTGTTTGCACCGTCCAATCTAAAAAATTCTATATCTCTAAAATAAATTATATACGAGCACCTCACTATAAAATATTAATTTCTACTTCTCTCAACATGCAAGAATACGAAGAAATCATATTAGTGTTTCTGCTTTCAAATTTTACTTTATTATTTTTATTTTTAAATTTCACCAAAAAAATCCCGCAGCAACGCGCGGGGTATCACCCAATACATCCATTATGAGCGAGAATAAGTGAGATGCATGTGTGGACATGCACAGCGCGCAGCTATCAATAAATCTTTCTCATCGAAGAAAAAATACGCCAACAAGAGCCATAGGATAGATTCAGACACACCGCTGGTGTCGTACACTCTAGTTGCTGTCCGGCCTCGTCAGTTGACGGTGGCCGCAGGATCAGCAGCTAGCACAGCCCAGTATACCGCCTCCTGTGCCTGTCACAGTGTCACCTCTAGTGCTGTTCACTACAGCAGTTCGCCAGTTCTGTGATTTGGAAAGGTCAGCGATTCTTGCAGCCGGTTATATTTCTTCCACGTGGACCTTTTGCTGTGATTCATATATGCTCTGGCTTGTGTCCCGTTTTCGTGTCCGGTGCTGGCAGCCACGTGCCCACGTGTCATATCAGCAAAAAAACAATGGGGCAATCATGACCCATTTCCAGCTGCTATACCTATATTCTTTTTTATTTAAAATAAAGAATGAATAGATTTGTTCCTATGTTTGCTATACCTATATTATATTCCCTTTTGGTGCCGCGACATCGTGACCACTAACAAATTCACAAAATCTAGGAGGTGATCAAACCGCATGTTTGTATGATCCAGCCATCCAGGTTTCCAATTCGAACTACTACGACGTCATGAACGGGGAGAAATTAAATAAAACTTCAACACCCACAAAGTTATACTACTAGTATATTTCCGATCTTGTCTCTCTAAACAGCACACCACCCTGCGCTTGATCAATGGTCGCAAGCATTGGGTTTCAGGTGCTTACCAACAAACAGTAGCGGAACTGGGATTAAAAACTACCTCTGGCGAATTCATGGTCGAGACCTCACTAGCCCTGCTCTCCATCCATGCGTACTCGACCATGGTGGAAAAAAAATACTGTTAACTGCCCTAGTCGAGTGATTTTTTCTGTACCTCGCTATCCCTGCTCTCCGTCCACCATGGACCATGATTTTACCGGCAGCAGGTGTAGCGGCCGCCGGTCCTCGCCAGACCGGTGGCTCCGCCACTGCCAACTAACACCGGTAGTTCTGGTAATAAAGTATCTACTTTTGTGCTTTGTTAGGATACAAATAAATTGGAGTGAGATAAGTAATTTTAATAGCTGTGAGCTTAAATTTATCCATAGATTTTTTAATCTTTTCTCCCAGCACCCCGGTACAGAAAAAAATTATGCTATATGCGTACTGTAAAACCGAGTCTCTGAAATACAATCATGTTTTATGGAGAAACATAGCACACCATATTTATATGAAGCCATGCCCATGCATGCTTTGCAAGTACCTACATGCCAGATGTTGCAGTGCCAGGCAATAGGTTATGATCCGAGGTCGACTGACACGCCAGCATAGCGGTGTCTCGCCCTTTGCCCAATTCTCAAGCTGCAGCAACACCGCGTGTCTCACCCATTCCAGCATTCCCCGTCAAGCACCGACGACTCCACACCCTGCCCGGCCTCACCTAGTCACCTTCGCTGCCTCATCTTCATCTCTACCCTCCAAGACCTGGTGTTGCGCATTGCCCAAGGTATATGCAAAGTTCCAAACCTTAGCTTGCGTTGCGGTTATACTATATGGCAATACAACTCCACTGATTTGTTATGCAATTTTTAAGAGGAGTAATTAATATGCTCATAGTAGTAGTAGACTAGCCCATATAGCCTATATAGGGACTAATAAGGATTATTCTTGGATTGATTGTTGATGCATTGTACGAGTATATTTAATTATTTAAACTTATATATATCAAATTAATTGGCATATTTTGCAGTTTACTAAATCGATCATTAGATTATACCAAATTTTATATTTGATCATTGCTGGGACATCATGGGCCCGCCATTGTGCATGTGTGTAGGGAATAGTCGTCATTTTCCTATGCTAGCTCATCCTCTAGGCGTAAGAGACCATGAGGGCAAGGTGATTCTGATGGCGTGGGAAGCTCTACCCAGGTGTGCTAATGCAGCAGAAGCAGAGGCATATATATGCTTGTGTCAAGGGTCTTCAATTAGCTACAAAGAGAAATTTGGGGAGGGTTATCCTGGAATCAGACTGTGCGAGAGTAATTAAAGCCCTGAAGAAAGGATCCGACAAGTAAGAGCTGGGTTTTCTTGTGGCGGAGGCGATGGAGCATACTCAGCTCCTGGAAACGTGGAGAGCTGCTCAGGTGAACAGAGAGTGTAATAGAGTTGCAAATGAATTAGCTTTATTAATTAGCTAGGAGATATGCCATCTCGGCAGCTTGGTTTGGTCAAGCGTTTGCGTGCGTTTGCGAGCTGATCTAAGACGATTGTAATTCCTGTCCTAGCTAATAAAATTCTCTGTATTTGCCCGCAAAAAAAAGCTCATCCTCTAGGCGTCAGATCCCAGTAGTAGGGTATTACACTATTTTGATGGCTCAATTTCTATGTCTTGTCCTTGCATTACCATTAAGCTCATGGTTTTGGGATTCCTCTATGAAGAATCTACCTCCATGGGCATATAACCCCTGGCGCATTTTTCGACCCTAAATCCGACAACATAAAATAAATATATTATAATCGTTGATGAGATCTACATCTATGCCGTTAATTTTTTTTTAGGAAAAAATCCATTTTATAAATATCAGTTATTTACTTATTCATTTAACCCATCAACAAAATTTAGGCTCAATTTACTATATCCCCATTCCCGAACTATTTGATTTGGTCTAATATTGTTTCTCCACATACAAGATGAGTTTTTCAGTTAAATTTTGTGAAGAGATAGAGAACATGATGCTTGTGTTATAATAATATATTTAAAAAGTTCGTGGTTATTTTCATAGATTAGAAACATTTAATACGAACTTTACGCTCTCATAGTATAGGCCGGAATAATTTACGTAATCGCCTTTCACTACTACCACACCTTCTTGCCCCCTTTGGCTTCCACTGCACAAGAAACTATTACCCGTGTCAGATCTTAACTCCTATTCGTGCTCGATCTTTTTATCCAACCGACACCGACATTGATGATGGTTTTTTAAATATTACTCCATCCGTTTTAAATTATAATTTGTTTGACTTTTTTAACTTTAAGTTTGATCGCTCGTCTTATTCAAAATTTTGTACAAATTATTATATTTTTATGATAGCTTGCTTTATTAATAAAAATTCTTTAAATTTAACTATATTTACATAAATGTTTTGAATAACACACTACAAGAAATCTGTGTTGATATATGACGATTTTTTCATGACATTTTAAAAATTCGTCATAATGACGTGTCATCTGTGACGATTTTCTGGTTTTCGTCATGGATCCGCGGTTGTGGGTATGAGGCCCAAAAATAGTGACGTTTTATCGTTTTCATCACGATCTGACCCATAACATAATAACGCTTCAACAAGTCGTCACGGCTAATAATTTAAAAATTATCATAGTCCTTGTGGCGTTACCTATCAAGTATGCCACAAAATATCTTCATAGTCATGGATTATGGCATTTTAGTATTTTAATCTTTTTCTACTACTGTTTTATTGGGGCGGCTGAGGGAATCGAGCCAGAGACCTCACTGAATAAACAAGGCCTCCAAACCTGCAAGCTGCCCTGCTTGAGCTGCTCCCTGCGTCGGCCTGCTCTGCCTCCCCCTGGACAGCGCGCTGGTGCTGGCCTACTGGGCAGCACGTCGTGGGCCGCCCGCTGCTGCTGGGCCACGCGAGCCTGCTCCGTTGCTGCCATGTCAGCGGCCACGTCAGCGCCATGTCATCTTTTACGTCCACCTCATCGTCATGTCAGCAGCCACACATCCTCCAAGTCAGCTAATTGTGACGTGGCAACCGAATCCGTGACATTTATTTTCATCACAAGTAATGGGCTCGGGCTGGGTTTCATGGGCTTGAGCCTGGTTTATGACAATGTCGAATCGTCATGGATTGAGTTAATCTGTGACGTTTTCGTTAAAAACGTCACGGGGTCCAACCGTGACGTTCAATACATGACAAAATTTGAGAACGTCACATGTACTGTTTTATGACGATTTTTCAGTGATCTGTGATAAAAACTAAACGTCATAGATCAACAGATTTCTTGTAGTGTACACGAGGTGGAACTCATGGTAAAAAAAAGTCAAACGAAGTCTAACTTGGTGGGGTTGGCGGTGAGCAAAGAGGAGCGCCAATTAGAGAAGTAAGTTGTATGAGTGAGCACTTAAATTAGGGCATGGAAGGATGGAGAAGATGGTTGTAGAGGACGTTTGGGATGGAGCGGCAAGGTGACACTCGCCCTATCCAGAAGCATCGATGCCAGTTGAATAGGAGGCAATCAGGACTCCAATGTAGGCGCTGGCTGACGAGGCGGGATTTAGGTCAAAGGGTGACCAATGGAGGATGGAGAATGGAGAGCATGAGCGCCAACAAATTGGTGGATGGTGTGGGCCAAATTAGTTGCTAGATGGAAGTGACTTCTGCCGATCTATTAGAGTACGCAAAGGAATATAACAATAATTTGTATGGTCTTAATCTAATAAGTTGCAAACCGTATAAACTGACCTATGAATTTGTCAAATACAAGCATGTACAGTCATATGTAGTTATAGCTCAGGTCACAAATTTTAATTTTGAGTGGATGGAGGGCTAAAAATACAAAAAAAAAACTTTAGCTTTGTCATTTCCTACAAAGCAACCGGTCGACAAATTAGACATAGCGGGATTTAACGTCGCAAAACATTGATATGGCCTTGAAAACTCTAAAAGCTTCAATAATGCACTGAACAGATACAAGCAGATATGTAACTGTGGGCATCAATATTGAACACTATATGTACACATTTGATAAATTTATGCATCAATTTGCATGTCTTATATCTGGTTAATTAGATTAAAGAGATAGAACCATACATGTTGTATTATGATAGTTGCGCGTTTGGTAGCGCACCCGACTCCAAATGAGCCTAATACACAAGCAGAATACTAGAATAGTTAGGATTAGGAAATTAAAGATGAAGTCTGACAATTGTATTTGTTTATTATGTGCCACCAAGGTCTCGTTGAAATATACATAATATAGCACAGATGACATGTAGAACATGTTCCTCGACGACGTGACTTGCTTATTGTATACAGTACATACAAAAACAAAGACACTCGTGTTTCGTCAGGAAATAAAAAGAATCCGATGCTATGTGACCCCATACGTAGCCCCGTCGTCGCAAATCTCCAACCTTTCCAACTGACTGGTAGGTCCCTAAACGACAAGGCCCCACGTGTCGGTGTAAGCACCTCCCTTCCAGTCTTCCTCCCCTCCCCCGTTCCTCCCGCCGTTCAAATCCTCCTCCGATTACTCTACTCCCGCTTCTGTCCCCACGCGTGCGCGTGGCCGCGTCCTCCGCTCCTCCCTCGCGCGCAAGCTTTCAAGGGCGTGATTGGATGACTGGCTCTTCCCAGCCGGCCCCGCATCGGTGAACCAGGCTGCTCCTGGCCAGGCCGGTTGCATGTAAGGCGCTATGATTGGTTGCATGCATATACAGAGACAAGTTGTTGCGGGACGATGTTTGGTATGCTGTATAGTCAATACTTGAGTGCCTTTTCTCCTCTGCACGTTTCTCCAAGCTGCTCATTTTTGCACCAGACGAGCCAGGCTCACGGGAAACGACCACTTCCCACGTTCCCCTGCAGCCTGGCTACGGGAGCATCTTTGCACGCCAAGAGCCAGGCTCGGTGGCCGGACCAGGCAACCAAACTGATCAACCCTGCATCTAGCGAGCCTGGTTCACCTATATGGATGACTGGCTCTTCCCAGCCTGCCCCGCATCGGTGAACCAGGCTGCTCCTGGCCAGGCCGGTTGCATGCAAGACGCTATGATTGGTTGCATGCATATACAGAGACAAGTTGTTGCGGGACGATGTTTGGTATGCTGCATAGTCAATACTTGAGTGCATTTTCTCCTCTGCACATTTCTCCAAGCTGCTCATTTTTGCACCAGGCTCACGGGAAACGACCCCTTCCCACGTTCCCCTGCAGCCTGGCTACGGGAGCATCTTTGCACGCCAAGAGCCAGGCTCGGTGGCCGGACCAGGCAACCAAACTGATCAACCCTGCATCTAGCGAGCCTGGTTCACCTATATGGATGACTGGCTCTTCCCAGCCTGCCCCGCATCGGTGAACCAGGCTGCTCCTGGCCAGGCCGGTTGCATGCAAGACGCTATGATTGGTTGCATGCATTTACAGAGACAAGTTGTTGCGGGACGATGTTTGGTATGCTGCATAGTCAATACTTGAGTGCCTTTTCTCCTCTGCACGTTTCTCCAAGCTGCTCATTTTTGCACCAGGCGAGCCAGGTTCACGGGAAACGACCACTTCCCACGTTCCCCTGCAGCCTGGCTACAGGAGCATCTTTGCACGCCAAGAGCCAGGCTCGGTGGCCGGAACAGACAACCAAACTGATCAACCCTGCATCTAGCGAGCCTGGTTGACCTATATGCAGGGAACCAATCGCCCCCCAAAATGTCCTCCTCCGCCGACGCATCAACACCACACTCCAATAGTTCACTGCCACCGGCGCCTTCCCCCGTTGCTATATGAGCACCAGCCCTCACCGCCCCATGGCACAACCCACCACACAGCTCCTCGCCCTCCAGCATCCTCTCTCCCTCCTCGATCGCTCGCATGCTGGCCTGAAGCCCCCGAACTCCGTGTAGTCCGGACCCATGGCGCCCTCATTGCTCTCCGTTCCCCGCGCCAACTCGCTCCCCAATCGCGCCCCCGCGAGCTGCTTCCGGCCTGAACCGCCTGCCAATGCGGTGAACGCCGTGTTCCGGATCCGGCCGGTGACCGGGGTTTCTGTCACCACGGCGAGGAGGAGTCTGCTGGTCGCGGCGGCGGTGGAGATGAGCCCTGCTGCGAGCGCGGAGGAGTCGGGGAAGCCGTTCATCGAGGAGATGCGGGCGGCGGCCATGCGGCTGCACACCAAAGACCAGGCAAGGGATGGGAAGAAGGAGGCGCGCATGGAGCCGCCCGTCGCCGACTGGCAGCCCACCGTCGAAGGGTACCTCCGCTTCCTCGTCGACAGCAAGCTCGTCTTCGAGACGCTCGAGGCCATCGTCGACCGCGCCGCCATCCCCTGGTGTAAGTGCCACAAGCACTCTGACTCTGCTAGTCTTTTGCTTCTTGCTCTGTCGTAGACTTGTAGTGTAACTAACACAATATCATAGAAATTAAGCACAACGTAACGTATTGCCTCCAATCCAAATCTAATTGGTAGAAAAGATGCTGCGTGATGCTGGTTGACATTCTAGTGATCTACTCCCGCGTCTTTCAGATGCCAAGTTCCGGAACAATGGGTTGGAGAGATCAGAGCCACTGAAGAAGGATTTGGAATGGTTCAGCCAACAAGGTCACACGATTCCTGAACCATCTGCTCCTGGCATTACATACGCTTCCTTTCTGGAAGAGCTGTCTGTGAAGGACCCCCAGGCATTTGTCTGTCATTTCTACAACGTGTACTTTGCTCATACTGCTGGAGGCCGAATCATTGGCAAAAAGGTGCCCTGACAGGAACATTCTTATGAGTGTTTTTACTCTTTTCAATAATCAGGGTAGTTTGTAAATCAGAAATAATTCAGTTTCTGCATTTGCTTGTATGTTTTAACCGAGAAATTGTGTGCTCTGCTGCTCGTCAATAGGTTGCTGAGAAGATTAATATCAGTAGAGAGCTGGAGTTCTACGAGTGGGAGGGTAATCTATCGCAGCTGCAGCAGAGTGTCCGCAGCAAGCTTAACCATGTCGCTACCGTAAGGCCTACCTGAAACTTGACTTTGTGCGTTTCATATGAGTTCATCTTCAGTCCATCTGTTGCTGAAATACATGGGTTGTTTGGAAAAAAATGACAATTATGGTTGATGTACTTGCTCTGTAGAGTTGGTCTCGGGTGGAGAAGGACCGCTGCCTGGACGAGATGGAGAAGGCGTTTACCAGTTCAATTGATCTCCGACGCCATATGTTCCCCTGATCTAAGATCGTTGGATGATGCAACCATTAGCGCCGGCCATTCTAAACAAATGACCGCTAATAAACCCTTATCGTTGGGTATTTCACGAATAAATCTATTGTTAGGGTGATTTACCAAATACAGCTCTAGAGATATTGTATTGTATTGTATTGTATTTCACGAAGTATGCAATAGAAGTGACATGAAGATGGGAGATGTTTTTACAGTGTTTGCAAATTACTATGTCCGTTCATCTGCAGCAATTCCCAACCGGTTACATAGTTAAATGTACTAGGTACTTAATTTGCGACAAAGTTTCTATCACCTATGTACTGACTACTTAATTTCGGAGTACGTGTGAAACACCTCATACGTGCCGTTTTTTAAATGATCGAAATTGCTAAAAAGAACACCTCATACGTACAGATTATACAATTGTACGTGTTCCTGCCGTTTTTTAAATGACCGACACGGATACCTCTAAAATTATCCATGCTGCCTCTTAATATGAGAGCTGGCATGGATACACGATTATCTAATATGCTACCTCTAAGACTATCTCCAACAGATACTATCCAAAAAAGATACCCATTTCAACAAAAGGATTGTGCACAGTAGAAATGGTAACTACCCAAAATCCATCCTCTCCAACAGCATATGTAAAGGCGGGCCACCCAAATGTTATCTTCTTCCCCGAGCTCTCATTCCCGTCGCGCCGTGCCGGCTTCACCGCGTCCATCTCCATCCCGCCGCGCAGGCCATCTTCACCGCCGCCGCGCCGACGTCTCCTTCCCGCGCCGGCGTCTCCTCACCGCGCCGGCTGTCTTCGCCGCCGCCGCGCCGGCGTCTCCTCACCGCGCCGGCTTCTCCTCGCCTCAAGCTCTCCGACCACGACACCGATGAGGAGGACGAGGTGGTGCGCGGCCATGGCGAAAGCGAGGATGAGCAACGCCAGCGGCGCTCATGAATGGGTCGAGGAGAGAGAGAAAGCTATTTTTACATCGCGCTGAGGCCGGTAGCTAAAATGCATCTCCGGTTTGGGTTGTCTGTTGGAGACGGTTTTGGGAACCAAAAACACTATGCACGATCTAAAATGAGTTTGGTCACCGGATTGCTACTCTGTTGAAGATAGTCTAAATAAGAACCAACATAAATACTTCAAATAAATCTATCATTTGTAATTCAAATTTTAGCTTATATTACAAAATTCCTAACTTTCGACAAGATTATAACTTTATAGTTGAATTTCTTTAGTTATAGTGATTTAACTAGGTAAATGCCCGTGCGTTGCTATAGACAATAATTATATATACATGAATGATTTATTCAGGTGATAGAGTCAACTCTTTAACTATTTGTTACGTTATTATATATGTAAATTGTGAGTATTCATTTAAATAAAAGTATATAGATGACACATCAATTATAGTGCGTAAAAAATAATAGAAATATGAATAATACACAGAGGGGTCTCTGATCATATACGCATATATATAGTTCCATACAACAATTATAGGAAGCTATCATGTCAGCTAAGTACTGGTGGACACACAATTCAAGAAACATTATCTGATACAAATATCATATTTACATTTTGTACGTAAACAAATTCATTCCTCAAATGTTGGTATTTATGCGCATCTTTCACTTGGCTACATCTCTCTAATCTAGTTCATCATGGCATGGAGAAGAAAAGAGAAATCATTAGCATCATGTTCACTGTTCCAATGCATATAATATATACGCTAGAAACTCAACAAGTATATAAGTAGGAATAAGTAGGATCCATCAATTGATTCAATTCAATGTTTAGTGTGAATACAGCTAAAACAACAAAGGCCCACCGGCGAACAGAGCACACTTGCTCTGTCAAAACAGAGTAGCGCACAACTCTTGAACAACTTAAGAGAATAAACTTTTGCCCAAACATCATTTCCCTGTCGGGAGCTATCTACATGCAGGGCAACTCAGAGCAAATGGAGGGTATCCTTTTCTTGTCAATTCAGAGCAACTGGTATCCCCTTGAGCCGCAGTTTTATATTGAGCAATATGGATTACAAGAAACGAAGTGGTGTTTGATAAATGTCAATCTAAAATCTTATATAATTGTATCATCCTGATGTAATTGTCTAAGATCAATAAAGCTTCCCTTTCAAAAAAACTATTTAGGGAAACATACTGGCTCCGGTGGTGGGCTAAGTTGCAACGAAGTGAGTCTGAACAAGAGTTTGTGATTGCGGCATGTCGATGCATAGAGATAGCGGCTCTTTGTTTTTTTACTTCTAATGGATGGCCCTTTGATATTGGATTCGGATTGGCTTTTGAGACTTATTTTGTTTGGTACAAACTTAGTGGGAAGCGTTGTACTTACTATGAGGCTACATTTTGTAATAATGATCTGATCCTTTCTTGTTTGCAAAAAAGGTGAAGTTGGATAATTTATTTCTATTACTAAAAAAAGAGCTATGCTTGCAGCAAGACGCAATGATGAAGACAATGGAGCGCGGTACGGTGTTGGCGTAACAGAGGGGTAGTGTTGCGAGACGCAACGCAACGATGACTCGATGAGGAGGACCAAAGCCTTAGCTTTGGGGAATAGGGGCTGCGATTGGCGTTTGCCCCTGCAACATCTTGGGGTTTGGGAAGATACAGAGGCTTTCCCCCTGACCTAATATGATCCGGCAGATATGATGAGACAAGGCACCACCAGGTCAGTGGCGGACCCAGCAAATATATGGAGCCTGGGCGAAGGTCTGCTAGCTTCCTTTCTCATCTCATTTACGGACGGAGTAAGCTTGCTTTGCATTATCCATCAGAGTAAACTTCCTTTGCGTTATCCCATCGGAGCCCGGGCGGCTGCCCAGGCTCGCCGGGCCTTGGGTCCGCCACTGCACCAGGTGCTGGTGTCACCTGTTCATCCATTATGTCCAACACAGAGTCTACTGTTAACCAAAAAGGGTATTTCTCTTAGGAAGGGGAAACCCCGTGTTTAGATGAATCTTTGTCACTGGTTAGGGGACTCCCTAGAAGTACAATACTATCAAAATTTGTGCACAATGGATTTGTAGTTGAGATATGAATCGATTACTGAAGGGGACAAAATATGTAACTTGTCTAATGTCTGCTGCCATACCTCCTGTTAGATATGTTGCGGTGGTTATTATTGATGCCAGGTTTGCATTATGGTAAATGTGTTGCTGTTGGTGCAATACTCTGGAAGTTTTAGAGAAGACTTCCTGCAATCATTGTTGAATATAGTGGAATCTTTGAAGTGGACCGTTATGGGCTTTTAATCCTCACCTTAAAAATGTTTTCTATGTAAATCGTTGTATCGTTGTGCATGAGGTTGATATTATTCGCTGCATATTCATTATATTAGTAATATTTTCTCAATGTTTATCATAAGATGAGAGAATAATTGGTTCTACCCAAAATAGTTTCTTGGAACAGTACTGTATTCAACTTATAAAAAGTTGCTGTACGTAGTTGTCAGCATAACAAATTGGGCAGTTCAGCGCTTCTCTGTTCATCACGGGAAATTGTGCTGAACTTTTTTTTCCACTAGTACCATAAGTGTTTCTTCGTGCTATTCGTGAAAACAAAATGAAGATAAGGGAAAATAATAGGAGTACACGGGACACATGCACACATACATAAGCGACAACACATATTTCATTCATTTTGATCTTTTACATAAAATACATGAATACATGACTCGCGACAACTTGTCTTCGTCTGTCTTCTGCGTCGATGCTTTCGGAGACATCTGAGTCAAGAGATTGCGTAGTTCACCGATTCACGGGGCCTGTTGGGCGCGTCCGGTTAATTACATCCGCAGAGCAAGTCTGCGAAAAACCTCCGATTAAGCTGCGCTTTTATGGTCATCATCGAATATTTATCTGCTCGTCATCCATATGCGTTGTGGAACGTAGAAATGATGTGGGTGGCTTTGTTTAGCCGAGACCCGGTCACGATGGCACTATCGCCATGTCGGTATTAAACGGAAGAGTACGTAGATGAAGGGGTGACTTTCGCCTTGTCGGTGCCTAGTCATATAGCCCGGATTCATCAAGCGTGGACATGTGTGTTGCCTTTGCCTCGTCGGTGCCCGGCAACATGGTGTCCGATCCCATTATTTGGGACATGTAGGTGGAGCAGTGACCTCGCCTCGTCGGTACTTAGCCAAAATTTAGTCTAGCCTCGTCGATACTATACATATGGTGTAAATAGTGAATCGGCCGCAGTCACGGCACTAAACGATGCTTGGACGATGCTCGCCAGATGAATATTTCGACAGCCTTCCGGCGTCTTAAAACTTCGAGAGAATATTTCTCTTCGGCAACACAACACATCTGCATGTCAGATAATATGGTGGGAACCTTCGTGAGATTCGCTACGGTCTTGCACCACCGAGCGAGTGACTCATGGTCATGGAGAGCGGGTCTTTCCGCTCTTTCCGATGTCGATGATTTTATAGAGCGGGTCCTTCCGCTCTCACGATGTCGATAATTTATAGAACGGATCATTCCGCTCTTTGCGATGTCGATAATTTTATAGAGCGGGTCCTTCCGCTCTTTTCGATGTCGATATAATTTTTACAGAACGGGTTCTTCCGCTCTTTTCGGTGTCGATCTCGTAGGCTTCTCATGAGAGATAGCACAAGGAATGATGGCGTCGCACGAGCACGACATCTCAAGCTCAGAGAGAGGCTGACGATGGCCTGTTTCCTGGATCTGCAGGAGCTGGGCGGCGAGAGAACCTTGGAGGCCTTGAGGGATTTTGATATGCGCTGCGAAGGGAGGTTTTGGCCTCTCGCGGCGTATGGGAGAGGAGAGCCCCGGCGTATGAGGCGAGGCCTTGACCTGCCTCCCTATAGGCAGGCAAGGGATCAGATTGGACCCTCGGCCAAGCAAACATGCAGGCGCGTTTAAACCAATTAGAGTTTATCTCCAACAAACATCGTTTTGATTTTATTTATCTCTCCAACCAACCAACACGCGGAGGATCTCGCTGTTTCAATGCTTAGTGGGCCTAGCAATCAACCCGGCCGGCAGGAGCTCACCTTGGACCCTCGGCCAAGCACATGCAGCCGAGTAACTAGGACCGATCTCCAGAGTACTTATCCTTTATCCTCAGCTGTTACTGTTCAATAAAATCTCGTATAACAACCAGGCTAGCTTCTAGAGACCAGCCGGCATATCATACGCTATGTACATCTATTGGAGTTTTATATGGCCAATGACAAGTGGGGCCAGCTGGGTCATAATTAGACCTGGATTATTAGTTTCCAATATGTGCGTGCATAATAATTTAGCTCCGCCAACAAGACAAATTAACAAGGTGATTCTCCGTAACCTCTCATGATGGTGGCATGTATATATTTTCTTTCCTTTGTAGAAGCTATAATATCGAAACTAATTAAATCTTGTTGGAAAGCTACGTAATAAATTCTTCATAAACAAATAGATATGGGGCCCACACATCATAGGCACAACCATGACTAATTTTATAAATGTATATTCGTGGTTTCAAAATAATATATATTCCACATATCGATCTTAGCACTTCTTTCTATTTTTTAGTAAAATTATTCATCAAACACGTGCTACTCTGAGGACAATGTAGACACGTAGGTGCACATAGTCACGTGCCGATCGTGAGACACGGTATATCAGGCGGTTTGCCTCCCTAGGTGTCGTCAGTTTGTCACCACCTGCTGCAGTGGGAGCTAGCTCACCTGTACGTACTGGACAATAAGGTGGCAACAACGCATCCTGAACACAAACAAACCTTCTTGCAATCGATTGATCAAGAGCCAATTGTAACTCGAGTCAACTGCATATATGATCCTCTCGATTGAATATAGCCTTATTGGACTGAATCAGGCATTCAGCGCAGCTGCTCCATCAGAAAAAAAAATGGCGATCCTTAATGGTCGCCGGCCGGTCTAGTTCCTTCTAGATTGGCTCTGCAGCTTGCACCTGAACGCGGACGTGAGCTGCAGCTGATCTGATCTGCACGACTTCTCCGGCGGCCTCTCACAGTCTCACTTACGGCCAGAGTTTAACGCACAGTCAGGCGCCTCTCTAGCAAATAAATACTCTATGCCAGAGTTTTAACGCAACATTCTGCAAATTACGAAGCTGTGTCAACACAGAGAGATTTTGATATTGGCTGTGTTTAGTTCCTTGGAAAAGGGTGAAAAGGGGTGAAAAAATCACTGTAGCACTTTTCGTTTGTTTATGATAAACAATGTCCTATCATGACCTAACTAGGCTCAAAAGATTCGTCTCGTCGTGTACATCAAAACTATGCAATTAGTTTTTTTATTTATCTACATTTAGTGCTCCATGCACGAGGAGAGAGATTTGATGTGATGGGTGAATAGTGAATTTTGGAGAGATAGTTTTTGGAACTAAACAGGGCCATTTAACAACAGTGCAGCCGTACAGGTCAAATGTTGGAAACCACAGGGAGGAGGGATGGAAATCAATAGCGATGCTGCTTTCTGGCCCGGTGCAGCCGTGCAAGCAGTGCAACAATGGCGACTGAGGTTTTCTCAGGGACAGTGGGTGTGTTTAGTTCAAAAAGAAGGAGGAAAAGTTTGATGAAAATGTCACATACTTACATCCGATACTATAGCATTTTTCATTTGTTTATGGTCAATATTGTTCTAATATGACCTAACTAGGCTCAAAAGATTTGTCTCATCGTGTACATCGAAACCATGCAATTAGTTTTTTTTATTTACCCATATTTAGTATTCCATGCATGAGGAGAGAGATTTGACGTGATAGGTGAATAGTGAAGTTTGGAGAAAGAATTTTGAGAAGTTTGATGATTTGACGTGGAACTAAACACACCCGGTGATGGATTGATGGTGACGTACATCATCGCTGGAAGCGCGGGAGAGCTTGTAACATGTCTGTTAAGCGAACAATGCAACGGCGGCGCCTAGATTCGCTCAGACGCAATGGCCTGCTCGCCAAGCTCCGCACGACGCCGCAGGACTCGCTCGCCACGCCGTCCGCGATCTACGCCACCCGCACGCTCCGCTCCACCGCTGGCTCGCTAATTAGACTGCTGAGGCTTCCTTTGTACATGTATAAATGTAACACCATACCGATGAATACAAGCGTGGTTGATCCATTTCCTCTCTACAATGTCGTTGATTCGTTTCAGGCCAAAAACCTAGCGCATGGAAGCAATCAAACAGCACAGCTTATGACATGTCGGTAGCTGGAGTATGATCAAGGAAACCAATAACTTTCTAGCTGAAGATTTTATTCAGTTTTATGTAGCCACATATTGATCTCAGTGAACTGCCCATAAAAATAGGGCCACGTTAGACCATTATTCAGTTTTATGTAGCCATGTTGAGCGCCACGTTAGACCAAGGCTGTGTTTAGTTTCCAAAATTTACCAAAAATTCTTTCTCCAAACTTCACTATTCACCTATCCCATCAAATCTCTCTCCTCATGCATTGAGCATTAAATGTAGGTAAATAAAAAAATCAATTATATAGTTTTAATGTACACGACGAGACGAATCTTTTGAGCCTAGTTAGGTCACGGTAGGACAATGTTTACTACAAACAAACGAAAGGTGCTACAGTACGTTATAGTGTCCGATGTGACATTTTCACCAAACTTTCCCTTTCTCTTTTTGGAACTAAACACAGCCCAAGTCATGCGATCGGTGTGTCGCACAACCAATTACCTCGTATAAAAACTTACGTTGATCCTAAAGAAAATACCAAACATGTCCTAAGATTCGATTCTCAACAAATAAAATTGGCTTCTGAAAGAAGGGGGAAAGGAATCAGCAGAACGTAATGTTGTATAGTATTAGAATTACTAAGACAGCAGCTCCGAGATGAGACCCCTCCAAGCTTCATTCCAAATTCATACATAAGACACAATAATAATAACATACGAAAGTCAAATACGTCCATTACAATATCACAACAGGAACGAGAGTACCTCCATGAACTCTAGCCATATGCATTAATTAGATGTTTGCCAGTAAACTAAACATATTGGTCCACAAGGAACACTAGGATACATAGCAACGGGTCAGGTAACCATGCAAGATGCAACATCATCAAGCCCGGCCGCTTGATGATCCAGCTTCACTGTATGTGACGGATGGCCTTCATGGCCTTCATCGTCTCCACCACATAGCACATTGATGATCCTGCAACAATCATCAAATACAAAAAGCAGTACTTGTACCTCTGTTCTATATCAGAATTTTTCACTCGAGTTAAATGCATCATTGGTACACAAACTTAGTGAGAGGGTGTATTTAGGCCAGTCTCAGTGGGAGGGTCATCGACACAGTTACCTAGATTGGAATCTTAGAACTGTGCCAGATGATGACCCTCTTCTCACATTTCATGACCCTCATCTTTTCTCTCTCATAACACTATTAGTACATGTTATCAAATTTAATGTCTATGACACTTCCATGACTCTTCCACTGAGACTGGCCTTAGGTACAACATCTCTCTAATTACTCATTTAGGAGTAGCATGTGGGTGCAAATAGGTCACCACGACGACACATGGACAAAAAGGGCCATGTAGGTAGCCAGCGATGTGTTAGCCTTTTTTTTTGCAAAAGTCCTTACTCATTATGCAATTTAGATTAGTTTTAGTAGTATCCTTTTTTAGAGTTTGTTTGTAGCATCTTTTAGACAAGTAGTATTGTAAAATATTTGAAAATCATTCATTTTTACTCATTATTTGAAATAATATAACAAACAAGATATATATTTGGCATCAAACGTAGTCACCATATAAGTGCAAAATTTTGACTTTTTGATTCGTAGCTCAGTTTGCAGTCCCTGCCTCTCAACAAAATTTAAGCGGTAATATAAATCCTCAAATTATTATGTTGTGCTGATATATTGTTCATCGTGTATCAATATCATAAAAATTTGATGTTTGTCAAAGCTGGTGTATGTCAAAATAAATCCTAATAAACAATAAAAATAAGACCAAATGTACACATGTGCTATCTACATGGCGTTCTTTTTCTCATGTGTCATGTCGATGACCTATTTGTACCCATATGCCAAGTTGTTGTTGCCAAATTGTTGTTGTGTATTAATGATGCATTTAACTCTTTTTCACTCGGTACATGGATCTACCTAGGGGGAGGCTATTGTTAGGGTTGAGGCACAGAGATAATAATATACATGAAGTAACTCAGAAAAAAAAGTTAATACGACAAGTACTGCTTCGTGTATATTGAGTCTTACCGTGGTATGACAACGGCACTACTGTATCAGCTTTTGAGTCTTACTGTGGTGCCGTTGGCATCTTGGCCTCCACGTCTCGGCAACACTCCCTCAAATACACTCAAACCTGATCTTCACTATCTCAATCTCTTATTATTGCTTGAAGTTGTAGTGATGCTATCTCTCTCTTAGTTGGTGGGTGAAATTCAAGCGAAAAATGTGAATGGGATTTGAATCTCTTTCGTAGCATATTGTCTATGGCAGCACGAAGCGTAAGTCATGCTTTTTGGCTGAACTATCAATGCGATATGGAGCTCTAGATGTTGTTGCTAGATTGAATTTGACAATCTCCTAGAAAATTATTGTATGTGAGAAAAATTCAGGCCATGTTTTTTTATGTTGTGTGCATCTTTGGTTAATTGCAGAACTTTAAAGACTTGGTTTAATTCAATTGTTGGCCTATTCACTGGGATACATATCCATAGCTTCTAATATATTATTATTCAAACAACCATTTAACAAGGTAAAATTTTCAAAGGATTTTTCCGTGCACAGACGAATACATATACACTGTTTACAGGTCAATATTTTTCTTGTTAATCTTTCAAACAGGACTGAAGTGTGATGAAATGGTAGAAACAAACATGCCCTACTGGATTTGGGTCTGTATTCCAATCTCTTACGCCTCAACCAGGCCCATACTGGCTAGACCTCTCCCTATAAACCTTTCTCCCAGCTAGTGAAACCCTATACCCCGCTCATCCACCCAGATGGCAGTTGTAGTTGCATGAGTCCCTGGTCAGAGGTCGTCTGGTCTTTCATCCCACTACAACACTAAGCGTCCTTTGGACGCTCTATCATATAATAATAAAAATAACCAATAAAAAATATTTTTATAAATACTTATTCTCACTAAAAAACAAGTACATATAAAGTATTATTAAATTCCTAATGAACTACTATTTCTTTACTCTTTACTCTCATGAGTCAAATTGATTGAGGACTATTTAAATAATGTTTGTTTCATAACATTAATATTAGATAGTTTGCCAAGGTCAAGAGCATCTAACCCTGTGAAGCCTAACCTGGCATTGTCAATTAGGGATCCACAAGCTATGGCATTAGCTAATCTCATTAGGCTTAGATTGAACCAACTAATTTAATTTAGATGAGTAACATGAGCCTAACTTTTGTTGAGGGGGTTAAGTGGACAAAATAGATAGATGAGGGTAGTAAAATGGATATTCTTTCTTATTAAAATGAAATCTTCGAAGTAAGAAAAATTATGAAAATATACTATCTTTACAAAAAACACGTTTCAGAATATTTTTTGTCAATATAGTGAGGTTGGTCTTATTTTAAAGGCCTGGTTATGAGAAATATAATGACATAATCGAATTTTGATTTGGATATTTTATTTAGAAACTATAGATTTTTTTCTTTTGCACCAAATCTTGACATCACTAACCAGTCTTTTCCTCTCTTCTTTAGATGTTGGCCCCATGTCTAATGCATGGATGCGCATGTGATGCATGTGATTGGCTCAAGCTCCTGTGGTCCATGGCGCACAACGCGAGCGCTCCGCGTGATACGATGCTAGCGCACAATGACGCCGTAGTCCAACACATAGCCATGTTTTGGCGGGAAAGAATGTGGTAAGAGCAAAGTGGAGCTGGGTTTAATCAATCCTAGAACATTAAGTGCTCTTCGAGCACCCTATCATAATTTTAATAATAATTGAAGAACATCCACCATATTTACCATTATTAAAAAGAAATATAAGTATTTGGAGCAAATTATTATATGAATTTGTGAACATAACCATAGTATTTAAAAATAAATCTTATTGTATAGTAACTATATATTTTGTCTGAATTTACTTTACTTGTATGCAGTCATATAGATCAACATGCAACATGTTAAACTCATTTTTTCAGGCCATCTTCTTCTTAGCTCTACATCAACAATCTTTGCTAAAATAGCTTAGGGATAGTTTAGGCCTAGTGTGCAGTCGACCGTCTCAAGTTTCCGCGTGAGCATCAACTTGGAAACATGTAAGATCTAGGATACCGACTAGAGGGGGTGAATAGGCAATTTTAATCTAAAAATACAACACTAGAGAAATTTAATTAGAACCATAGGGGGAATTAAATTTCTAGCTATTCTAAGCCTATGTTGAGGGTTTGCAACCTAGGATGACAAGATACAATTCAATCTCTAGATAAATAAATTGCACATGTAAATTGCTTGAGATAAGATTAACAAAGAAACAACCGAGCACGAGAGACGAATTTCAACCCGTGGTATCGATGACATGCCGGTCACCCCTAATCCATGTTGAGGTGGATTCAATGTTCAACCACTCCTCAACCAAGACATCGCTTGATCTATGAGCCGGCTAGAACCAATAATGAACCTCTCCAAACTTCGATTCCACTAGAGTTACTCTTCACCGCTCCGGCGAGGTGAGCACAATGACCTCTCGCAACAATCTTTCAAGGCAACTTCACAATCTTCTTGAAGTGCTCAATGGAATCACAAGCTCTAAACTATGTTTAGGAGGCGGCAACCTCCAAGAGTAACATCTCAACCCGCTCGCTTGATGAATCACTAGTGCCACAATGATCAAATCCTTGATGCAATGCACTAGATGCTCTGAATCTCACAAGAATGCAACCTCAAAGCAAAGTGAGTGAGAGAGAGGAGAGGAAGAGCTCA
Source organism: Echinochloa crus-galli (assembly GCA_900205405.1). Lineage (NCBI taxonomy): Eukaryota > Viridiplantae > Streptophyta > Magnoliopsida > Poales > Poaceae > Echinochloa > Echinochloa crus-galli. Next base: position 810,320 of record OAMR01000397.1, on the reverse strand, counting down.
AGTATGTCAAGGAAGCGTTTAAAAGTGTCGAGAAACCTCACCCCTCCGTGGGGTGAAGTATATATAGACCCTCTCCTCGGAACTAGCCGTTATGCTCAAAACTGTGAAAAACACGGCCTTCACGAATTGTCCGAGCCCACTCACCTCACGGGCTGTCCGAGCATGAACTACAACGGTAAAAATGAAAAGTCAAACGCGTGTCAGAGTTAGCCGTTGAGGGCCCGACGGATTGTCCGACCGCCACCATGGACTGTCTGTGGGTCACGACGAACTATCCGACCGCCACCATGGACTGTCTGTGGGTCACCACGGACTGTCCGACCAGTGACGACGGACTGTCTAACCCCTTGGATCGTCAGAAACCGTCTCTGTCTAAATTGAGTTTGTCTAAATTGAGTTAATTTTATACGGACCGTCTGTCCTTCCACATGGACTATCCGAGCTTGAACTCAACAATTCTATCAGTTCGCGCAGATCAGAGTGGGCCCCAACACCCGTGCATGGGTCACCGACTATTTGATCCAAGTCATGGACATTCTGATGCACGATCGAACATGGTCTGAACAGAATTTCCTAAATATTTTAATTAAAATCTCAACACACTGTCCGAGGCACCCACGGACTGTCTGACACTTAGCTCAAGTTCCCCAAGTGAGCGCTCAAGTCAACCCATGAGCCACGAACCGTTCGAGACCTATCCACGGACCGTTAGACCCTCCCGTCAGAACTTTGTTTTCTCAAGATTTTCAACGACGCCTTTCACGATGTTAGTTGCCACTCATATAAATGCAATCCATGTAAGTCAATGATCAAAGTGACAATTTAGACACGTCAAGTGAATGACGTTGAACTTGTTGGTCACAAATTTCTATTGACTTGATTATTGTACTTGTCATGCTATTTTATTTTGAAATGATACCATGAATGTTGTTTTGAGTTTGCTAATTGAGTGTGCATATAGGCTTAACTCCTAATCCTTGCTATTGGTAGCTATTTTAGGTATAATCATGATATGGGCAACTAGCTGCTCAATACATACTAGAAAACCGTCGTGCCAATTTGCAAATTCTGGTGCAACTTAATTCAGGCCTTGAGTTCATCTTCAAACCAACATCAGCACACCTTGGTTACTCTTGAGTTGACTGATCTCGCAGCACATCGACCATAAAACTTCTACCGTAACTAGTTGAGAATAGCATTGATCTCCTTGTTTTTCTCTCTTTAACTCCCATTTTCCTAGCCAATTGACCGATCTTCATGATAATGGTTGCTCTAGCTCTTGCTCCATCAGGTTGCTCTTATACTCCTTTATGAATTCTATTGATTTGATAATGGTTTGAATATCACTTAGCACTGATTGAATGTATGCAGTCTTTTCTTCTAAAATTTGATCTTCTCTTCATGCACCTTACTAGGTAACTATGGACACTATACGCCCATTAATTTCGAGAGCTCACATCAACTGTGCAACTATCACCATCGACGATCGTTGAAGCTTTTTGAAAAACATTAAAGGAGTGATGAGGACATGACATCCATGCATATGTCCATGACTGGTGCATGGTGTGAAGAAGAAGGAGACCAACAAGGTTTTCCAAGCCAAGAAGGAGGCCCGAAGCTTATCCGGTTCGAGATGCCAAGGTGGAGGCCCAAAGGAACTCAAGTTCGAGTCCACCTCGGAGTCCAGGAGCAGCCCGCACTAAATCGGTCGCCCAGGTCGCATACGGGCTCGGTGGAGGGATGTTTGTGATGTGTGTTGACATGAGGGATATGAATCTTGACATAAGCACTATGAAGGAAAGGTCGGCTTCTGAGTTCAAGAAGATAAAGAAGCAGTTTCTCCAGATGAATTCTTGACTCTGCAAAGTGGAACCAAAGGTAGATATAGCTAACATGTTTGTTAATTGCTGGTTTTCTAGGGGGGTTAACAAAAGTTACAATTGTTTGCAGCTTACATGTCCTTTCTGTGGTGAGGCTATCATAAGCAAGAGCCCCACGCTGGATGAAATGCTGGAGGAAACCACTGCTGCTGAAGGTATGTGTATTGTGTGTTATGTGTGCACAGCAATAAATCTCAAATCTTAATCAGTTCTGGTAAATCGAAGCTTCAAAGTTCAGTCTCATGATCTAGTCTGGTATATTCTGCTTGTCTATTTGGTTAAATCTTCATTATATTGAGTTTTGATTGTATAGTAGCATATTATGTTTGCTTATTTGGTTGATTAAACTCTTTGTTATTATAGGAGGCGGATGGCTGGTCAAATTGGTTCTGGGGAGCATGAAAGAAATTGTTTGGGCAGAGAGGCGCGGTTACATAACATCAGCTACAATCTGCTCCTAAGACTAAACTGTTTGGCAATAGAAACTGTGAGTATTTGAGGATTTTTGCGGTGCTTGAAACTTTTATGGGTCGTTGATGGGTCCAGATCGGATGGTTATAAAATAGGAGGAACCAATGACAAGGAACCAAGAACCCCCTGGAAGGAACCAAATTCGTGGGTCAGGAACTAGTTTTAGAAAATATATTAAGGATATTTTTTCAGCCCAAATAGCACGGCCCATGTGCATTTCTATTTGGGTTGTGTGGCCACTCTAGTCTATTTGGGTTGTGCGGCCACTCCACAGTCTTATCGAAGGAGCCGGCGCGGCGCGAGGACCAGGATTGAGTGATTTTAGATATGTTATCCACCATCCGGTAGCTATCCAACGGCTCCAATCGTCAGCATGCAAAACTTTATCCCTTCAGCTTTTTGACCACGTGGTTTCACCACGCACGGCGCGGAGAAGGCGCGGGAGTGCTTCTTTCGCATGCGCTGCGCCGCCCACCGCGCTTCTTTCGTGCGCCCTGCGCCGCCCTCGCTCCGCGGCTCCGCCCCACTGTGATACGCCGCCCTCACTCGGGCCTTCGCCCCACGTTGTCGTCCTCACTATACGACTCCACCGCACACGCAGCACTCGGCCGACCGCAGACGGTTCCCTGCAAGCTACCCGCTTTGCCTACCCGGAGGAAGTGGAGGTCGCGCCGGCCTGGAGGAGAAGAAGCTCCGCGTCTGAGGGAAGGGAGGAGGGTGAGATCCGCACCGGCTTGGAGTAGAGGAGATCTCCTACGACGCGCTGCCCCAGAGGAAGTGCGGTCCGTTTGGGTCGTCGCAAAGAAGAGGGAGGCATGCCATCGGCTGTCATGGAGCCCTCATCAGCAGTAAGTTTCTCTTCTAGTTTTTTTGTTGTTCCTCTGCTCTAGTAATTCACTTTGTAAACCTACCAATTTGAGATTTAGGGAATCATGGAAGTTTAATCTACTCAATTTTGTTAATTGTGAATCAATTCCAAAAAAGTTGATATTTGGGTTACATAACACATTTGTTAACTGTGAGTGCAGACAATGTCCGAAATTAACAAGTGAGTACCTGAAGTTGGTATTAGATTTAGAAATCTAGATGAGGCTCGGTAGTTTTTGGTGGTATATGGGGGTCGAACAGGCTTTGATGTGAGAAAAAGGTACACAATGATGGCATCACAAAGAAAAATTTCAGAATTGCAAGCTTTTGAAATTGAAACGGCCGATGATTCTGGAATTAGGCTAAAAGCTGCACATGAGTTGGCTACTCGTCATGTTGGTGGACCACTTAACCTAAGCTACACTTGTCGTGACTGTAAAAATTATTTGCAGAGCAAAAGACAGAAGGAGTTGGCTTTTGGACAGGCTAGAAGCATGTTGAAGTATTTTCATGAAAAAATTGCTGAGTACGCGTCATTTCAATATACTTTGCAGTTGGATTGTGATGATCATATAACCAAGTGTCCAACATTTTTCTTGGTTGATGCAAAAATGATCCTTGATTATACATGTTTTGGTGATGTGGTTGCATTTGGTACTACTTTTGGCACAAACAAAGAATACATGCCAGTTGTTATGTTTCTTGGGCTCAATCAGTTCTGAGAGACTACTATTTTTTGGTGCTGCACTTCTGTTTGATGAAACAGAGGACTCATTTATATGGCTATTTGAGACTTTTCTAGCTGCACATAATGGGAAGCAACCTAGAACCATATATATAGATCAAGATGCAGCAATGGAAAAAGGCTATACCTAAAGTATTCACATAATCATTTCATGGGTTGTACACCTTTCACATAATGTGAAATGATGTAAAACATTTATCTCCAATGAAAGGCGAAGAGAAAGAAGGTGCACTGGAAGGTGAAGGTGAAGACGAAGACGAAGAATCTCATATTCTTTCTGATTTTAGTGCTTGTATTTATGGCTATGAGGACAAGGCAGCATTTGAAGAAGGATTTGACAATATGAGAACTGGTCCGTAAGCAAACTTGGTTAGATAGTATCTATAAGGTGAAGGAAAAGTGGGCAGAATGTTATATGAGAGATGTCTTCAGTTTGGGAGTGAGAAGTACACAACTAAGTGAAAGCTTCAACAATGTATTGACGAATCATTTGAAATCAGATTTCGACATTGTTCAATCTTTGAAGCTTTTTGGGAGGACAGTGCAAGAAAAGAGAGATAAGGAATTTCAATCTGAATTTGAGGCAAGGAAAAATATACCAAGAAGACAAATGTACACACCTATGTTTGCGTTGTCGTCGTTGAACCATGTCATCATCGATCCTGGCCTCCGGCGCGGCAGCGTCCGCCATCCCCTGCGGCACACTACGGACGAACCCGGCGGGCACCTTTGCACAGCAACCTGACCCAGTGGTTTGGCCCAAACCCACTTTGCTGCAAGCAGCAGCATGAGCCTAATAATAAGCCCTCCTATGGCGGTGGCAGCGGCACAATCAGGGGCGGAGCTAACCCTTGTCGACGTTGTCAGAAATGAGTTTTTATTTTCCAATTTATTTGTTTTAGCCATCTCATTTTCTAAAGCAATGTTCATGCTAGCAAGTCTACTAACAAGCTCATCATATGAATCATGACCAATCACATTGCAACTTGATATGTTACCTTGTGACATGAGACAATGTGGTGGTGTTAGAGAGCTTGTGGTAGCACTATCATCCTCATAGCTTGGGCATGAATCATTCTCATCAATGTCAAGTGTGCTTAGAGTAGAAATATTACTTGCATCACTTGAGCTTCGGCCTTCAACAATCTTGACAAGTGATCTTGTGGTAGAATAACTATCATCACCATCACTTGACCATGAGGTGGAACAATCTTCCACAATCACCAAGTTGTGGTCATGCTCTACATCCTCATGAGCCTCTTCCTTGGGCTCATCATCATCATCATCACCGGAGATTGTCCCATATTTCTCATTGAGATAAATCCAAATCTCATGAGCATTTTGCATGTTAGCAATCTCCCAAAATATACACTTATCTAAAGATGTATGCATGATATCAATAGCTAGATAATTGAGTTGTAGGCATTTCTCTTGCGCTTGAGTTGGATTGTTTTCATCAATTGCATGAGAAAAGCCCACATCTACAATCCACCACATTTGAGGGGAAATAAACTTGAAACTACAAATCATCCAATTTTTCCACCGTGTAAAGTGTGTGCCATCAAAAATGTGTGGACAATCAACATCTAGCCCGTAGTTCGCCATCCTCTCGGGTCGATAAAGACCACAAAAGAGAGACCTCGGCTCTGGTACCACTTGTAGGGTCGAGATGGCGGACTAGAGGGGGTGAATAGTCCTTTCTAAAAAATTAACGCACCGGCTAACCGAAACAAATGCGGAATTAAAACTATTGGTCTAGCCAAGACTTCACCCCTCTATCTATGTTCACTAGAACCTTATAAAAAGATCCTAAACAAGCAAATAAGGTGCCAACCTAGCAAGATCTTACCTAAGTAATTCTAGGAGCAAGGTCACACAAACCTATGCCACTAGTACTTCACGCACCGGGGAGCTCCTACACAACTAGTAAGCAAAAGCACAAAGCTCCTAAGCTCACTAGCAATGCTCAATGGACAAGACTACACAAGTCTAATCCAAAAGCTCAATTTACTTAGCTACACAAACTAAGCAAAGAGATAATTAAGCTACACAAGCTAATTAGTCACAAGATCACTACTTTTAGCTACACAAGCAAGTAGACAACTAGTAAGCTACACAAGGTTGTAAGAGCAACCACACAAGCACAAGATATATAATGATATACATACAATGCTTGTGATTGAGAAATGCAAACCACCGAGAAGAGAAGACAATGTTGACACGGTGATTTTATCCCGAGGTTCACTTGTTTGCCACCAAGCTAGTCCTCGTTGTGTCGACCAACACCTCGATGGTTCTTGGGCCAAGCTCGCAAGCCGCTGGCCACTCCGGGGACTCCAAGACACCACTCGCAAGTGAGGTAACTCGATGACACGCTCCACTAGAGTTCCGCTTCGCGATCCCCGCGGGGTGAGCATAATCTCCCTCACAAATCCTTCTCAAGAGCACCGCACAATCTCCTTGTGTGCTTCAACGGAGCCTCAATCCACCAATCCGTCTAGGAGGTGGCAACCTCCAAGAGCAACAAGCAAACCGACTTGTAACACAAACACCTAGTGCCACTCGATGCAATCTCTCAAAGCAATGCACTAGATTCGCACTCACTCGCAATGGATTCGCAATCTCGCATGAACAAGTGAGTTAGTGGACTCCCAAGGCAAGCACAACCAGGGAAACACATTCCCAAGGTGCTCAACATCTCTCAAGCCCCGGCCATCCCCCGGGCACCCTTCTATTTATAGAGGGGAGGGGAAAACTAGCCGTTACACACTTTTCCCAAGCTCTAACGGCTACCTCGAACTGTCCGCAGACCATTCCCGGACTGTTATCCGCCATTCAAAAAACTAGCCGTTGAGATCCAAATGGTCAAAAACTCGTCACTCGCGGACTGTCCGACCTCATCCGCGGACCGTCCGACCCCCTGGATCATCAGGAAACGTATCTGTGTAAAACTGGGCGAATTTACGGACTGTTCCCGCGGACCGTCCGCAGTAACCGCGGACACCGTGGACTGTACATTTTTACAAACATTTCTCAAAGGGTTTTCACTATCTTCACCACGCCACTCAATCTTAGCAACATCACAACGCTCAAGAGATCGACATAGTGGGTCCTCTCACAGTGCACAGTCCACGGACTGTCCATCAACAGTCCACGGACAGTCCGCCGGTTATCCCAACCACTCGGACGTTAATGCAACTACTCGGAGGTCAGTGCCCATGGCCCACAGGTCAGCACTCACCACGGACAGTCTGAGACCTCATCACGTACTGTCCGAGCGACGATCGAACAAGCCGATCGGACACCCGAACGGAATTTCCCACGAATATTCAATTTTCTTTTTCAACACACAAGCTACGGACTGTCCGAGCCCTGACCACGGACAGTCTGACCCACTTAGTCAGCACTTGTTTCAACAAGATTTTCAACCGCCCTTCATGATGTTAGTACGGCCATCTATCCTAAACCCGGTCATAAACTTCTCTACTCACCTATGACCGGTTAAATATATGAAATGCATATCGGTTATACCTTTGCCTTGCGCATTCCGTTCATCTTCTCCAATGTTGATGCAACACATTCACCAACATGATCACAAATGATATGATCCACTTCATATCATCATGTGACATATTGGTTCATCGATCTTGACTTCACTTGCTCTTCACTGTTGCATCGGTCCATTGGCGCCAAGTCATTGCTCAAGCATCCCACCACGCGGTCCAGCGCTTAGCCTCTGACTTGCCCTTCACACTTGCAACCGGTCTGCCTGGTGGGCGATGGGGATTGTGGAATTAGGCCTTTAGGGTTTAAATTGGGCCTAAATAGTCTATTGGGCCTTTAGGATGCTAGTAAATTTCGGGTATTTCGGGAATTCGGGTACCGGGGACAAGAACCCGAAATTTCCGAAATAATTTCGGGTTTTCTAACTACTAACCCGAAATAAGGTATGGGTAATTCGGATCCGGGTAATTCGGGATCGGGTCCGGGTAATTCGGTTTCGGGGTTCGGGTTCGGGTTCGGGAAATTATGCCCACCCTGAACGTCCATGATGTACAATCATGTTTTATGGATCAGAGAAACATAGCACTTATATGAAGCCATGCCCATGCATGCTTCGCAAGTACCTACATGCCAGATGTTGCAGTGCCAGGCAATAGGCTATGGCCGGAGGTCGACTGACACCTAGCATAGTGGACTAGTGGTGTTGGTGTCTCGACCTTGCCCAATTCTCAAGTTGCAGCAACACCACGTGTCTCACCCATTCCAGCATTCCCCATCAAGCACCGACGACACACCCTGCCTGGCCTCACCTAGTCACGTTCGTTGCTTCATCTCTACCCTCCAAGACCTGGTGTTGCGCATCGCCCAAGGTATATGCAAAGTTGCAAACCTTAGCTTGCGTTGCGGTTATACTATATGTCTTTATGGCAATACAACTCCACTGATTTATTATGCAATTTTTAAGAGGAGTAATTAATATGCTCCATATAGCCATTAGCCTATAGGGACTGATAAGGATTATTCTTGGATTGATTGTTGATGCATTGTACGAGTATATTTAATTATTTAAACTTATATATCAAATTAATTGGCATATTTTGCAGTTTACCAAATCGATCATTAGATTATACCAAATTTTATATTTGATCATTGCTGTGACATCATGGGCCCGCCATTGTGTATGTGTGTAGGGAATTGTGGTCATTTACCTATGCTAGCTCGTCCTCTAGGCGTGTGGATGCCAGTAGTAGGGTATTAAAATATTTTGATGGCTCAATTTCTATGTCTTGTCCTTGCATTACCATTAAGCTCATGGTTTAGGCATTCATCTATGAAGAATCTACCTCCATGGGCATATACCCCCTGGTGCATTTTTCGAACCTAAATCCGACAACATAAAATAAATATATTGTATCACCGATGAGATCTACAACTATGCCGTTAAAATTAAAATATAACCTCAGTTATTTACTTTATTCTTTTAATCCCCTCAACAAACTTTGGGCTCAATTTACTACCCTGAACTATTTAATTTGGCCTAATATTGTTTTTCCACATACAAGATGAGTTTTTCAATCAAATTTTGTGAAGAGATAGAGAACATGACGCCTTGTGTTACAAAAATATATTTAAAAATTTTATGGTTATTTTCATAGATTAGAAACATTTAATACGAACTTTATGCTAAGGATACAAAACTGTATGCAAAGAAATCATAGAAAATTTCAAATATATTTTTCTATATAGTGCATCATGTCATAAGTCATCTCCCCAAATTTAAACTTAAACTTTAACCTATGTAGGGAGAAACGTAAAATACAAATCTCATTAAGGGATAGATTGAACCAACTAAAATAGTTTGGGGGAGTAAAATGAGACTAACTTTTGTTCACGGGGCTAAGTGGACAAAGTGTATTGGTGAAGGTAGTAAAATAGACTTTTTCCATTTTTTTATTCAAAGTCATTAGGTACCCTAAGTATTTGACCAAAGTTTTAGAAAAAAAGGTTAAAATAAAGATAAGTATCACATTTCTATCACTACACGCGGAGGGAGGTTGTGCGGAAAATATTGTGGCTTCGGGCATGCAATGGGCCTGCATGGGGTGGTGGCTCGGGGCCAAAAAAAAAAGGTAACTATAATTGTATATCCTTATGATGGCCTATAAAATATGTGATGAGAATGTGAGATGCTACCGAGATCGTCAAGATCAAGATTGCGCGCGACGGAGGCAGCGAGGGGGGCGGGTGGGGCTCGAGCCCCCCCTACCGCTCCCAAATACATAGAGCCCCACCAAAATTTTCCTTAAAATTTGTACTCAAATACGTATAATAGGAGGGGCTCAACTGTTATATTTGTCTATTTTAAGATATCATAGTGGTGTTATGTCGATATAGCTTATAGTTCAGCCCCTCTTAAATTTTTTTTCTGGCTTCATCCCTGATTGCGCTATGTATATATGGCGAGACACCTCTACACCCCTCAAACGTGTTTGGATTAGGAAAACGTGCATGAGCATATTGGTTCGTAATTCATACGAAGTTATATGTCCAAATCAAAGTGTCCAAGATCACCGTTGTGATTTTACATTCTTGGCACTTTTCATTAGCGAACGGCTCAGGCCTTGTCCAACAAGTGATTCTCTCGCACGGGACTACAGAGCACAGGTGGCTTAGCTTCGTTAGTGGGCCACTTCAACTCCAAATGGCAACAAAGGCCCATATGCACGCCTGGGCTCTAAACAAGGCGGATCACATCCTCCTGTTGCCTTTTGGTCTAGTTTGGGACTTCTTGAGTTTTTTCTTCTCTTCGTTACTAGGAAAACCTTCACGCCATACCAGCTTCTGATGGCATCCATTTCCTCACAGAATTGCGCGTCACCTCACGGTTGCAAGCATTTTGTGCCCGGAATATCCATGCAAGTGAAGGGCTAGGCTAAAACTACCGTTCGAATAAAGCGTGAAAGAGAAAATCCAAATTAGTTTCAACTAAAATTAAATGCTTCCTATAGATGATCTCTCGGCGACACACGTTAGCTTGTCACGGCAGCGAGGTACTTTTGTATGATTCTATATTTCTATCACGCTCGCCGCTGCATCATGCAATGGAGACTAACATTCTTGGAGAGACTTTTTTTTAAAAAAAAAAGAAAGGTTCTTGGAGAGAGGACGTCATAGTCATTTTCCACAAACCCCTTTTTTGGATTTCCTAATAGAAGAGGATCAGAACGGCAATGTTTCTTCAGGTTACTACGCACTGCATCGATATATATCCTTCTTTATGTCTCGTCACGGATTGGGCAAACATTTACGTACGTTCGCCCCTATCCCCAGCTCCCATGCGTCACGATCATCCACGGAACATTTTTCACATTTGCACGCAATGATCGAAGCAAACTCATCGAGCTCGAGCACCTACAACATCACGCACCACAAAAAAGCGTCGCCAAGGTATAAACAAATCAGCAACCACGCCTACCGTAAAAAGAAACATATAATTTCTTCCCGGTGCCGTGATTCCACTGCCAACCTCGCTTTGTTTAACGACGGGGGATGAACAAAAACTAGCGATAGCAGGTACTCCTGCATGAATAAACGCGAATATACTTGCCTGATTCGACGGAACTTTGAGGTAATCGAGTCGTCTCTCCGTCCAATGGCGTAGTCAAGCAAAGCTGGTAGAATCCCAGGGCTAGTGAATCCCAGGGCTGTTACGTACATACTATACAGCAGCAGCAACTAGTGAATCCCAGGGCTGTTACGTGCACGCGCGTGCCACCGGCCTGGACCCACCGCGGTCAGGGTACGTCGCTTTCTAAACCCAGTGCGTGACGCCACCGAAAGCCTCAAAGAGCCTGATCCTGATCCCCTCACACAACATTTCCAATGGAGTGAAAATAAAGATCTCTTTAAGTTGCGCTAGAGAAGAAGGTTTTTTTTTTTGACAACAACCATATATATATTTATTAAAGCAGCAAACTTACAGATAGGCCCTTGACAAAGGAGCCAATTACAACAAGATCCCAAAGACAAGAACCAGAAGCACCACCGGACGGTAGGTCGCCGGCAAACTGCAGCAGGGGCGTCACAGACGCATGGATGCAGTGGTGCGGAAGGGCTTCGCGAGGCGAAGGCCTGAAGTGGTTGAAGACGCCGTCGGAGGAGGGCATCGCCGACGACCCAAGGATGAAGTTGAGGCTGGCGTCGGCGAGTTGAAGGTCGTCATCTTCAGAGCCGGTGGGAGGCTCGCTGCATCCGAGCCGGTGGGAGGCTCGCTTCCGAGCCGGTGACGGAGGATCTTGGGGAAACTTGAAGCCGATTGAACCAGAGCTGCTCGGGTGGAAAAGGAGGCGAGGACAAAAGTGGAGGAGGGAGAGGACGGAGGAGCCAGATCTCGCCGGTCGAAGAAGGGGAAAGAGAAGGTGGAGACGAGATTTGGAAGGGAGAGGAGAGGATAAACATTATTACCACTAACCAGGATATCGGCGACGGCGGCGGCGAGGTAGACGCCAAGGAGGACCTTGACGACGTGGACGCCGACGACGGAGACGACGACCGGCCGGGCGAACGCCATGGAGGCACAAGCACGAAGGCAAACAAACCAAAAAGGAAGGAAACTACTGGATCTACATAAGCGGAGAACGAGGGGGAGGGCACCCTATCCTTCCCACCGCCGGCGAGGACGCCGGAGGGAGAAGAGAGGGGACCCAAAGCTGGGAGCTAGAGAAGAAGGTTGTTTGTAATGGACATTTCAAGAGAAGATTGTCTGTAATGGACACGACACAATAAATATGTTGCATGTCCATTCCCCAGAGCAGGTGCGAGAGAGTTGATGTATGTGCACACGTATGCATCCTACAGGCAACCGTAATCGCACAATAAATTGTGCTGTATATCCGTGAGACACATACGTATGTGTTTATTTCATTATTTGTGTCATGGGCAATGGGCCCAATCTCAAAGTAAAATACTGCTCCCAAACAGGAGGATATGGACCAAGACCTGTCCCCCAGGTCGCCGTCACGTGAAGACCCATTGGCCCTCCATAAGCCACGGCCCCACAGTCAGCAACCAATACCGGAGCAACACCTGTCTACAACCTTTCGACCCCTCCCATCCCCCAGTATCACACTGACATCGGGACCCCACTCATCGGCCCCACATGTCAGTGAGACCGTTGCCTCCCCTCCTCCGCCATCGTCTTCCCCAGCCGGCCGTTCCAATCCGTTCCCCCAGGTTATTCTATTCCCACCTCGCCTCCCCCATCGTCGCGCTCACTCCCCCACCGCCCCACCTCACCCTCGCTCGCTGCGGCGCCACACCAACACCGCACTCCACCGTCCCCGTCCCCGCCCCCCGCGTCGCTTTCGTTCGTCATCGGCGCCTTCGCTTCCCCCGCACGGAACCCTAGCAGGTAGCAAGCGCCGCGCGCTATAAGGCACCGCCTCGCGGCCATGGCGCGCGCATCGTCGAGCGCGCCGCCGTCCCGTGGTGTGAGTGGCCCGCTTTGCTTTTTCTTCCTCCGTGTTTTTGTCTGGATCGGTGAAAAAAGGTGCGGCTCTTGTGCGATGCCATGCTAGTATGTGGATGGCGTTTGCTGTGCTTCGTGTGCCTCTATTGAATCGGTGGAATTTGATTGGCTCGTGGCCATTAAAATATGCCGTTACTACTTCTAATTGCCTAGTGAATAATCGCTATAAGTTTTCTATTTTTCTAGGTTGAAGGTTCAGAGTCTGCTGGGGTACAGGGTACTAGTGGTCGAGGTAGACCCACCAAAGGATGTAGCTCTATTGTTTTGGTGGTTTTATTTCTCTTTTGGGCTTTGAGTTTGGGTGTTGGAAAAAGAGTTTGGTTCATCCATCCAAGTATAGCTTGCATATTCAAGTATAGATTGCATATTCTTGCAAGGAAGAAGTTAGTTATGCTTCAAGTCGACTATCAACTTGCTATTTTTAGCAAAAGTTGCTTTTTCCCCTTTTGTGAAGAATTTTGTTGCTTCACATCAACAACTAGCTATTATATACCTTACTCAGATTATGATGTTTCATCAAATTTCTGTTTGCCTTTCAGTATGTGCAAACTGTACATACAAATTCAGTAATTCACATTATCATTCTAACATTACTTATTCTTGCTAACCTGTGGGGCCTCTCTGAGTCATCTAATTGGGACAATTTATGGATCAAATCGCTCAAAGCATAATGTTCAGATCCATCCATTTCTTATGTCTACACAACTAGCCCTTCTATTTTTGCAGAAACATCAGCACCGCAACTGTTAATCATTTTAAAAAATAATCACTTCAACAGCCTTCTTGTTTTTTTTTTTGATATAGGAAGTTGGGGTTCTAATATACCTCTTCAGATTGAAATGTCTTTTGTAGTAATGTCAAATCACAAGGGTAGCATCTGTAGGAACCATTTCCCCAGGGCATGCCAAAAGATATTTTTTTCTTGTATTATTGTTTGGCGTTCAGCTTGTGCTGTACTTGCATACTGCTATGCATTGCGTCCAATTGAGCTAATGTAAAAGGATCAACGTGATTAAACACTCATGCAGGAAAATGGTTCTAGTCTGAGGTGTAGTGTACCTGTAACTGCATTTCCCTTCTTAACATGGTTTAGCTGGAAGTAAAGTAAGAGATAATGGTTGTGTGATACAAGTATTCTGTTCCAATTTCACACTGCCCTGCCACCCTTCAGTTGTTAAATCCTGGAAAACTACAAATTTTTCTTTGGGGGCATATCTGTGAAAATGACCTACTTTCTTAAAACGGTGAAAATTCGTCCAAAGCTGTACTTTGAAGTTTTGAACTAATATATGACTGTTCCGTTTGTTTGTGTTTTGTGGTAGCTCCTCTTATAGGCTGGCTTGTCAAACACATAAAATTTCTTTGTTATTGATCTGTGCTGCATTTGGAAAAGAACAATGTTTACTGAAAGAAGCATAGGTAAAGAGCACAGTCAAATGATATGCACCTCTTAACTGATGCAAATACTGCATTGCTCTGTGAACACTTTTATCGACTTCTGACAAAAGAAGTGTACTAGAAACTTCTATCCTTTTTTTCCACAGAACATGATTAATGTAACTTATAGTTGATGGGATATTACTTCTGTCCAAGATTTTCAAGATGTTGGTTGTTGACATTCTAGTGGTGTATCTGTTTCAGATGCTGAGTTCCGGAATACTGGATTGGAGAGATCAGAGGCACTCAAGAAGGACCTGGAGTGGTTCAAGGAACAAGGCCATACAATTCCAGAACCATCGGATCCTGGCACTACATATGCTTCCCTTCTGGAAGAGCTGTCTGAGAAGGATCCCCAGGCATTTATCTGCCATTTCTACAACGTGTACTTTGCTCATACTGCTGGAGGGCGAATGATTGGCAAAAAGGTGACCCCTTCTTCTGAGAAAATGATAAATATCTGACATCATGTCAAAACCTTATTTAGTTATTTTGGCATAGATAATTTACACGGCATCAACATATTTGGGATGATTTCCTTATCTCTGATGTCATCAAACCCCCAAGCATTCTTCTGTGTTTTCTATTGAAAGTAGAACTGTTAGCTTTTGGACAGCACTATAACGTGATTCTGGTTAGGAATATGTGTTTTTCCTTGCTAATCTGGGTAGTTGAGAGGTCTGAAAGTACTTGTTGCCTGGGTATCATTTTAACCGTACATCATGTGTTCCTGGTATATTAGGTTTCTGAGAAGATTCTGAACAAGAAGGAGCTGGAGTTTTACAAGTGGGAGGGCAATCTCTCCCAGCTGCTGCAGAACGTCCGCGACAAGCTTAACCATGTGGCATCTGTAAGTTCCTGGAACTGAACGTTGCATCCTTTTTTTTTCTTCTGCTCAAGGCCGAATGAATAGCTTCTAAAGAAAATGGCAAATTCTGTTCCATGTACTTATGCAGAGCTGGTCGCGGGAGGAGAAGGACCACTGCCTGGAGGAAACGGAGAAGTCGTTCTCCTACTCTGGACAGCTCCTGCGCCACATATTCACCTGATTTTACATCCCCCCCTGATCCAATCACAAACGCTGTAAATACATAATTAATGACTGTACTTTGTTACTGTGGAGCGGGTCTCCTCCACCAGGTACGATTTACCATCAATCAAGTTGCCAAGGGTTAAATATCCCATGGCCCCATCCTTCCATTGCCTGTCTGAAAAATACAATGCTGGGTGAGATCAAGGTGTTGGGCTGATGTTGAGCACGGCCCGTGAAGGGATATGTTTCTCTTGTCAAGCACGGCCCGTGAAGGGATCCGTTTCTCTTGTCAGCAACTCAGCATCAAAACCGGGTGGCACGGCACCGGCAGCATGACGATGTTATAGATGTTAATTTATTTATTGTTCTATGAACATGGTCAAAATTTAAAAGTTTATTCTAATAGAAAACCAAAACGACTCGCGTTTTGAAACTCAGCGAGTTCTGTACATGATTGTTACGACCTCCGTGGCATTCCATTCCGCCATGGCAGGATTATATCATCGCGGAGCGTCAGATTTTGAGGTCTCCGTCGACTGCGCCTGCGCCGAGGGGCAAATATACTCCATATTTCCTGCTGAACACAGGGAACATCCTTGGTCGCGGTGCACACAGGAGATCACTGGACCCGTAGTGCACTCCAGACTCCAGAGTCCAGACGACGTCTTCAGAGTTGATTTGCAGATTTTTCAGACCTCATTATCCTTCAGCACCCAGAAAAATAAAACCATAGATTGTTGTTTCCTGACCGAATCGCCAATTGGCATATGGCCGTTTCGCACCATGCATGCCAAATGCAAGCAAGGGCTCTGCCGGATCACAATGCAGTGTCCCCATTTCAGAGCGTACACGCATTTGCGCTCAGTACGGCACCAAACAAGGCGCACCTACTTGCTCTTATTCCATAAAAATCCAGATACTACAACTGCCCGAAGTTCACAACACTCCAAGGACGGCATCACATCGCCGCAGTTTGGCTCTTGCTACTCCTGATAGCTAGGGGTGGTAAAGGGTCCTCACTTTTTGTACTAGAAATTTTAAAGATCGGACCGGATTAGGACCGGATTAAAATAATACTAGTTTTTGAGCTAAATTTTGTTAGGGCCAAGATAGATTGTGAAGGAACAAACAGGCCATGATCCGTTACCACCCCTACCCGTGGCCCGTGGGCCGCCGGTACATACCCAATGAGGCATCCACATCTCAGTATCCCACCGGGAAGTACCAGCTCTCTTGTCTGTGCGACGTGACAAACTGACGGCAGCAGCATCTCCGCCGGACCCACCCCTCGGCATCTCATAGGATCCAACGCGCAGCCGGCACGCGTCCATATATCTATATATCTTAGGCGATGCAATTATCCAAGTCGTCTCTCCCGACCTCCGCTTGTTACAATTAATCCCCCCGATCGTGATTGCTGTGCTGTGTTGCCGGCGATGGAGGTGAGGAACAGGTTCGTGGCCACGCGGCGCCACGTCGAGGGCTTCCCGACGGAGGACGACTTCGAGGTGCTGGAGGAGACGGCGAGGTGGTCACCGGACTCCGGCGAGGTGCTCGTCAGGAACCTCTACGTGTCCATCGACCCCTACCAGCTCAACCGCATGAAGCGGCGCAGCGCCTCCCACCTCGCCGTCGACGGCATCCTGCCCGGCCAGGTAATTAAGCAACAACATGCCATACTCTCCTTCTCCGCCCCCGCTCCATTCAATATGCATGACCTCGCTGATCGAGTCTTCTCCATCTCCGGCGCGCCGCCGCCGTGTCAATGAATGATCAAAGAGGATCGCGGCGTACGCGGCGGGGGAGGTGGTGGCGTCGGCGTGCCCGGAGTACGCGGCGGGGGACGTGGTGGCGGGCGTGCTCGGGTGGGAGGACTACACGCTCTTCACGCCGTCGCCGGCCGTGCTCATGTCCAAGGTCGCCGGCGCCGGCGGCGGCTTCCCGCTGTCGCACCACATGAGCGCGCTGGGCACGAGCGGCATGACGGCGTACGCGGGGCTCTTCGAGGTGTGCAGGCCGGCCAAGGGGGACAAGGTGTTCGTCTCCGCCGCGTCGGGCTCCGTCGGCAGCCTCGTCGGACAGTTCGCCAAGATCGCCGGATGCTACGTCGTCGGCTGCGCCGGGACCAAGGCCAAGGTACTCGTCGGACGACGATGATCGAATTGACACGTCACATCATGCTTCTTGCTTACGTCGTGACGGCGACTGGCTAACTATGTTGACACTTACTCCCTCCGTTCCACAATAACAGGCCGCTTTGGAAAAAATCAGACAAATTAGTAGTCATGATAAATGACCATATTACCCCTCATTGAAGTTACAAAAGTAGCATTAACTCACCATTTGATTGGCTCTATGTGTTTCTCTATGCACTTTTACGTTTGTCTATACACTTTTGTATTAATATGTGCATCTCTAAAAGCTAAATGGACATTCTTTGTAGGACAAAATTTGAATGCTAAATGGCCTGTTATTGTGGGACGGAGGGAGTACAAGTTATAGATATGGATGGTTGCGTTTAGTTTTAAAAATCCCACCCAAATTTTCACTGGTGCTGTTTAGTTCCCGGTCACATCATCAAACTATAGGTGGGCACCGTGCCGTGCCGGCACGACGCGCAGCACGGCCGTGCCATGCCGGCACGGCAGCGTGCCGCGCCGTGCCAACGTGCCGACCGTACCGTGCCAGGCCGTGCTATGGGCCATGCCTTCGGCCCATAACACGGCACATGGGCTGTTTATCCGTGCCGTGCCGGCCGTGCCGCCCATTGGCCACGGTGCACGCGTGCCGCGCCCTGCCGCCCGCCGCGCCGGAGCCATCCCCGCCGCGCTCTGCCTCGGCCGCGGGGGACAG
>OAMR01000397.1:779701-791962 GCA_900205405.1 Echinochloa crus-galli | reverse complement strand
CGCGCCGCGCCAGCGCCACTGCCGAGCCGCGCCGTCGCGGGGCCGCTCGTCGCGCCACCGCCCACCGCAGGGGAGAGGGACGGCGCGTGACGGTGGTGGGAGAGGAGAGGGGCGCAGAGGGGCGACTGTGGTGAGGGAGGGCAGTGGCGAACGACAACGGTGGCAACGGATCTGGAGGTTGGAGCAGTGGGCAGTGGAGCGAGAGAGGAGAGAGCTGTGCGGCGCGGTGGAGGGGAGGGGAAATGATTTAGGGTTAGGGGATGAGGGGACGGCTGGCTTATATACGCAGGGCAGGGGTGGGCTACTGGGCTGGAGCTGGACCGCGCGGTGGCGTCCTGGCGGCCGTGCCGCCGCCGTGCCGCGTGTGCCGGTCGTGCGGGCCAAGGCCGTGCCATGAGCCAGGCCGGTGGCCCATGGCTCGCACGGGCCCGCCGTGCCGTCCATGGGCCGTGCCACCGGCCCATGGGCCGCATGTACACATATACATCAAACTTCTAAAAATTCTCTCTCCAAACTTCACTATTCCCCTATCACATCAAATCTCTCTCCTCATGCATGGAGTACTAAACGTGGGTAAATAAAAAAACTAGTTACATAATTTTGATGTACACGACGAGACGAATCTTTTAAGCCTAATTTGGTCATGATAGGATAATGTTTACCACAAACAAACGAAAAATGATACAGTATCCGATGTCATGTGACTTTTCACTTCACTTTTTACCTTTTTCCAGGAACTAAACACCCCTACTATGTAAAAAGTTCCATCACATCACATCAAATCTCTCTCCTCATACATGGAGCATTAAATGTCGGTAAATAAAAAACTAATTACATAGTTTTGATGTCCATGACGAGCCTAGTTAGATCATAATAGAACAAGAATTATCACAAACAAACGAAAGTGCTACAGTATCCGATTTGACTCTACGTGACTTTTCGACCACACTTTTCGTGGAACTACACACAGCCTATAAAATCATGCGGTGCCTTCAGATACGAGGTGTTGGGCAAATGTCTAATCTGACCTGCATGACACTGGGCCATTTTTTTAGGGCCAAACGGACTAGAGGTTTTTTTTAGGGCTAAATATATGGACCAGACTTTTAAAAGATACTAGGTAAGTGCCCGTGCGTTGCTACGGTTATGATACACGGAGTAAAATAAATAGATCATACAAAAAATTTAATTTTGACGACTCTACAATCGCACATCGAAATCAATAAAAATTAATATTTTTGTTTCTTACGAAGACATAAATGGTGTGCTATAAACCGTAGTTGTTTATATATTTGTATATGCCCGCACGCTGCTACAAACTGAAATTATAATCAAAACTACTATGTCTTACCAAGAGAAAAAACATAGTGTGATACACATAATAACCGGTTCTCTATAGAACCTTACAACCCATTCTTTTATACGATCCGGTTCATTATAAACCGGTTGTGGTGCCGCTGCCATCTCTGTGTTTCTCACTTTTCTCGCGGACCATTTCTCTCTGTTCTTTCTCCCATCCGAAGCAAAGCTGCAGCTCTGCCCGTCTCCACCTAACAAATCCAAGCAGAGTAGGTGCTGCTCCTCCACGGCAAATTAATCCAAGTTAGCTGCTATAGTGCCCCTCACCGCCAATGCCCAATCCATCTACTCCTCCCTTCAATTTGCTGCACGCCTGCTATTTCCCCTCCCCGATATCTCTCCACCAACGCCAGTAGCAAGCAGCAGCCCTGTTTTCTCTCCACGAGCAAGCAAGCAGCAGCCATGGCCGACACCCCTACATCCCCTTCGCCGAGCAGCAGGACAACATCCCCGACGCCATGCAAACCGAGGAGCCGTACCGCGAGCCATGACGCAAATGTGGAAGGCGACGACAACCGGGAGCTGCTACATCGGCACCAAGCTGCTGCACGCCGCAACTGTCTTGGACCTGTCCACAACTTGCGTGGACCGCGAGCTCAAGCCGCTGCGACCCCAAGACGAACCGCAAGCTTCTGTTTTGGTCGCCCTCAACCTATTCGACGATATGCCCAGCCGATTCTAGGTGAGCACCAGCCCATCCTCCCTGTCTTGTTTGCCTTCAGAGCGCAGCCACCGTTCTGTGTCAGGCCTTCGCCCTCGTCGACCCGTCGCTGCTGCCCGTTGCGCTGTAAATGCCTGCCTTCGCGCCGCGCGATGCAGGTGCCACTGCTGCCGCATAGGAGCCTGCAGCCTTGTCACGGTGCATCACAAACCGGTTATGATGGTATACCCAATCGTCTCATCACAAAGGATTTTAAATACAAACCGGTTGTGATAAGGCCTTTGGTTGTGATGAGGGGTTGAGTAGTGGCAATTGCTGATTAAAAACAACTGAACCTATCCTCTGTACATAGCTAACACAAATGAACATCAGTAATTGAACAAGTTGATTTAGTCATAGTGTGATATGACAACAAGTATACGGTCAAAATTCTTTAGTGTCTCTTCCAACCAAACACAAGCCTCAAGATCTGCAAAAAAAAGTAAGATATGAGACATTGATTAAAATTGTGACTTCAAAGACCTTGTTTGGATGTACAAGTGAGTTTATAACTTGTTTCTTCACCATAGAGTTAGAAACTACTACATTCCCCTACAAGTGCTCATACAGCCACAAAAGAACAAAATCACATGGCTGGCCAGAAACTTCATTTTGACAGGATACACAACAATAAATGAAATTAGGAGGAATATCAGGAAAACATTCATTAGAGAAATTCACAAGTTCTCTTACGTTTGAATGAATCTGTCTACAAATACTTGCCTATTACAATGTGTGGCAACGCAAATGTGCATATATGATGCATTAGTTCCAAGTAGTGTAATTAAATTTTTCAGTGTTAAGAGGGTTCTGATTCACCAACCACCACACTACCACACAATTTTCTAATTCAATTTCCATTTCATTTTAGAGTTTCAAAGACTTACCAAGATGGTTTGTAGGCTCATCAAGCAAAAGGATTGTTGGATTCATAAACAGTGCCCTTGCCAAAGCAATTCTCATACGCCAACCACCAGAGAAATCTTTAGTTTTCTTTGCCTGCATCTGTTTGGTAAAACCCAAACCAAATAATATTTCAGCAGCACGCTTTTCTGCAGTCGCAGCATCCATTGACTCTAGACGCTCATACACACGATCCAAAGCCTCACCACCACCATCATCCTAAAAATGTCAAAAGAGATCTCAGTTAGTACATATACATCAAATTTAATTTGCAACACCAGAAAGGTATGATATATAGGAGAAACATATATGAAGAGGACTATTCTGTATCTCAAGAGCTCACCTGCGCAGCCAAAATTTCAGCTTCCTTTTCCAACTTCACTCTTTCTTCATCACAACTAACAACAGCTTGTAGTGCAGACATGTCTGAAGCCTCAATCTCATGGCTGAGATGGTATATGTCCATGTGTTCAGGGATAGGAAGTTCTCTGCATGCTGTGTTGCCGGCGATGGAGGTGAGGAACAGGTTCGTGGCCACGCGGCGCCACGTCGAGGGCTTCCCGACGGAGGACGACTTCGAGGTGCTGGAGGAGACGGCGAGGTGGTCACCGGACTCCGGCGAGGTGCTCGTCAGGAACCTCTACGTGTCCATCGACCCCTACCAGCTCAACCGCATGAAGCGGCGCAGCGCCTCCCACCTCGCCGTCGACGGCATCCTGCCCGGCCAGGTAATTAAGCAACAACATGCCATACTCTCCTTCTCCGCCCCCGCTCCATTCAATATGCATGACCTCGCTGATCGAGTCTTCTCCATCTCCGGCGCGCCGCCGCCGTGTCAATGAATGATCAAAGAGGATCGCGGCGTACGCGGCGGGGGAGGTGGTGGCGTCGGCGTGCCCGGAGTACGCGGCGGGGGACGTGGTGGCGGGCGTGCTCGGGTGGGAGGACTACACGCTCTTCACGCCGTCCCCGGCCGTGCTCATGTCCAAGGTCGCCGCCGGCGGCTTCCCGCTGTCGCACCACATGAGCGCGCTGGGCACGAGCGGCATGACGGCGTACGCGGGGCTCTTCGAGGTGTGCAGGCCGGCCAAGGGGGAGAAGGTGTTCGTCTCCGCGGCGTCGGGCTCCGTCGGCAGCCTCGTCGGACAGTTCGCCAAGATCGCCGGATGCTACGTCGTCGGCTGCGCCGGGACCAAAGCCAAGGTGCGATGAAGTACTTGGCCCCTGCTTTCGCCGTGACGGCGACGGGCTAACTACGTTGACACGTCACGGACTAACTTCTTGTTAGAAGTTACTATGAACGGCTATAAAATCATGCGGCCCCCCTTCAGATACGAGCCGTTGGACAAATGCCGAATCTGACCTGCATGCGACTGTACCATTTTTTTTAGGCCCACAAACGGACCAGATTTTTTTTAGGGCCAAATATATAGACCAGATATTTTCAAAAGCAAAGAATCACTAGTCCAGTTTGACACGAGGCACTGAAAAATTTCATAATGCAGCATCTTCAGCTGATTACCAAACTCTGAATCAATTCCCATGCATGCAGGTTGATCTGCTCAAGGACAAGCTGGGATTCGACGATGCTTTCAACTACAAAGAGGAGCCCGACCTGAAATCAGCTCTCAAGAGGTCAGTAGTGTTACTGTTAGGTGTTAGCTGCAGCTAGCTCATGCTTGCTGTTCACTAGCTGAACAAGCTGACAGAGCATTTTGGCATGCAGGTACTTCCCCGACGGCATCGACATCTACTTCGAGAACGTGGGCGGCGAGATGCTGGAGGCGGCGCTGGCCAACATGAACACGTACGGCCGGGTCGCCGTCTCCGGCGTGATCTCCGAGTACACGGGCGGCGGGCGGCGCGCGGTGCCGGACCTGCTGGAGGTGATCTACAAGCGCATCACCATCCGGGGCTTCTTCGCGTGGGACTTCCTGCCCAGGTTCGCCGAGTTCAACGCCGTCATCGGCGAGTGGATCCGGCAGGGCAAGGTGCAGGTCATCGAGGACGTCTCCGACGGGCTCGAGAGCATCCCGTCCGCGTTCACCGCGCTGTTCCGAGGCCAGAACGTGGGCAAGAAGATCGTGAAGCTGGCGTAGAATTAAGCAGGGGAGGGAGGCAGCTGAGCTGACACAATGACGTACACTAGCTAATTCAGCAGCACCCAGAGAAGTTACAGGACACGAAATTTACCGGGGTGTTAAATTGATTTTGTCAGCAAAAAGAAAGCAATTAAACATACAAAAAGTTTCCTGGTATCCTTGTGACTGTTAAGTAAGTCCATGTATTTTTTTCTATCTAATCCTAATTTTACAATATTATCCATAGCATGTATACAAATGAAACCGCTGCAAGCTGCATGTGCATAAATCATGAGCGCTAAGATTTCAAGATTTGAACTTATTAGTGGTACTGGTAGGATCATGACACTACATCTCCACCACTGCACCAAGCGACGGTTCCCTAATCAAGGCATTAGTTAAATTGCTGGTTAATTAATGTATACGTACTGATTGGAAGAATAATACGTGCAGAAGTGTAAATTCATGCATAACCAAACAGAAAGAGAAACAGAACTGCATATTTAGAGTTTAGACTATCCACAGCGTGGGATTTTACGGATGCTGAAACCAGGAGAGAGAAGATTGGGACATTGCTAAGTTGCAGCCGATGTTAATAAGAAGGGAAAAGCATGCGTCTACTTGCAATGCATCGATGCCCGACGGTTGAACAATGGTGGAAAAATACTAATTGAGCATTTGTTTCACTTCATGATGCACATTCGCCCTGTTCGTTTGGATTGTTTCCAGCAAGCCAACAGTGTTTTTCTCTCAGCGAAAACCAGCGCCAGCCACCAGCCACCAGCCAGCCAGCAGTGTTTTTCTCTCAGCAAAACCAGCGCCAGCCACCAGCCACCAGCCAAACGAACAGGGCGTATCAACTATATTCCTCTGTTTAGGTGGGTCCCGTTTGTTTAAAGGCCAGTCTCAGTGCAGTGTATGTTGATGATCAAAATTGGCAGCTGCCGAGGGAAACCGGTCTGACCGGTTTGCCGAACCGGTCTAACCGGTTTAGCTCTGTAATTCGAGTAGGATTAGGGCTTCGGGTTTTATCCCGTATTGTAACCGAATCTGAAGGGGTACGACTTCCCCGGCCTATATATATGAAGGCTAAGGCCGATTGAGAGTAATTCCAATCGAATCAAATGAGTCTCTACGGCCCGCCGGATGCGCTCATGGGCCGCGGGGAGTACGTCAGGACGAGGCCGGAAGTCACCGGGAACGCGGAACGACGCAGCGATACGTTGTTCCGGTTCGCGGTACGGGGACGGCGCGGATCGTCGCCAGGATAGCACCTGCGACGCGTCCCGCGATCCGTCACGCCAAGCTGCCGGATGGTTGGGCTAGGTGGCCACGACGGTGGGCTTTATTTGTTAGCATTGGTCATGGTGCGCTGGATAGATGATTAGCCCAGTTAATTGCTGTCATCTTTCTTTTATAACGTAACACTAGATAAGTGCCCGTGCGTTGCTACGGGTATGATACACGGAGTAAAATAAATAGGTCATACAAAAAATTTAATTTTGACGAGTCTACAATCGCACATAGAAATCAATAAAAATTAATATTTTTGTTTCTTACAAAGACATAAATGGTGTGATATAAACCGTAGTTGTTTATATATTTATATATGCCCGCACGCTGCTACGAACTGAAATTATAATCAAAACTACTATGTCTTACCAAGAGAAAAAACATAGTGTGATACACATAATAACCGGTTCTCTATAGAACCTTACAACCCATTCTTTTATACGATCCGGTTCATTATAAACCGGTTGTGGTGCCGCTGCCATCTCTGTGTTTCTCACTTTTCTCGCGGACCATTTCTCTCTGTTCTTTCTCCCATCCGAAGCAAAGCTGCAGCTCTGCCCGTCTCCACCTAACAAATCCAAGCAGAGTAGGTGCTGCTCCTCCACGGCAAATTAATCCAAGTTAGCTGCTATAGTGCCCCTCACCGCCAATGCCCAATCCATCTACTCCTCCCTTCAATTTGCTGCACGCCTGCTATTTCTCCTCCACGATATCTCTCCACCAACGCCAGTAGCAAGCAGCAGCCCTGTTTTCTCTCCACGAGCAAGCAAGCAGCAGCCATGGCCGACACCCCTACATCCCCTTCGCCGAGCAGCAGGACAACGGCCCCGACGCCATGCAAACCGAGGAGCCGTACCGCGAGCCATGACGCAAATGTGGAAGGCGACGACAACCGGGAGCTGCTACATCGGCACCAAGCTGCTGCACGCCGCACCTGTCTTGGGCCTGTCCACAACTTGTTAGACGATATGCGTGGACCGCGAGCTCAAGCCGCTGCGACCCCAAGACGAACCGCAAGCTTCTGTTTTGGTCGCCCTCAACCTATTCGACGATATGCCCAGCCGATTCTAGGTGAGCACCAGCCCATCCTCCCTGTCTTGTTTGCCTTCAGAGCGCAGCCACCGTTCTGTGTCAGGCCTTCGCCCTCGTCGACCCGTCGCTGCTGCCCGTTGCGCTGTAAATGCCTGCCTTCGCGATTTCACATTAATTTTACCTTTGCACCGGATCACATGATGTATTCAAATTATTTAAATATAGATTGTTTAGTTTGAGATGGCAACTAAATGTTTCGAGGTAAAAATATAAAATATGAATTAAGGTTAGCTAGCTTGATAGTACATAAAAAAGAAACCAAGATGATCAATTGGTACATGTACTTATCCAGGATTAATAAGTGTTTAACCAAAAATCAATATTTTCACAACTGAGCGTGGCATTAACCATCAACTGCATGAGATTTTTCAAAAGTGATCATGGCATTACTGCATTAGCTATCAACTGCATATTTCATCTTGGGTCAATACTGCTCGATCCATCCAAGTTACCCGCATGTTGCAGCTCTTCAGGTTTGTTCGATAAAAATTGAATACGGTCGAAAGCCACCATCATATCCCCATCTCCACCACCGTGCATACAATTGTTCCTACTACACGCTATCATCACATTCTTTCTTCAGCGTCATGTGTTAACGTCATGTGAAGCTGCTCACATTCAATTACCACAACCATGACGGCCACCTATAAAAAAACATCCAATTACCGCTGTCCAATGTGTGCTTCCCAATAACTTATTTACATGCTTCGAAGAGAATCGTCCCTTTTGCTCTATATAGTTTCAATTTTTTTTAAAAAAAAGTATTCGACAAAACATGTGTGGAATCCACATCTCTAAACTACCATGTAGTTGAACCCATGTTATTGGTGATCTCGTAAGTATTCTAGGTCTCCTGTGCCCAGCTGACCATATTCTGTTAATGCCAAATTATGGAATGAGCCTACAACAATCACCCTCCATAAAATAAGAGGTGAAATTTAGATCTGCACCTCGCCGTTGGTGTGGGGGTCACGGATGTCGGGCGTGGGGGCAGCGGTGGCTGAAGGACGATGGACCGGAGTTTTACATGTAATCCGTGTCGCCGTCAATCGTCCTCCGCTCGCCTAGGGTTTCACTGCACCTCTCTATCGATCTGCACCTCGCCGTTGGTGTGGGGGTCACGGATGTCGGGCGTGGGGACAACGGCGGCTGAAGGACGGGGGTTTTGGGGGACGGCGGCGCGGGCGTCGGGAGATTTGTTTTTGCTAGGGTTACCGGAGGCGCGGGGAGGAGGGCGCGCGGAAGTTGTCGCATAGTTTTTTTTTTATGGACAGAGGGAGGAGGCGCGGGGGCGTCGAGGTGCGGAGCAAAATCCGGGGTGCGGGAGGCGCGGGAGGCGTCGGATAGTTTTTTTTAAGGAAGGAATTGATTGCACTGCGGGCAGACGGAAGGCAGACCCACGGGTCGCACCACGCGGTTCCTGAGCACAGGATTATTAGGAGTAGAGAAGAATCACTAGTTCAGTTTGTCACGAGGCACTGGAATTTTTCATGATGCAGCATGCGGTGCAGAATTGAGCTGTCAAACTAAATCGATTCCCAATGCAGGTTGATCTGCTCAAGGACAAGCTGGGATTCGACGATGCTTTCAACTACAAAGAGGAGCCCGACCTGAAATCAGCTCTCAAGAGGTCAGTAGTGTTACTGTTAGGTGTTAGCTGCAGCTAGCTCATGCTTGCTGTTCACTAGCTGAACAAGCTGACAGAGCATTTTGGCATGCAGGTACTTCCCCGACGGCATCGACATCTACTTCGAGAACGTGGGCGGCGAGATGCTGGAGGCGGCGCTGGCCAACATGAACACGTACGGCCGGGTCGCCGTCTCCGGCGTGATCTCCGAGTACACGGGCGGCGGGCGGCGCGCGGTGCCGGACCTGCTGGAGGTGATCTACAAGCGCATCACCATCCGGGGCTTCTTCGCGTGGGACTTCCTGCCCAGGTTCGCCGAGTTCAACGCCGTCATCGGCGAGTGGATCCGGCAGGGCAAGGTGCAGGTCATCGAGGACGTCTCCGACGGGCTCGAGAGCATCCCGTCCGCGTTCACCGCGCTGTTCCGAGGCCAGAACGTGGGCAAGAAGATCGTGAAGCTGGCGTAGAATTAAGCAGGGGAGGGAGGCAGCTGAGCTGACACAATGACGTACACTAGCTAATTCAGCAGCACCCAGAGAAGTTACAGGACACGAAATTTACCGGGGTGTTAAATTGATTTTGTCAGCAAAAAGAAAGCAATTAAACATACAAAAAGTTTCCTGGTATCCTTGTGACTGTTAAGTAAGTCCATGTATTTTTTTCTATCTAATCCTAATTTTACAATATTATCCATAGCATGTATACAAATGAAACCGCTGCAAGCTGCATGTGCATAAATCATGAGCGCTAAGATTTCAAGATTTGAACTTATTAGTGGTACTGGTAGGATCATGACACTACATCTCCACCACTGCACCAAGCGACGGTTCCCTAATCAAGGCATTAGTTAAATTGCTGGTTAATTAATGTATACGTACTGATTGGAAGAATAATACGTGCAGAAGTGTAAATTCATGCATAACCAAACAGAAAGAGAAACAGAACTGCATATTTAGAGTTTAGACTATCCACAGCGTGGGATTTTACGGATGCTGAAACCAGGAGAGAGAAGATTGGGACATTGCTAAGTTGCAGCCGATGTTAATAAGAAGGGAAAAGCATGCGTCTACTTGCAATGCATCGATGCCCGACGGTTGAACAATGGTGGAAAAATACTAATTGAGCATTTGTTTCACTTCATGATGCACATTCGCCCTGTTCGTTTGGATTGTTTCCAGCAAGCCAACAGTGTTTTTCTCTCAGCGAAAACCAGCGCCAGCCACCAGCCACCAGCCAGCCAGCAGTGTTTTTCTCTCAGCAAAACCAGCGCCAGCCACCAGCCACCAGCCAAACGAACAGGGCGTATCAACTATATTCCTCTGTTTAGGTGGGTCCCGTTTGTTTAAAGGCCAGTCTCAGTGCAGTGTATGTTGATGATCAAAATTGGCAGCTGCCGAGGGAAACCGGTCTGACCGGTTTGCCGAACCGGTCTAACCGGTTTAGCTCTGTAATTCGAGTAGGATTAGGGCTTCGGGTTTTATCCCGTATTGTAACCGAATCTGAAGGGGTACGACTTCCCCGGCCTATATATATGAAGGCTAAGGCCGATTGAGAGTAATTCCAATCGAATCAATCATATTTTACCCTTTACTTTTTATCTCCAAACCCTAAATTTTTTCCAACCCTATTTGCTGTTCTTTGCTCGTCTCCGTGACGTTCAGAGGCGTTCTAGGTGGCCTGCCGACCCTAGAGCAACCCTAGATTTCTTGAGATCCGACGGGTCCCTCCCGAGCTTGAGTTTCTAGGCCTTCGAGAGTTCCTGTCTGGAACCGGTCTGACCGGCTTCAGGAACCGGTCTGACCGGTTTTGCTCTAGGGGCTTCGGGTGTTGGCGGTGGTGACGGCCTTGCTGCGTGTTCGCGCGATCTCGAGTGTGTTGTCGCACTTTTGTGTCAACATACTTTTTGGCGACTCCGCTGGGGAAGATTAATCTGGTTTCAAGACCGATCTACTCCAAAGATGACGGGATCAATCAGTGATCTTGACAAGAACAACATCATCACCGCGACGATGGAAGAGCTCACGGACGAAGAACGGAAGCGGTACCTGATTGCTGAGGAACACTTCAAGGCGCAATTCTTGAAGGGTTTCAAGAAGGATCGTGGAGGCTTCGTCAAGAGAGTTAAAGAGTTCGCCATGCCAGCTTTTAAGTTGGCTAACGATCAAGTTGAGGAACTTCCTAAGGTAACCGGTGAATCCTCATCTTCTGACATCCTCTGATTTCATGCAACAAGTGACTCATATGATGGATGAAAAATTAAAAGCTGCACACGCCGCTACTAGTGAGTTACTTGTTAGTATGGTTGGTAATCTTGATAAAAATAAAAGTATTGTAGAAACAGATCTTAGTACGTCAGGCATACCAGAAAACGTTATAGATCCAAATTTAGGCATGCCGGCGAATTACTATGCAGGGCAGTCACCTCATCCTAGTTCGGTCCACGAACCGGTCAGACCGGTTTACACAACCGGTCTGACCGGTTTGGCTAGTTCAGCTGGTCCGACCGGTTCCATGGGTGTTGGTGCGACAAATGCAATGGTTTTAGCTAATACAGTCTCTTCCGGTCCTGTTTTTACACCTCCTCTTACTACTGTTGTGGGAAGCTCACCCAATGGATCTGGCACTTCTTCTAGGCCGATGCTAAACGCTTCTCAAACTGCAACATATAATACATCTCGTTATACATCTAGTGCAACCTATCAAGCCGATTTCTCTAAATTCAAAGAGGATCTGGCTAATACTATTAAGACTAAACTTGGGATTGATTTGGGTAGCTCACGCTTATTTCAAAAACCATATCCTCCTGAATTTGATTTAGTTCCTTATCCTAATGGTTGGCATGTTCCTGAGTTTGTTAAATTCAATGGTGAAGATAATCGTACTACTTGGGAACATGTTAGTCAATACATCTTGCAACTAGGAGAAGCAGCTTTTTATGAGCCATTGCGTGTGCGTTTGTTTTCGTTAACATTGACTGGAACTGCTTTCTCTTGGTTTTCTTCGCTTGCTCCTAATTCTATTCAAACTTGGACTCAATTGGAGCGTAAATTTCATGATCACTTATTTAGCGGAGAAAATGAAACTAAATTGACAGATTTAACATCTATTAGACAAGGCCGAGAGGAATCGGCTATAGATTATTTCAGAAGATTCAAAGATACAAAAAATAGGTGTTTTAATTTGTCAATTTCTGAAAAAGATTTAGC
>OAMR01000397.1:744625-773690 GCA_900205405.1 Echinochloa crus-galli | reverse complement strand
ATTACTTCGATTAAAGAATGAAGCCGATTTCAGTTGGGGGGCAAAACAGCAAGAAGCTTTTGAGACGATCAAAGAATATTTATCTTCACCACCGGTACTTAGGGTGCCTAAGAGAGGGGTTCCATTCAGACTTTATGTGGCGGCTGAAGAAAGAGTTATTGGAGCTGTTTTGACTCAAGAAATCGATGCTAAGGAATATGTGATTGCCTATATAAGCCGACGGCTCATTGATGCAGAAACGAGGTATACTTTCATTGAAAAGTTATGTTTATCATTATATAATGCTTGTACTCAATTGAGGCATTATTTATTATCTAGTACTTGCACCGTATTTTGTCAAACCGATGTGATTAAACATATGTTGCAAAAACTGATTTTGAGTGGAAAAATCGGTAAGTGGGCTTATGCATTAGTTGAGTATGATTTGGTTTGTGAACCTCTAATATCTATGAAAGGCCAAACTGTAGCTGATTTTATTGTTGAACATCGGATTGATAATACTTGTGATTTCGACGTCGGCTATGTTGCTTGTACACCATGGAAATTATACTTTGATGGATCGGTTTGCAATGATGGGCAAGGAATCGGTGCTGTTCTTATATCATCAAGTGGTGCCGTTTTCGAGTTTTCAAACCGATTGGAGGAAAAGCGAACAAATAATCAAGTTGAATATGAGGCTCTTCTATTTGGCCTAGAATTTTTACAAGATATGGGAATAAAGCATGTTGAAGCCTTTGGTGATTCACTCCTGGTAGTACAGCAAGTATCTAAGGTATGCCAATGTTATAATGGTTTACTAAATGCATATCTTGATAGATGCATTGATATCATTACTTCTTTTGATGAATTTACTATCAAACATATTCCAAGAGAAGAAAATGGCAAGACTAATACTCTGGCTCAGAGAGCATCCGGCTATGTGGTTGCAAAGAAATATTTCTATCTCCAAAAACTGATGCAATCAAAAGCCGAGGTTCAGGTTCTGGACGAACCGGTCCAACCGGTTTCTCAAACCGGTCTGACCGCTTCGTCTCCTGACAGCGGCAAAAACGTTTTGGATGATGCTAATCGTCCCAAGTTTGAAGATCAGGACGGGAGGATTCCCATTATTTCTTATTTGAAGGATCCTGGTCGTGGTGCAGAAAGAAATATTCGGCGATTATCATTTAAATATGTATTGCTTAACGATGAGCT
The DNA here is from genome assembly GCA_900205405.1 of Echinochloa crus-galli. Classification (NCBI taxonomy): domain Eukaryota; kingdom Viridiplantae; phylum Streptophyta; class Magnoliopsida; order Poales; family Poaceae; genus Echinochloa; species Echinochloa crus-galli. The sequence continues at coordinate 772,496 of OAMR01000397.1, read as the reverse complement.
TTATCGTCGAACCGCCGAAGATCTCCTGTTGAAGTGTTTGAACTCGGATCAGGCCAAACTTGCTATGGGAGAAGTTCATGAAGGTATTTGTGGCACGCATCAATCGGCTCCCAAGATGAAGTGGTTGCTTAGACGAGCCGGTTTTTATTGGCCTACTATGATGGCTGATTGCTTCAAGTATTATAAAGGGTGTGAAGAATGTCAGAAGTTTGGTGATTTGCAATTGGTTTCTGCTGCATTGATGCATCCTATTATCAAGCCATGGCCGTTCCGAGGTTGGGGGTTGGATTTTATTGGGCAAATTAATCCTCCATCATCAAAGGGACATCGCTTCGTGTTGGTTGCTACGGATTATTTTACTAAGTGGACCGAAGCGATTCCATTGAAAAATATGACACATCGAGAGGTGATTGAGTTTGTTACACAAAATATTATTCATAGATTCGGTATCCCTCAAACTTTAACAACGGATCAAGGTACTTCGTTTATGTCTAAAGAGGTACGTGAGTTTGTCGAATCCTATAGAATTAAATTGCTCAATTCATCTCCATATTACGCTCAGGCTAATGGTCAAGCCGAGTCAAGTAATAAAATCTTGATCAAATTTATTAAGAAAAAGATAGAAGAAAATCCTAAGAGATGGCTTGAAGTATTATCCGAAGCATTATGGGCTCCTCGTATATCTAGACATGGTGCTACTAAAGTCACTCCTTTTGAGCTTGTGTGTGGTCAAGAGGCCATTTTACCTGTTGAGGTGAATCTGGACGCTTATAGGTTGGCTAAACAAAATGACCTTGATGCCATTGATTATCACAATTTAATGATGGACAACATTGATGAAGTGTCTGACAAGCGATTGAAGGCTTTAAAGGAGATTGAAAAAGACAAGCTTCGGGTTTCTAGAGCTTACAATAAGAAAGTGCGAGGGAAATATTTTCAGATTGGAGAACTTGTTTGGAAGACAATATTGCCTATTGGAACGAAAAGCAACAAGTTCGGGAAGTGGTCACCGAGTTGGGAAGGACCATATAGAGTTGTCAAAATAATTTTTGGGAATTCTTATATGCTGGAGACATTGCAAGAAGATCATTTACCTAGAGCTATCAATGGAAGATATTTGAAGAAATTCTATCCAAGTGTTTGGCAAGACGCATGAAGATTAATGGCCGATAGACTTTGATATCGCCCTTAGCATAAATTTTAGCTCCTAAGTTGTAATCATTTGTATATTGCTTTTTAGTTCTCAAGTTCACTAAAAACGCAGCTGGGCATGTGTTGACCTGTCTCTTATACACATCTTGACGGCCTTGCTGCGTGTTTGCGCGATCTCGAGTGTGTTGTCGCACTTTTATGTCAACAGTTTCGTCACAAAGTTACCTAGATCAGAAACTAGGTAACTGAGCCAGATGAGTTTCATGGTGATGAAACTTCTCTCACATACCATGAAACGGAGGCGACTCCGCCCAACCCCGCCGCCGCCCACTCCTCCCTGCTGTGCCACCGCCGGAGCGGGCAGCCGAAAGCTCGCACTGCCCGTGGGGATGGCGGCGGTGTGGCCTCTCGTCCTCTCATCCGGCGTGTAGGTCGGGCGCGACCGGCCTCCTCGGTGGTGCCGCGCCGGCGTGGCCCTCCCCTACGGCGATGGCGATGGTGGTCCCCGGATCCGGCGAGCTTCGGCCGGATCTGGTGGCTGGGCGTTGGAGGCGCCCGGTGGTGAAGGCAGAGGCAGATCTCGGAGTCTAGCGGCGGTGGCGGCGGCCTCGGCGTGCGCGGCGGCGGCGTCCTTGGCGCGCAAGGTCGGGCGGCCCGACGGTGCTCTGTCGGCGAGCTGCGCGCGGGTCATGCCTGGGCGTCGTGCGGCGGAGGGCATGTTGGGGCCGGAGCGCGGTGTCTGGCTGCGCGGCTAGGCTCCGTGGTCAGCGCGCCTGGGCCTCTGGCCACCTCCGTGCAGCGTCTCTGGGCCGGTCGAATCTGTCTGCTTCCCGGGTAGGCCGGCGATGGCAGCTCGCGCCAGATCCGGCGAGGTCCGTGAAGGTTACGGATGGACAGATCCAACGCCTTAATTGCTCCGCGTCGCCCCCACGGGGGCAATCTGGGTGGATTTCGCTAGCTGTCGTGCAGCCGCCTTCCTCACGGGTTGGTGCCGCCCCTTTGCTGGCGGAACCTTGCTCCGGGTGGTGATGTTCGTCGACGGTGGCAGGAGTGCGTCTTTTCTTGCGGTGGCGGCATCATGTGGCTGTGCAAAGATGCTGGTGTCCTTCAGGTGAGTGCGACTGTGGGGGAAATCCATGTCTGGCATGTTATGCCGGACCGGTGGCTGTGAAGTGTCTGTGACACTCACCTTGTTGAAGGCGCTGCTGAAGTCTTTGGTCAGACCGTCCCCCTGTGGGCCCGCGGTTGATCAATAACTGGGTGAAAACCTAGCCTGGTTTCTCCAGGACGGCGGCGGCAGTGCAGGCGCGTCGTCGAAGTTCTTGGTTGCCAAGGCTGGGCAGTTCTCCCGTGTGGACACTATGTTCGGTATTCAGCGCAGGGCGAAGGAAGCATTTGATGGCATAACAGTTTGGATGTTGGTTAGCAGTATCTGCACCAAGTCTTCGTGATGTTGCCTTCGAAGAAGCATCAATGGTGGTTGGTGTCCAGCGTTTTCAGTTCTTTGTAAGGTCTTGTAGACGTGTTATAGCGATCTTGGTGGCCGCGTAGGACTACTTGACCCCATGATGGGATGTAATTTTTTGTTTTTGTTTGGCCATAGCCGTTTTGGTCAAGACCGGGTAATACATTATCCATTATCTAAAAAAATATACCATGAAACTCTTCACTCTCCTCCAGCCACATCAGCACATTTAATGGTATGAAACTCCCACAAAACCTCCACTGAAACTGGCCTAAGACCTCGATGCCCACACTGCAGCTGGCAAGGTTAAAGCTAGATTATTACTGGTGGGGGGCCATTTTTTTGTATTAGCCTCAATGCCCACGTTGTGGGTAATCTTATAGGGACCAGAGGCTAGGTACAAGGAGATGTGAGGGACTGGTGGTTTAGTCTTTATTTTGAGATGCGATGGTCTCAAAATTAATTTTCTAGTTGCATGAGGTGCACATAAAATGAGGATTCTGGAAACTCACTATTTATAGCTCTTTGTTCATAGCTTTCTTCTGGGAGCTCTCTCTATCACATTCTCCACTTACAACATGTTATCATCATCTCTAACCAACTGAGCAAGAAAGAGGAAACAGGTGAAGAAATCACTGGCAACTCGAGGGGTAAGATGGCTCGCCGCTTAACCATTTCCCTTGACACCGGTTCTTCTTTACCCAACAAACTTTGCCCTTACCATCTGTGTCGCCTTATGCACTAGGAGCTCGATGAGCTTCTCCGCTCCAGTGCGCCGTCCTCGATGCGGCAGCGATCATGGTGCTAGCTTTGTTAGTTGTGGCCCCCGGTCTCCTCCCTCTGGCTTCGCCAGCCGTGGAGAACAACGCTGCAATGATGATGCCTCTACCCGCAGAGGTGCCAAAGACGCTAGCAGCAACTCCAGCAGCCTCGTGACTCGCCACGGGCCTCCAGTGATGCCTGACACCTGCACCGCACCCAAAGGCGGTCTGGTGGAGTCATCGCGCCATTGCGAGTCCCGTGGATGGATGGCAAGGGTGTGGCTGGAGCCTGATGGGCTGCAGCAGGAGGTGCCGAACGTGGTGACAACGTGGTGCCGAACTATGCTCGCTGCGACACCGGTCCTTCATCAGCGAAGCACTCCTTCACCATGGCCTTGCCACACCGCGTTGTCTCATCATCACCTTCACCAAAGTACTTTGGCAATTACTCCGGCGATGGTGGTGGCGGGTTGGCGCGACGCAGCAAGGCCATGGTGATGGCGTGCTACGAATGACCGGTATCGTGGCGAGCATAGTTTTCCAGTCGTGGCGAGGACAGTACGACGTCACCACGTCTGGCACATCCTACGGCAGCTAATCAGGCTCCAGCCACACCCTTGTCGTCCATTTATGGGACTAGCAGTGGCGTGGCAACCTCCACCATAATGTGTTCTGGCACAGTGCAGATGTCGAGCATCATTGGAGTCCCGCGGTGGGTCATGAGGCTGCTGGAGTTGCTGCTAGCGCCTATGACTGCTCTGCAGGCACCGGCGCCGTCATTGCAGCGTTGTCCTCCACCACCAACGAAGCCAGAGGGAGGAGACCGGGGGCCAAGGCCGGCAAAACTAGGACCACAGCCCCTGCTGCGTCGAGGACGGCGTACTAGAGTCCGGAGAAGCTCATCAAGCTGCTGGTGCATGAGGCGATGCAGATGGCAAGCGCAAAGGATGCGGGTAAGAGGAGTCAGCGGCAACGAGAATGGGCAAGCGGTGAGCCATGTTACCCTTCGAGATGCCAATAATGTACTGAAGCATTCCGTATCATATGTTCACTGCATAGAACTACTAATTTGAAGTCCAACACAATTTGATTTTCCACTTTACGATTTTTCTGTGATTTATTATGGTTTTCAAAACTGCTTCAGGAGGTGATTTGTCCGGTTTCAAAAGTTCATGGGGTAAAAAATCCATTTTCATAGGTTGGGGTGATGTGTTCCACCCATCATAGGTTGGGGATGAAGTAGACTTTTTCCTTTTTTTTCCTTGAACATGTTCAGTTAATTAGGCAGCCAGCTTCATACTTCAAACAAACAACCAGAAATGAAACAAACGTCTACGTCTGTACTGTGTAATTCACAGAAAAAAAAAACAAGAGATTTGAGGAAACAGTATATACTGAATAAACATAACCTAGATGTAGATGCCGGTCCTTTAGTAGACGCACGGAGCAGCTCTGACGGCCATGCGGCTGGATCGGTGCGACCGGAAGAAGGTGCCCTCGTAGTCATGGCCACCGGGAGCAGCGCGAGGCCGAAGCGCCGGCAGCAGGCCAACGGCGGACAGCACCCTCAACGCAGTCCATAGCGAAAGCGTACAAGTTTTGGAGAGAATGGATACTCAATATCGTCGGTTCAATCGGTGTATAGAAAGGATCGACGATCCAACAGGAAAAAGGAAACTATCTAGATTACAATCACAGGGTATAATAATCTTTGAAGGTGTTTCCATAGGAGCCGATCCTTGTTCCGTTGGCAATCCTGGCGTGATCTCGTGGACGCGGATGCACTGTGACCTGTAGAGTTGCCATATGTAACTTATGGTTTGAGATTTTTCAGATGATTTAGACCAAGTTTTATTGACATTTCAGTCTAGGTATATTTTGTAAACATCTCGTGCTCATGGATCATGATGTTCCAGCCTGCGGATCACATGCCCAAAAAAATTGTACCTGGTAGTCTGCAGCGCCATCTCGGTGATACACACACCTTGTGATGGGAAGCAATGGAGCTGTTCGCCTGGGACATTCCGGGGCCAGGAAGCGCCGAAAATATTGGCAACGAGCTTGCGCAGCTGGCAAGGAAATGGAAACAGAACACAGGAGCCCGTTGGCTAATTGTGTTACAAAAACAGGGAAGAAAATTCTAATTGTAAATAGGCAATTATTTTGAAAGAACAATAACGAACTTAAAACACTGTGAAGTGGCGTCGCTGCGACTGAATGAAGTTCAGGTATTTAGTGCGCATCAAAATTAACATATACTGATAAAAATAGGAGCAGACAGATTTATGTATAGCCAAGCAGAAAGAATCTCACTTGATGGCTACTAGCATTGTTGATTGAAAATGGCAACCCAGTTTAAACGATCCAGACTCAAAAAAAAAAAGTGAAAACAGATATTCAAATCTCAACAGCATTTCACACTTTCCCAATCAAAACAGCAAGGAACAAAAAAAAAGTGCACCAAATGCAGGCAAGACAACATCACAAGCATTTTTCTATACTCATCAAAAAAGGAGAAGAAATAAAAGAATACATGTGTGCAATCAAATGTATCAGTTTGCCCAGAAATATCCGCTAGTCAATACAACGAAGTCTCATGCGCTAGCAGTTGGTAAATACCCGGTGCCATGGCTTCCGAACAAGCAATGGGCCACCTTGCACAACCCGCAGCGCAGAGATGTCAAAAATTCCAAGATTATTGATGGTTGGGGCTGATATAATCATCTACCATAACCTAATGAGCTACTAGTTCTGTATAATCTCCGCCTGCTACATCCGTGGTCTCCTGCTGTACGGTAACTCAACTCAAGCGGTTGTCTATAAGAGCACCTATCTTATGGTTCCATCCACACGGACATGAGTTATGTGCTGCTTCTTCAGCTAGTAGACATTACTAGCAAATGGCTCAATGCCCTCAAATCTGACCGTGTAAATCTACTGTCCCAGAATCATCTTACTAGGAGTTTCACAAGCAATGCTTGTCATCAAAACCTTCTTGGGTGATCAAGCCTGTGACGAGTTTCTTTAATCTGTCCACACCAGGCCCTGGGCGGAGATCTTGCACACGCTCAACAGTGAAGGGTCTTCCTTTCTCAGTTGTATTCAACAGATCTGTCCATCCACCAGGCACAAATCCATCAGGTCGGCGGCCCAATAGTTCCTGGTCGATCTTGTCAAGCACAGGATCTTCTCTTCCAAACTTCCTTGCAAAGGGAGCATTACTGTTAACCATACCATCAAAGTCATCGAGTGTGAGATAATGAGGATGTTGCTTTGGTGGGTTGTCCCAAGAAATGAAATGTAGGTCATGGTTGACTGTGGTGTTGCGGAACTCCGGAACATTGCATATGACTGTGTGGAAGTAACCCTCTGGTGAAGAAAGAAAATTGGCATAATACATCAGGACAGTCCTTGGTAAATTGTCCCATCCCCATATGCAGTATTCAATAAATTGATGAGTAAGCATCATCCATGCTGAGCCTGAAATTGTAGAAAACAAGCATTTATATTCCACAGGTGTAAAGTAAAGAAAGATATGAACAAAATGCCAATCCATACAGTCATTTCTAAGAACATTTTTTAAGTAACATAACATGTAGCTCTTTTCTTTCTCTCTTTCTTTCTTTCTTTTTAGATGAGCATGTAGCTATTGGTTGTGTCATCAGAAAAGATTAATGTGACAGAAGTTTTGTAAAACCCGAGGTTTCCAATCTGGTTGCTCACAGGGTACCAAATAAAACAGAGGAATGTCTCCAACATCACTAAAGATAAATACTATAACATGGTTCCTCCATAAATCGCATGGAGCATGGAGAGCAACTGCTTCAATATAATGCCGATCACGAACGACTTCTGTGCCTAACCATAAAATGAATTGTTTGCCTTGTGTTGAATTAATTGTGAAATTGGAGAGGATGGAGATAATGATTTTAGGTAGCTGAATGTTATCTATAGGCAGCAAATACAATGTTCCTTCTGCGAGATTAAGGTGGCTTAATATGCCAATATGCATCAATAACATAAACTACACATATAATTTCCTCTCAAACTTTTATGAGACCCTCACACTCTCCATTAAAAGGTTGTGATAGTCAGCCATCCAGAATTCAGTGGAATTTAACCTCCCTTAGAGGAAGCAATTATGCTTAGGTGGATTCATAACTGTCTCGATATATTAAAAGTATAAAAAAATAGAACACAGAGAAAAGATGTGAAAATATTTCCATAACTCTACTTGCAAAGATGTATAGATGATCATTTGGTTATCAAATATAAGAGTTAAGGATCTGAATTTGATAGCTGGTTGCAGGTCCTTGCTACTGATCGCCGAATAGAAAATGAAAAGGCTACCATCTGAGCCATATTTGTAACAAAGTTGGTCTTTTTCCTTTATTCAGAAAAATAAGTATCTCATTTTCAAGGTACCACTGTAACCAAAAATAAAGGAAGGCACTGGCTCCACACTGTTAAAACAATACCCTTGGTTGCTACAAAGCAAACTTAGTGTCTTGTACAAATCCGGTCACCAAATCATTAAGTCCATGGAGATCTAACTGAAGCTATCTAGTGCCATTTCAACAATATGTGTTTAGTTCTTTACCCTTATTGGAGATATGATACCAGAAATATTGTATCATCTGTTTTCTAATTAACCATTTTATCACATAAGAAAAAGAGAAATTCTGGTAGTGCAGCAATAACCATACGTTCAAATCAAGTGAAAGTAATTGATGGACCATGATCACCACAATTGGGTCTACAAATTCTTCAACTTTGCGCTAAATCAGCACTCCAGGGCAAACTAGGCAAACACTATCTGCTGACAGAAGTACCAACATCATAGCTGATACTCGATCAAAATTAACACACCAAGATCAGCAAATGGAAAATTGAAATGTTCCTTCTGCGTGTCTCAGGAATAGTCAAGAGCAACCAAGAAAAGCTGCAGGTTAAACATGATTCCAACTACAGGTGCAGACAATAGCTAGCAAGTGATATATAGCGAACATCAAAGATGGCACAGAAGAAGAAAACTCAAGGTGAGAGAGCTCATGTCAGAACATCAGAAAAGAGGATGTATTTACCAGTAAAGAGCTTGAATGCAGTTGGGACACTCCTTTTCTCTGTGATCCAGAAAACATCAGACTTCTGCAGGCTGTATAGCCCAGGGTCGATGATCACTGGTTTTGCCCTCTGGTACCTATATAAACAAGTTTAGCACCCATACAGCTCGCAGGAACAGATAACAGAACTTTCAGAGAACTCCATGCTTACTCCTTCCATCCGATGTCACTGGTATGCTCGATGAAGTTAAGCTGCCTGGGCAACTCAGATAGCACATGCAACAGATCTGCCAAAAGGATAGACAAATCAGATAAACAAAAGAAGCATGCTGATCTTGTGTTCACAACAACATTCCATGAACAGGCCCAATATACAGTGAAACAGAGAAAGACAAACCCAGGACACTCCAGAATCGAGTAGATCGAAATAGAAGAGGCAAAACAAGACTGCAATCAAGTGGGGCGGAGCAGAGAAGGTCTCTATTTAAGGAAGCAATACGCCCCAAGATTTGACTTTCCCCAGATAGTACCTAGAAGGGGAAAAAGTAATCAAATCTTACCAAATTCCCAGACCAACTGGGAAAATCACGTCATAAATTAATCGAAACATCACTCCATTCCCCAACTGGCAACCCGAAGCTTATAAAATCGCAACTTTGCCAAAGACTTGCAGGCAAGCAGTGTACGGTAAACCGAGTTTCAAATCCCCAATCCCACAGGTATTCTGCAGAGAGCGATCCCCCGACTTGGAATCCATTTCGCCCAATCGGCACGCAAAGATCGCGCCTTGGGAAGCACCAGAGAAATTCGGATCAAAGGCTGCGCCTTTTCGCGATCGATCGATCGATCCAATCGCGAAACCGGCGGCGGAGGGAGACAGATCGCATCTGCGCTTACCGTCCTGGGTGACAAGCGGGTAGTCGGATGCGGAGAGGTTGATGAACCAATCCCAATCGCCTCCCTCCCGCAGCAGGATGGCCGCCGCGTGCAGCGTGTTGGCCACCATGGTCGGGCCCCGGTAGGTGACGAGGTTCGCGCGTGTGACGACCCTGACGTTGCGGAACTTGGCGTAGACGGGGTCGGCCCGGATGGCGGCGGCGAGGTCGGCGCGCTCGGCGGCGGGGGCCTCGAGGTCGAGGTGCACGACGTAGGTGTTGGCCGGGTGGTAGAGCGCCCTGAGCGTCCGGCGCAGGGCGGCGCCGTCCCCGGCGGAGCCGGAGACGAGGTAGGCGATCCTGGGCACGGCGCCCCGGGGAGGGCGGTCGTCGGCGCGCATCTGCTGGCGGAGCTTGGCCTCGACGAAGAGCGGCTCGGCGGAGGCCGCGGAGGGGAGCGGCGAGAAGGAGAGGAGCAGCGCGCGGGAGGAGGAGAAGAAGAGCGAGGCGGAGATGAGGAGCGAGGAGAGCAGGACCGACGCGAGCAGCGGCGCCGCCCAGCGCCGGTGGCCGTGGATGTGCGCCGCCGCGCCGGCCGCGCCGGCCGCGCCGGAGCCCGGCGACGGCGGCTTCGCCTCCAGCATCGCGCCCCCCGCACCCTGCGCGGCGCGGCTCGCCCACCCCCTCTCCCTCCCCTCGCTCCTCCTCCTCCTCCTCCTCCTCTCTCCGGCGGGGCGGCGGCAGCGGTGGCCACCGGATCGCGCCGCGGGGGCGGCTTAATTGGGGGTGGGCCGGCGACGGTTGGGGCTTCGCACACGCGATGCGGCGTGGCGTGGTGAGGTTACCGCGGGCGCTGCGGAGGTGGAAGAGGGGAGGGAGGTGTGGTGGTGGCACGGCACGGGCAGCCCAGGAGGAGGAGCGCGTCGCGGCGGGCGGGGCCTCGTGAGTCGAGTGGGTGGGGTGGGTTAACCTTCGCCTCCTTTGCGTTGGTGCGCCGCTGCCTGCCTGCCTGCCGATCGCGTCTCCTCCGGTTGGGTTGGGTTGGGTTGGGTTGGCCTGCACGCAGTCGCGGCGGCCTCGTGTCGTGCCACCACCACGGATGGGGATCGGGGGTCCGGAAGGGTCGTGCTGCCGTGTGGATGGAGCGGATAGGCAAGAGTGAGGTGTTGGGAATTCTCAAAAAAAAAAGAGTGAGGTGTTGGGTTTAGAATTTTTTGGTTCTTGATGTGGTCTGAAATTGTTTTTAAATTTGCTAGAGATTAAAATCAAATTGAATTTCACAGGTTTGTTTGCTTACTTTAAGCAAACAGAAAACAAGGGGCGTCAGGCTGATTTGAATGGCATGTTAGCCAAAGTGCTACCAAGCCGGCTTAGCTTGTATCTGATTCTGAAACAACTGGATTTAATGAAGTGGACTGGTCAAGTAGGTTGGGTTAGCGATAACAAAGTAGCGGTTTACAATAATTCTAGACCAACAGAATAACATACTTTAGCAAGAATAATTATAAGATTTTGCTAGACTGTTTTACGCATAAAATTGGGCTTATGCTTTGTTCTAAAATCAATTTTTAGATTTGTTAAAGATTAAAATCAAACTGAATTGTACCGGTACGTTTGCTTACTTTAAGCAAACAGAAAACATGGGCATTAGGTTGTGTTTAATTTCAATGACAGGTTAGTCGAGTGCTACCACGTCCACTTAGCTTGTATTTGATTACCAACCAACTGAATTTGATGAAGAGGATTGGTCAAGTAGGTTCGGTTATTAACAACACTAACATCATGGTTTTGAATAATTCTAGATCAACGAAATAATATACTTTAGCAAACGTAATTATACGATTTGGACAGAATCATTGAGCTCTGCTGCCCTCTTGTTGGGTCCCCATAAGTATATATTTTCTTCCTCCTCACCAAGCATAGGTTGGAGCATATAGACATTACCAGCATGTTCGTTTGGCTTATCAGCGATCGGCCATAGTGTTTTTCTCTTAGCATAAATCAGCACCAGCCACCAGCAAACCATCGGTATTTTTCTCTCAACACAAATCAACACAAGCCATCTGTCAACCGAACAAGCCGTACTTGATCGGAGTAGGCTTATTATAGGTAAGATCATTGAAACAATAATAATAATCTGAGAAAACACACGATTAAAATGTCTTTACTCATTTAATAATATTTCTTCTCTACGAAATGCACAACAAAGGATTCTCTTTTACTGTCGCAACCCATATATTTTCTCTTGATTGAGAAAGCATGTGCATTTTGCTAAAGCAATGTGTGCTGACAAGAAGGTTTTGCACAACAATCTCATGTCATCTCCATTTCACAAGGCCATGAATCATAATCACCATGAGAACAAGTCGTCGTCGTAGCCTTCATATAGCACTAAAAAGAGCACAGCTCTGAAGAGAGTGGAAAGCAAAAAGGAAAAAGAAAAAACAATTCTAGTAAAAAAGGTCACCGCTACACCATGTTGGATACAGAATTACAGATAGTCAGATACAGCCACTTCTAGATTGATTTTTTTTCTTTTTTTAAGTTATTAGTACTCAAGTCTCACTTCTCATGAGTGGCCGAAAAAACAATCATACCGAAATGGTACAGTGACCACGTGTCCAGGAGGGCGCAAGTGCATCTTCATCCGTCAGAGGTTGTGTTTAGTTGGTGCGAAAAATTGTTCGAAAAGTCACATCGATCGGTCACTGTAGCCTATCGTAACACTTTTTATTTGTTTGTGATAATCGTTGTCGTCCTACCATGACCTATAGTTCTCAAAAGATTCGTCTATGTACATCAAAATAACTCCATGTAATTAGTTTTTTTATTTACCCATGTTTAGTGCTCCGTACATCAAAAGAGAGATTTGATGTGATTTTATGTGATAGGTGAATAGTGAAGTTTGAAGAGAGAATTTTTAGAACTAAACCCAGCTAGAAAACAAAACAATGTCCGTTTGAATTATGCATTTCGGGATGCGCACTGCTAATGTCCGTTTCAATACAATTCTTGTGTTCATTTCGGGAGTACAGATTATGTTAATAATATCCATATTATTTTAGAGACATCATTTTCTTAATTAATGGAGTCACAAAATTTGGTGACGTCGCTCACCTTCGGTACCACGACGGGACATCCTGATTCCTGAGAGTAATTATTGATATTTTTTATCAATCGTATTTTTGTTTTCCTCCTTAAAAATTATTACTGTCGCACAATGTTTTTTCTATGGCTGATTAAAATAATTATATGTAGAAATTAGCTAGCTAAGTTAATCAGATCTCATCGTTTATAACGGAGTGCTTACATTTTTTTTCTTTAGTGTTGTTGAACTACTCCCCCGTCACAAAAAAAAAAGAAATTCTAGTTCTATTCAAACTTTCATAAATTTCATCAATATAGGAAACAAGTATCAAATATTTATGATAAGAAATAGGTGTATTTCATAGTAAATCTAATGATACAAAGTCAGTATTACCATAGATATGAGTAGTTGTTGTATAAATTTGGTTAAACTTAGAAAAATTGTAATGACTTTCTTTTTGGACGATGAAGTATCACCCAAGCACCCAACAACGATACACATATGGGCATTAAAATAGCAATCCTGACAAGTTACTCTCACCCACAACCACAAAGAAGACTTTATCCTCTCAAATGGCATCATCTGGCTTACCCATTGTGGAACCATGTATATTTTAGGTGAAGCATATAACACAAAATCTTATGAATGAACAGTCGCATTTCCATGAAAAAAACATGAAAATTTCTAATAATTCAAAACTAACCTATTGTACTTACGTAAACACATAGTAAAATATTTTTTTCAAGTTATTTTCCACTAAGCATGACAGATGAACTGGCTGTGGAGGGTCTCAGTAGCAACATTTCATCGCCTCATCTGCCACGGTGCCACACAACTGACTATTTTTTTATAGATTAAGGATTAAAATCCGGCCTCTATACCCACAAGTGGATATATACGGCCAAAGAGTACAACAGAGCGCTTAGGCTCTAAACCTCCCACCGAGGTAAAGAAAAACAAACACTACTACAAAGGAGAAGAAGACTAAGCTTCTAGCTCAAACACCAACCACGCCTCAAAGCTACGTACGCCCAACAACCAAACCACCACAGGTGAAGCAGGTCCCAAGACTTCCAAAACGACGCCCCTAAGAGGAACCGGCGTCCCGCCGTCGTCGCTCCTCCGAAGAACCGGAGAAAGGTTTTCACCACGAAGCCAAAAACCAGGCAGAAAGGAAAACGACACCCGAAGACATCGCCGTTGTTGACACGGACACTAAGCCGGGAAGGCTTTGGCCCCACACTTCCCCAATGTCGACCCGACAATGAAGGAAAGAGATGGACCGCAACACCGGCCGTGATCGTCAGAACCGCGAGGGGCGAGCACTTAGGCTCCCCTCAACCAAACCGACGACCAACGACACGAGAGTCGCGACACCCTTCCCTGCACGCAGGATGACACACCGGCTGGAAGAGCCCAAATCTTCACCTGAGGACACCGAAGGATGGGAGTAGCCCGCAGCAGCCGCCAACCACCACCACCGACACCGCACTACGATGAGCCTCCGCTGCGCTTAGGCTGCGAAAAAGGTCTGCCCATGAGCGCGTGGTCAGTCGGGTTCGCCAACCACCACATGCCACCGCCAAACTCGCATTGGGGCGGCCTCGGGAGCCCAAACCCCTCCCCGGCACTTAGTCCGAACAAGGTTGACTCCGAGGACCGACACCCAACAGAAAGCCTCCACCGCCCCCGTCGCAGATCCGACAAGCCCGCCCACCGCCTTCACCACCCATGGGACTTGCCGCCAAGCGCCGGAGGCCACCAGTGCCCGCCGCCGCAGCATCGAAGTCGGCAGCGCGCGCGACCGCGCTCGCCTGAGGGAGGAAGGAGGGAAGGGACCGCCCCGCCGCCGCCGTCCTTGCCGGCCGGTCGGACTTCCGGCGGTCAGCTCTAGCGGCGGCGTGGTGAAGGGAAGTGGAGGGAGGGGGTGGGAAGCGGCGGCGAGAAGGCGAGTCGATGATGCACGCGTGAGCGACACGGGGGAAGAAGGCGAGTCGATGATGCATAATAGCCTTTCACACAACTGACTATGAAACGGCATGACAGGCCAATGGCTCGTTGTGTTTCTGCCAATAAAGGTTTGGTGAGTTTATACTTCTAAATATTCTCAACGGTTTTAGATCCATGATGATACAGTAAGTGCCTGGGTGGTACCATTGTTGTTTAGCATCTGCCATCTGGAGTGGAATATGGCTCAACAGCAACCAGACAATTTTTGTATTTCTCTCAAAGGAGTTGGATGTAGCAAAACTCAAACCTACCTACAGTTGACAAATGGTGGTCTCCGCTTTACTCCAACCATCACAAACTGTTCCTCGAATCTTGTGACAATTTGCAATAACGTGTGGTCGTGTGCTGCATTCCCTGATCGTTTGAGATTGCTTGCCATGTGGTACCTCCTGCATCCACTCTATACCGCTAGTAGCGCTTCTAGTGCGGTTGTTGAACCCCATTATAAATTAGTCTATCCAGATGGGTAAATTATTATGTACTTCCTCTGTCCCGATTTGTTTGTTGTTTGGAGTCCGTGCCCTCCTCTCAAACCCGGTTCCCGAGCGACTAATATATAGGAACGGAGGAAGTACACTAGATCAAGACACTAAGTTCTAATACTAAGTCGTTTAGAACAGCGACACGGTCACTAAAGCATAACTTTGACCTCTTTTTCTTATAAAAATATTTCTTGAAAAGTTATATATGTATACTTTTATGAAAGTACTTTTCAAGATCAATCTATTTATATAATTTTCATATTTTCAGACTCAACGACTTAAATGTTATTCATGATTTATATTCCTGATGTTTGACTCAAACCTTGTCCAAAACGACTTCTTTTACCAAATCGGAGGGAGTATAACTACTTCATAGTATTTTGAAGATTCACCATGACACCCACTTCTACAGCTACGCCTCGATGCATCCATAATATTTTGAATATAGATGTGAACTAATCATAGATCAGTAGGTAAGATTTTTTGTGGTTGAACCTGCCGATCAGGATTCGGGTCCTCAACTCAGTATTGGTGTCATATTTTTTAATTTATTTCAAGATTTAACCGGTGATATTTTTTCAGTGGTAAGCAACGTCAGCAAGGCCCTGTAGTGACTTCGTTGTGCATGCGTGCAAGCACATCTACTATGGTCTTTTGCAGAAAAAATAACTATATGATCTGAGTTTAAGAAATATAAATTATGCGGATTACAACTAATACAATCAAGGCGACCTCTTTTAGGTCAGGGAAACAAATAATGCTATCTCTCTCAAGTAATCTTTAGGCATCTTTTCATCTGTATGAGCTTGTTACATCCTTTTTTGTTGCCCCCGTGGACGCATGAGCAATAGTGACGATTTCATTTTAAAGGAAAAGCATGGTGGCGCCCAACTACAATATCGTATATTTAGAAAAAACAGAACAATCTATAGTTTACGAGAAAAACATACATGATAAAAGTATAATCTTTTAATCATAAGTGGTATTCTGACCTAGCTGGATACTAGAATCAGAACGACGACGCACCTCATCAATCGGCATGGTTCTTTATTTCCAGCTGAATAATGGAAGCAAGCAGCACGATCATCATCATGCACTTGGAGGATACTACTACTTTATTTCCATCCTCCCTCGGGCCTGCTTCTTTCCTTTTGTTTGCATGTATGCCATGGCAATCGTTAACTGTCTAGCAGTTCCTTTATTTCTTAGAAAGGAATCTTTTATAGTCAAACACGCTTTTTTGTTTTCTCCGCAATATAAATATATTTTGCAAGGAAAATTACCCACTGGGTGAGGAAAAGAAGAAGAAGGAAGACGTCATCGCCATGCCACCCTGCATTCTAATCCGTCTGCCGCAGCGCATCCGGAGAGCAGATGCGTGGTGGATCACCCGCCGCTGCGGCAAAGGCTGACGGGATAGCTAGCTGGCCGCCGCGCCGCACCGTCTGACCCCGTCGCGTACGGATCCAGGCGACGGGAGGCGAGCCAACGGGAGGGCGCCACGTCCGCGTGCCACGACATTCTCTTCCGCTGTTGGTTTGTTTTCCGTCCCGTTCCCCCTTGTACTGTACCCCAGCTCGACGCCTTGGGCTACTCCGCGGCGACTCTAAATGACAAATTCCTAAATTTACTATGCAAAAAGAAGATTCCCCATCACATCAAAATGTCATAACATCCATAACATGCATGAAGTATCAAATATAGATGAAATCAAAAACTAATTATACAGTTTTATTGTGCTCTGCGAGACGAACATTTTGAGCCTAATTAATCAATTTTTGGATAATTTTTTACAAATACAAACGAAATGCTACAGTGGTGCAATGATTACGAAGTGACATCATACTCCCAAATTCACCCTCCAACTCTAACATCTAAACAAGGCCTAGGGCGTAGGCCTAGGCCTAGGCCTTGTTTACATTCAAAAGAGTACTCCCAAATTTACTATGCAAAAAGAAGATTCCCCATCATATCAAAATGTCATAACATGCATGTAGTACTAAATATAGATGAAATCAAAAACTAATTGCACAATCTCGTTGTACTCTGCGAGACGAATATTTTGAGCCTAATTAATCAATTTTGGATAATTTTTCGCACATACAAACGAAATGCTACAGTGTCGCAATGATTACGAAGTGACATCTTACTCCCATCATTTTCGTCCAAACACTGAGGCCATGTTTAGATGCAAAAAGTAACTCCTAAATTTACTATGCAAAAAGTAGATTCCCCATCACATCAAAATGTCATAACATATATGGAGTACTAAATTTAGATGAAATCAAAAACTAATTACACAGTTTTGTTGTGCTCTGCGAGACGAACATTTTGAGCCTAATTAATCAATTTTTGGACAATTTTTCACAAATACAAACGAAATGCTACAGTGTCGCAATGATTACGAAGTGACATCATACTCCCAAATTCACCCTCCCAATTCTAACGTGCCCTACTCTCTCCTGATCACGTGTCGCAGCTAGGGGACGGACAGCGACGTGGCCGCTGGCCCCACTGACACGGCGGCGACGCACCAGTATGTTATGTTCCGTACGGAGCGGAGCAGCCAACGCGGCTGCGGCTCTGTCCATCATCATTGAGCCTCCGCTGGATTCAAATTTCAAACTCGATTTCAGGTGCATCGCAACACAAACGCATCCACGCGAAAAACTCGTGTTCGTGAGGAGTACTAGCCATCCACGCGCTCCTAACAAAATACTACAGTAAATGCGGCCGCGCATGGATTAAGGATCGAGGTGTCCGTAGCCGCAGGGCCAGGGACCAAATAAAATCGCGTGATGGTGGGCAGCTCATGTGCTTGCAAGAAACGGGAACGGGGAAATCAAACGAGATTATTTAACGCGTTAATTGGGTTGGTCAGTGAGTAATCAGTGTCAGCCGAGGACAGGGTGCAGTGCGCTCCACCGTCCTCTCGATCCCTGCAGATTCGCCGTCGGTGTCGTCGTTCGACACGTGCGGTACACCGTACGCGATGGACACGAGCACCTTCCTTTGGTCGCCATCGATCGCGTGATATGCACGGCCGGCCGGCGGGGTCCAGGCCTGGCGGTGCCGAATCAACAGGCCAGCTAATAATTCAGCTGCTGCTAGCTCTTGTAGTTGTAGCCATCGATCGAATTCGATGTCTTGCAAACACTGCTGAAAATCAGAACCTTTTTTGGAATTTTTCTTTTGTTTGCTGAAACGATACTTATCAAGCTGCCGTAAGTATGTAAATCTCTCCAGAGGATGCCTCGTTGTCTGACAGGTTATTTTGTACTGGGAAATGGTAATTGCACGCAAGGAATGGCGTGCTCCGCCCACCCTTGACCTACACGCATCCATCCGGATCTCTTCTTGCCTCCCTGGCCCTCTTCTTCACCAGCAGCAAATCAACAAGCGTGGGTCCACGTGCTAAAGATTAGACTAGATTGGCAGCTTGTGTCTTTTTCTAGTTAATCCCCTGCATTTGCCTTATCTTGGCTCTCATGGGATCCAAACATGTTTGGATATCTTCATGACATGTTAGGCCTGAGCCTGACTCCGTAGACGCAGTACGTATGTAGGCATGTAGCAGACGACTATGGATGCAAGTGTCAGTGTAGGATCAGGGTTTTTCATACGGCAGTTTGTGCGTCTGGTACGCCGGTTCGGTTTCAGCGTGCTCCACGTACATCCCTTGACCTCCCAGAGTCTCAGCTCTCCGGTCGACCGTGTCCTTGTCCACGTACGGTCCACGGTACAAAAACGTGTTCTCCGTTCCGTGCCAAGTCAGAAAACATGTCACCGTAGTCTTTCACGACGACGACGAGGACGTAGACTTTGAAGGCTCCGAAGCATCGTTATTACTCCCAGTAAGGTCGTCGTCGTCGGAAGTACTCCCTCTTGCACCTGAACGTGACAAAGGAGGTTGACAATGATAACTAATTAAACTTTGTGATTTGTGTGCCAATCAATTCTACTTTGTGAATCCACAAAATCGGTTAGTTTAGCTGATGGTAGAACTTGACCAGCCGGTTTTGACTAGTTATTGTTTCGGAGTTAGGTGACATGCCAGGCGGCAAATGGTATATGTTTTTCGGATGACTTTGTCAATATAATGTGAAGATCTGCCGTCCTAATTTCTGAGAGGATTTTTATTATAGATAGTGTATAAGTGTGATGCATGTAAGTGAGATTCCGTGCTTAATTTATTTTTTAGAAATCTTCCGTGAATCTTTTTTTTTGACACGGAATCTTCCGTGAATCGGTCCACGAGTGACCGTCTAAAATAAAGAAAACCTTCTATGAAATTCCAACAAAATGCTAGACACGAGTCTAGGACTAAGAATCTCCGCCTATGGGCCGACGGCCCATATCTGCAATCTCCGCTCCGCGGGTCTCGAACCGGCGTCCAACGGTCCAACCCAACATGCGGGGAATCCAGCAGCAAGCAGGGCGGCCGTGATGCGCGTCGACACGCCCTAAAAATCCTTTGTGAAATCCCGGAAGTGCCCTCAAGTTGGTCCGGCAAGAACCCCTGGTCCCCTGGAACCCACTCCCTCCCGGACCAGGATTGAGTGACTTGCTTCATAAAGTCACGTTGCAACTTTAGCTCCATCTCCACCATCCATTTCAATCCCGACGGCTGTTGTCCTTTCCAAGCAAAACCTGAGGACTTGGCATTTTTCAGGCGTTGAGACCAAGCTAATTCACACCGTGAGCCTGTGGCTTGACTTAATATACAAATTATTCAGTTATGATACAGCTATGATTAGCATGCCAATAACAAAAACAAAGCACACACTTTACATCATTCAAAATGACATCAAAAGGACAGCACAAATACATCGAATTGAGCATTCAAATTATCATTCTTGTGCAACAAGTGCCACCACTTCAGCTTGTACTG
Organism: Echinochloa crus-galli; assembly: GCA_900205405.1. Lineage (NCBI taxonomy): Eukaryota > Viridiplantae > Streptophyta > Magnoliopsida > Poales > Poaceae > Echinochloa > Echinochloa crus-galli. Next base: position 752,709 of record OAMR01000397.1, on the reverse strand, counting down.
GTAGATGGAAGAAGTGATTGTGTTGAAGCTATCGGTTGTCCTCACAATTAACAAAATGTGTTCTGTAATCAAACCATCAATGACAATAATGAATATTATATCGCAACTCAACCTTTCATAATTTACTGAAACTCAAATTAGAAGATACTCGATTATGAAAGGTTGATTTGCTAAAAACGAAGAACAACGACTAAAACAGAAGCTACAGCTTTCTGACGGCCAACGACTCACTTCCCTCTCCTCTACGACGACCAGCACGGAGCCACGGACCTCCCTCTTCTTCGGAGCAGCGCAGGAGACCTTCTTCCCTCCGACGCAGATTTCCCTCTCCTCAGGCCAGCGTGGCCTTGCGAGCTCCACCTCCTTCGAGAAAGGAAGTCGCAGAGGGCGACGCCCGCGTAGGAGCCAGAGGCAGGAACAGGAAGCCGCGGGGCTCCTCGCGCGGGCCCGCGGGGCGAGAGCACCGCTGCTGGCCGGGTGAACTCCGAAGCGCGCAGGGCGAGCCGGCGAGGGCGGCGCAGGCACGCGGCGGGGGCGGCGCCTTCTCCGCGTCGTTTCCGTGGTGAAAAAAAATGGAGGAGATAAGATTTGTCCTGTAAACTATTTCAGCTGTTGGATGGTCGCTGGACGGTAGATCAGAGGTCTAAAGTTGCAACGTGACTTTACTAAGCAAAGTCATTCAATCCCGGTCTCCCAAAAGGGTAGGGGATTCGGCTCCCTCCTCCTCCCTCACAAAACGGCGGCAGGGCAGCTGCACCTCCTCTCCTGTCGAGTTTAGGGAGCAGCGCAAGGCGGGGGAGGAAGGGAGACGCCGCCGGCCGCGCCACCCTCCTCCGGCCTCCACCAGCCAGCCTACGTTCCACGCGGGGCCGAAGGAAAGGAGGGGAGGCGCCCTATCCGGCTTCCGCAGCGGCTGCAACCTTGAGGTATTTTCGCTTCGTCTCTTCGACGGCGGCGCCGCCGGTGGCGTCCAGACGTAGGGTGGGGGAAAGGATTTGGTGATCCTGTTTAGGGATGGGTTCGTTTGGGCTCGGATTGAGGTCGGTGGAGGAGAGGCCAGATTCATTGTATCTTTCTTCCTCGTGCTCGTAGTGTTAAGTGCTGGAGAAAATTGTGATTATAGGATTCCAAACGTTGTGCTTTGTGATTTTGACATTCGGTCTCCAACCGGCCAACCCACCTCTCGTCTGCCCTCACTCTCCTAAATCTAAGAGCCCCTGTCCGGCCTCTCATCCCCTCGCCAACAACTGCGACCCATTCTCGCCGACACGGGAGCAATGGGCCCACTTTAAAGAATAAAATATAGGAGAATTGGATATAAGGGTGCAAATATGAGAGGCTTGTTGGAGATGATTGTGAAGTAGGAAAGAGAAAATGGATGAGAGACTTATCCAAGTGAAGGTCGGGGGTGGGGGCAAAAATAGGAGTTGGGTTGGAGTTGCTCTCAGAATATCAACTTTTTGAGCACCCATCCTTTGGATTTCGTAGTGGAGAGGGTAGGTTGTATTCTTGATTCTCAGTGGGAAGCTTTTCTTTTTAAAAAACCAATGGTGTCTATCTTTTGGAATTGGTGGCTGAGAATATACTCCTTGCTGTGACCGTCCGTCAATGCAGTGCAGCTGAAAGCCTCTCAACTCCACTATGCGTTGCAGGTTGAGCCGAAACTATATCTTCTAGGCAATGGCGGCGACCATGGTTGCGATGACCGCCAAGAGCAAGAACAGCGTGTTATCTGTGGAGAAGAAGCAGGGCTGGTCTATTCAGCTCCCGGAGCTCCGGTTCCCGTGGGATTCGCATGAAGACAAGGGCTTCTCTTTAAGCCTGCAAGGCTCTGGACCTGCTCATGGAGGGCTGTTTGCTAGTGTTGGTCTGAAGGTGTCGGCTGGTGCGCCAGCAGTGGGACCCAGTCCGGCGGAGAAGGATATTAAGATTCCCTTCGCTGATCATTCTATAAAGTATGTCTCCGAGGCGGTTGGGTACCAAGTTATTACCACCGAGACTGAGCCAGTCGAGGAGGAGGAGGTCGGTGGTAAGGCAAAGAAGGCCAAGAAGCACGGGCTGAAGCTAAAAATCAAGATTGGGAACCCACATTTGAGGCGGCTGGTCAGTGGAGCTATTGCGGGGGCTGTCTCCAGGACTTGTGTGGCGCCGTTGGAGACGATTAGGACTCACCTGATGGTTGGGAGCAATGGGGATTCAATGACTGAGGTGTTCCAGTCGATCATGAAAACTGAGGGTTGGACCGGGCTGTTCCGTGGGAATCTTGTCAATGTTATCCGTGTTGCGCCAAGCAAAGCGATCGAGGTAAACTATTACCTTTTGTTTGTTTCTTTGTTACCATTTCTGTGTCCAGGAGGTCCTCTTGCTAGAAATTATAATGTGGTGTCGCTGTTGTGTTCTGATGTATATTGATGCTAGCAGATGTTCTTTGTTCACCAACCAATTCACTAGTCTGTCAGCTTCTTAAATTTGGAAAAAAAAACCATACTATTTTTCACACTTAAGTGAGTTGCTAATTCTAAGTGCAAAAATTTGGACAAGATGAATAATATTGGCTATACAGCCAGAATGAACAAATTTCATGTTGAAAAGGGCTGCACCAATACTGAGATAGTGCCATTCAAGTCAGTTTATGTAGCAGTGGCACTCTGGCAGCTAGTATAGTAGCATGCCATTTGTAAACATATATCCCAGTTAGGGTTCACTCATTCACCTTACAGAAGATGGTGCTTACATCCGTGATGATAGATCCTCAACAAGGGTATACATGCTGTCAGTGGTCTTCACAACTTTTAATCAAGCTATGGAGCATGCGGTTTGTTTTTAAACAGTTTGTCCAGTTTGCTAGACTATGACTGAGTTGAACTACTTTCCTTCTTATATATTATGAATCTTGCATTTCTTCTAATATTTTGATCTCTCTGGTCAAGTGCTACAGATTTGGTTAGGTACTCTGTAGGTGGCAAACGTAAAATAATATGCTACTCTGTAAATTTTAAAATTACTTGTGAACTTCTGAGATGCACCTCAAAATGAACTTTTGTATATTAGTAGTTTATACTTGTTGAATTTTCAGTTTTGATGGCCTCTACTGCTAAAGAAATTTATTTGGTTGTGGCTTCGCGAAAAGCTACTCTTCATTCGAATTTTGGATTTTTTTTCTCTACCTGATGAATTTCAAATAGTTGGAAATCCTTTTATTTTTTGCAACAACTGATCAAAAACATCCCCTCTACTGTTCTGCAGGCATAGTAATTCCTTTATCTAGCTGACAACTTTTTGTCCAATTGCAGCTGTTTGCTTTCGATACAGCCAAGAAATTCTTGACTCCAAAGGCTGATGAGCCCCCCAAAACCTTCCTCCCTCCATCCCTTGTTGCTGGAGCACTTGCTGGAGTCAGCTCAACGTTGTGCATGTATCCTTTGGAATTGATTAAGACCAGATTGACGATAGAGGTGAAGAGAGCTCTTCCTCAACAGGTTCAAGAACTGACGATTCTTTGTACACCTCAACTCACTCCTTGTTTCTGCAGAAAGATGTCTACAACAACTTCCTCCATGCTTTTGTCAAGATTCTACGAGAGGAAGGCCCATCAGAGCTGTATCGTGGTCTAACTCCGAGTCTGATAGGAGTGGTGCCATATGCTGCAACTAACTACTATGCGTATGACACCCTTAAGAAGCTCTACAGGAAGACGTTCAAGCAGGAGGAGATCAGTAACATAGCGACTCTCCTCATCGGCTCAACTGCCGGTGCCATCTCAAGCACCGCCACTTTCCCGCTTGAGGTTGCCCGCAAGCAAATGCAGGTTGGAGCAGTTGGCGGGAGGCAAGTGTACAAGAACGTCTTCCATGCGCTTTACTGCATAATGGAGAAGGAAGGGATTGGTGGCCTGTACAAGGGTCTTGGACCCAGCTGCATCAAGCTGATGCCTGCGGCGGGTATCTCCTTCATGTGCTACGAGGCCTGTAAGAAGATCCTAGTCGAAGATGACGAGGAGAGCGAGTGAAGCATTTGTCCCGGAGAAGTTCTGGAAGAAGGCTGCGGAGGATTATACCATCGCTTTTCTTTCTATAATTGGATTATCACAGCTCAATGAAAAATTAGGTCTAATACTTGAAGAATCTGTTAGGTCGATTTTGGCATTAAGTTAGTTTTGTGTGGAAATCCATAGACAATATTCTCAGTTGATGGTACATGCTGCGAAAGCAGTTTTGTCATGGCCATGCCTGGTTCTCACTGCTACTTTTGTTCAAATTGTGCCTGCTAATAATAGTCTTGTTCTATTCAAGTTTTCTCAGCATAAGTTCTTGATATTTTTGAGAAAATGTGTGGAAAAATTGCGACCAAACACGCTGATGCATTTGTGCTTGATAAATGAAAAGCCACGTGTTTGGTCGCATTGATACCAAAAGCAAACATCAATGCCCTTTTAGCTTTGCCAACGTTTTAAGCGCGGTGATTCATGAGTCAAACACGAATGGGACCAGCAACTCCAGCACAGCTATCAAAGCATATACTAAGCAAACAAGTTGCCATTCAAACGATCACAGCTAAGAGTGGAACAACCGATAGATTAACCAAGTTACCATTCCAACTAATCAAATGAGCAGAGCTCTTGATTGATAACAAAGAAGTATCTCTTGTTAGCCAAGAGATTCAAACGCAACAGCTAGCATGATACTAATTAAACTACAACAGCAAAATATAAATAGATGTTTAGCTTTGCTCCTCAGCCTTGGCAGCTTCCCTCTCCTCATCAGCGATTGCCATTATTTCATCGAATTTCTCCGTCTTGCCCAGCACTATTTCGATCTGGTGATAGTAATATATACAATCAGGGTGATAGTAATATATAAAACCAGAAAAACAATGTGCTATGACCAAAATAGAAAAACAGCGTGCTGGACTGTAGAGCAATGCTATTTTATTTCATATATACATGGTAAGATATTTACCTTGGCCTTTTGAATAGGGCGACTCCTTGAATCATCTTTAACATCCACTGTGGACGTCATGATCTCTGCAAACCATTTTGATTTAATGATTAGATACAAATGCAAAGGGAAGGACACACATGTGGTTACAAGAATCTTACTCTTTTCAACAGCTAGCCCATTATTTTTCAGAATTTCGGCAACAGTCACCACTGTAGCAATGGCTGAAATGATAAGAGGTCGGTCCATCAGCATATTGTCATTAAAACGGAAAGGCATAATAGACTAAGATCACCGCAGGGTTAAGAGAGCACAATTCTGGAACAGAACTGTGTGAAAAGCCCATGTATGTAACTTGGACTACAGGAATATCCTTGAATTGAAGCCGTAATGGAAAAGCAATAAAGGACACCATGATAATCGTGTTAAAAGTTAACCTTGCACTTGAACAATAAACACACTAGTACAGCATCATATATCCAAAACTCTGATAACCAATAACAAGATGACATTATTGTCAGATAAAATGTTGAGTTTGAGTGTCTATGCCCAGCAGTCATAACACCTTTCAAAGCAACTTCGTGAGGTGAAGCAGCTCACACGAATGCCAACAGATAAGAGATAACCATATAAAGAGGAAGTTAAGTCACCAAATTACTACAAAAAATCCCTAAGGCTTCACAGCCAAAAGATCAAGTAAACTAAATCATGACTTTAGGCGTGCAAAAGGTTGACCTTTGAAATCCAGGTAATACACATGAGCATAATGCTTCATTGCAGTAACACAACAGCTTACTAGTACAATAGTAGATAGCATAATGAGGGGAAAAATGTGGATTACCCATGCCAAGGGCCGAGAGCTCCACCTCCTCATGCTGCTGCATGTACCTCTGCAATCATCGCAACAAATTAGTCTCGAGTTATCACCCAAACAAACCATAGCGCAAACTAGACGAAACCAGGCTATATCTTTTCAACAAAAGAAATATGAATTCGGCTAGTTTTTTTTTTCTTTTCTAGGGTTTAAGACCAAACCCATCGTGGATCCGCGCACCAATCCACAATAATATTTTCCAACAAAAAATAAATCCGCATCCGCGCTGTTCGCTCAAAAGTAACATGCAAAAGCCCCCAAATCGGAGGGCCAAAAGAAGAGGCCGAAAGAAGGGACGGGAGGAAACAATCCTCACCTTGGCGAGGTTGACGTAGAAGAACAGCGGCTTCTTGGTGTTGGAGACCTGGATCCGGTTCTTCTTGTGCGTCTCCGTAATGGCCAGGTTGTTCACTCCCTCGGTCACCTCCTCCATCTCCGGCTCCTCTTCGCCTCCTCCTCCTGCCCCCTCTCCGCAACCGCACAAACCCTAACCCTAACCCGCCGCCGCGGCGACGCGGGGAGAGGCTGCCGACTCGGGAGCTGCGAGGCGCGCGGGCACTAGAGTCGCAGGCACGGGCGGCGGAGACGAACGGAGGCTACAGCGAATCGGCGGCGGAGACGAACGGAGGCTACAGCGAATCGGCGGCGAGACGGGGAAGCCCTATCCCTGGCGGCTGGGTTATATGGGAGGCGGCGGCGGAGGAGGAAGTGAACTGGCTCGGAGTCCGGGTTCGACTCGAGTGCGAGTCCGGCGCGGCCGCGGTTGCCGTTTCTTGCTCGCCGCATCGGCTCGGGACGGTGCACGGGCTCGCGTTCAGGCCTGTTGGGCCAGGCTGACCAGATTGGTCCATGAGGCCAGGACGTAATAAGGCTTCGGAACAAGTCTGTTTTACCTCCTGGAACACTAAGCCGAGTCCAGCATTCCTCCTACACTCGAAAACCGGGTGAACTACCTCCTTAACTTTCAAAATTGTCAATCTCAAAAAAAAACTTTCAAAACTGTCGACTTTACATCCTAGCCGCGGTTTTAAGCGGTTTCAAGGTGGTTTTGTATTTTTTAATTAAAAATAAATCTTATAAATAGTTAATGAGGTTATTAAACCATGAAAAATATTTCTAAGCTTCTAAAAATTCTAGAGATGGAATGAGATGCAAGAAATTTAAATAAAATATTTAAACCAGTGAAAATATCTATAAATTTTCTAAAATTTAGATTTAACACCAGTAAAATAGAAAATATATAAAATTTATATATATATATTGGGTAAATATATATATTAAAATATTTAAATCTATATCTAATTGTATCTTGAATACTTTCTGCAATAATAACATAAGATGAAGCTGATATAAATACACTTATCGTAAATGCATAAATGCATTCAACATTAATACATGTTACATTTACATTTATGATGGTTGAATACATCTACGATGAATGTATTTATAAGATTCCAAATGTTTCAATTTTGTTAGAATTAAATTCAAATATTAGAAAATATTGTAGTTATTTCCACTAGTTTTAAATATTTTATTTACACTTTTTGCATCTCAATCCATCTCTAGGATTTTTCTCATAATTTTTAGAAGCTTAGGAATATTTTTTTGTGGTTTAATAAGTATTTATAAGATTTATTTTCAATTAAAAAGGCGTTACCACCTTGAAAACGGCTTAAAACCACGGTAGGAGGCAAAGTGAACGGTTTTGAAAGTTGAGGGAGATAGTTCACCCGGTTTTCAAGTCTAGGGAGGAATGCTGGACTCGGCTTAGTGTCCAGGGAGTTAAAACAGACTTTTTCCTAAGGCTTCTGGTGGTGCGTGTGCGATGGTGGTGTTCGGTAAGGCCTAGCCTTTGAAGGGCCAGTGGGCCGAAGCACGCACAGGGCGATGTGAGCTGAGGAAAAGGTCATGGTCATGGTCAGCCCAATCTCTACTCCTAATAATCCCGTGCTCAGGAACCGCGTGGTGCGACCTCGTCCATCTGCCTCCTGTCCGCCCCCCTCCCCTCAATTTCCGTCCTCCCGTCTGCCCCCTCAATCGTCCGCCCGCGCTCCGCGTAATCCACGCGATCGTGCATCCCCACCTCCTCTTCTTCGCGTAATCCACGCCTTTCCTTTTGAGTCCAACACTCGACATCCCTCCTCACAAAAAAAAACTCCTCTCCGCGTCTCCTCTCCACGTCTGATTCTCTTCTTGTAGGATCTAGGATTACCGACTAGAGGGGGGTGAATAGGCGGTTTCAAAACTTCAAGCACAACACTAGGGAAATTTAA
>OAMR01000397.1:717728-728053 GCA_900205405.1 Echinochloa crus-galli | reverse complement strand
ACCTTTCTCTCTCAATCCTATGCAATGTCTGATTCACTTGCATGAATAAAAACACAAAAACAACAAAAATATTTCATTTTCCCTTGATGTACCTAGTCTAGATAGTACCCTTGGAATATCTCTGAGTTGGCACGGAGGTGGTAGCCGTTAGGTGGTGACAGCCCTATACGGCCTTCGTATCCCATCACGCCTGGCTCTTATGGTAGGCTCCCTGTAAGATGACGGATGTTGGTGGCACCCCTTCTCATCCCTTTCTGTGTGTCGCTGGCTCCGTTCCCGATGTTGAGATAATATAACTAGGAAAAGAACCACAGATGTCATTCTCCATGCTAGCCGTAACCTTTGCTAGAGATATCTCAAGTCCAGTGGAAGTATATAGGAATCTTTTCCTGTCTCGTTGTCCTCCCACTAGCTAGACTGCTCTTCTATCTCTATCTTAAACTTCTCCTTGTGTGTCAATTGCATATCACTCCTATTCTATCCTTTACCCCCGCCTTGTTAGCCGGTACTTTAATTAGTAGTTACATCCTTGTCAATAGTCGATACTCTTTATCCAATGCTTCCCTGCGGAAATATAAATACGATACCTAGGAATACTCCCTGGTGAAATGCTACATCGGTATCCGTGCGCTTGCGGATTTATATCTGTATCGTAAGAATACCAATGAACACTACTTGCACCATTACTGGGATTGGCAATCCTAATAGTGGACCATAAGAAGTGTCAATAGCTATGCAATTCTTCATAGATATAATTCACAGAGTCGGGTTCCCCAATTCGATAATTACTGAAAATGGCACCCAGTATACAGGCAAGAAATTCTTGGAATTCTGTGACGACCACCATATCCGCGTGGATTGGTCGGCCGTAGCACATCCACAGACAAACAGCCAAGTAGAATGTGCCAACGGCATGATTCTACAAGGTCTCAAACCAAGAATATTCAACAAGCTGAATAGATTCGGCGGAAAATGGGTGTCAGAACTACCCTTGGTAATTTGGAGCCTTAGAACAACCCCAAGCAGAGCCACGGGTTTTACCCCATTTTTTCTCATCTATGGTGCCGAGGCCATCCTCCCCACAGACTTGGAATATGAGTCCCCAAGGCTCAGAGCCTACCAAGAGGAAAGGAACAAGCAAGTTCGGGAAGACTCACTCGACCAAGCGGACGAAGCTCCAGATGTCGCTGTTGGCGGTCGTTACAGACCGATTTCCGACCTCCAACCAAGTATAAAATGAACACAATGGAATCACACACCATAGCTATAGGACTTATTTCTAACCAATTCCTTGAGTTTTGGTGTTTATTCGATTCCAGGAGGCACATGACCAAAGTTGAGGCAAAAAGCATATGAAAAGATGGATTCGGCTGAATCGCGAGATTCGACCGAACTCTGTCTATTAACCCAGTGGACCAGAAGTCCGGAGAGGCTCAAGTCCATCTCGACCGGCTCAACCCATATCCAGAAGACCGGTGGCCCATATCCAACCCGACAGAGCCCACGAGTCCACCGGAGGCCCTCCAGGCCAGCCCAAGATGTGAACCGACCTGCCAACCGACCTCAGGAGTTGGACCAGCATGTGTGCAAAGTAGAGGCGGTGCAGCACTGGGCCGGCCCCACTTCGGCCGAAGTGGCCTGTTCGGCCGAAGGCAGGAACCGCCTCCAGGGTGCAATCCTGGCCTTTGGCTGCTGAGGAGGTGCATCCCTCGGTTCGGCCGAACCGGGGAGTTCGGCCGAACCGGGATCTTCGCCCGAACGGCCAGGCACCGACCTCCAATTGCTTGGCCGCTGCTCCACTCCTCCACCGACCCTGGCCACTATAAATAGAGGCCCGGTTTCACCTGCAAAACACACAACACAAGAGTAGAGTGCAGGCGAAGCACTGTTAGTTCTCCACTTGTATCAGTAGAGATAGGGAGAGAGGAGAGGTGAGAGTCCCGGAGAGGAGCCGAAGTGTCGGACCCTCTTCCCGCTGTACCTCTACGGATACGGCTTCACTTCGAGTAACATCCCGTGGCCGGACTCACGTGGAGCCCCCTCGCCGGCGCGTGCCAGCAGAGTATGCGATCTGTTTCTTCTCTAGTTCTCTGCAACTCTGCATCTCAAGTACTCGGTCTCGTCTCCAATTAAACCCAAGTGCTTGTTCGATTTGATGCAGATCCCTCTGATTGCCAGAGAACTGGGGACTGCGGGGGATCCAACCACGCCCCTCTCATTGCAGGTAATCGCTTCTTGATCTCCTGCTCAGTTGTTGCATCAAAGAACTGTCATAGTCTAGGATTATTCAAGCATCATTGCTCGACACAAAATGTTAGGTTAGACGCCTCTTCAATTGAATTTGCATGCGCGATGAGAAGTTGTGACGACAAGTACTTACGGTAGGAGTGTATGTGTCGTTCCTCTGAGGAGACGACTGGGGTAGTCGAAGGATAATGAACACCATTCTGTGCCATTTCATGTCAAGCATGGCACAGATGGCTGCTAATTCGATAACAATCCAGAGTACCATTTGAGTCAACATAGTGCAAACCCCTCGTATGACGCATTGGATAAAGGAGGCAATGTGGTATGGTCAAGCATTTCTTTTGACTGATCAAGTTCAGACGACTAGTGTTCCGTATTAACCAAGTGGCATGAGGATGTTGTTATACGTCAACCTCAATCTTGCCCCCTTGTCCCCTGGTCAACTTTGGAGGCTTACAGTTACAGGACGGGAGGTGCTTTGAACCTTTATCCTTATCCATGTTCATGAACAATATATGTTGCACAGTACATAACTGGCAGTGCCGACTGCAAGTCAACGAGTGCGAGACCACCTAACGTAGTAGCTGATAGTATAGGGAGACCTTAGTTTGCGTTTGACCGCACGGAAGCTTCCGTGCGGTCACCACCCTCCGCCCGTCGCCCCGCCCGCCCGTCTCCCCTCGCTCGTGCCCAGCCTCCTCCTCCCCCGCCACCTCCACCGCCGCCCGCGGCCCGCGGCGTCCGCCGCCGTTTTACAGAAAACCCCCTGAAATGATTAAACTCTCGCATATAGGTCCCTGAGAATTTGCAAATAGCCCCTCCGGCCTTAAACGACCCGCGCGTCTTCCCGGACGGTGGCCTCGACGAGCGTCGGTGTCCCTTGCCGCTGGTCGACAGCGCGCCGATGAGCCCGCTGTACGGCGTCGCGCTGCAGCACTAGACAGCCCGAAGTCTGAGACCTTGCCGTCGAGCCGCCCGGGAGAGGCTGGGCAAGCAACGCGCGAGGAGATCCTGAACGCCAACAACACGAGCGGGCGCACCGCCAAGAACTTCTCCGGGCGTGAACTGCGGCGCGCCACGAGCAACTTCTCCCGCGACAACCTCCTCGGCGCCGGCGGCTACGACGAGGTCTACAATGGCGTCCTCGCCGACGGCACCGCCGTCGCCGTCAAGTGCGCCAAGCTCGGCAACACCAAGTCCACCGACGGCGTCCTCAACGAGGTGCGCGTGCTCTCCCAGGTCAACCACCGCAGCCTCGTCCGCCTCCTCGGCTGCTGCGTCGACCTCGAGCAGCCTCTCATGGTGTACGAGTTCGTCCCCAACGGCACCCTCTCCGACCACCTCCACGGCAGCCGGCAGCCGCCGCCGTGGCGGCGGCGCCTCGCCATCGCGCGGCAGACGGCGGAGGGCGTGGCGTACCTGCACTTCGCCGCCGCGCCGCCCATCTACCACCGCGACATAAAGTCCAGCAACATCCTCCTCGACGAGCGGCTCGACGGCAAGGTCTCGGACTTCGGGCTGTCCAGGCTGGCGGAGCCGGGGCTGAGCCACGTGTCGACGTGCGCGCAGGGGACGCTGGGGTACCTGGACCCGGAGTACTACCGCAACTACCAGCTCACGGACAAGAGCGACGTCTACAGCTTCGGCGTGGTGCTGCTCGAGCTGCTTACGGCGGAGCGCGCCATCGACTTCGGCCGCGGCGCCGACGACGTCAACCTCGCCGTGTACGTGCGGCGGGCGGCGGACGAGGAGCGGATCATGGACGTCGTCGACCCGGGGATGAAGGAGGGCGCCACGCAGCTCGAGCTCGACACCATGAAGGCGCTGGGGTTCCTGGCGCTGGGGTGCCTCGAGGAGCGCCGGCAGAACCGGCCGTCGATGAAGGAGGTCGCGGAGGAGATCGAGTACATCATCGTCAGCCTAGAGGCTGGCAGCCATCCCATCGAGCAGCAGCGCAGCATGTAACCGGCCGGACAGTAGAGAATTAGATCGGACACTAATGGATGAACAAAAGAAAACTTGCAGTTCTAAAAACACTGAAACGGAACAGGTTATTTTACCCATACAAGAACCAAAGTTCATGATTACTGCATGCTTCCACAGCTGTTCCGTTGGTTATGTTAATCGAGTTTGTAATTCTGCAGTCCATGAGGTAGCTAAGGTCTCGTGTCTTATATGGAGTGTAACTTATCCTGTGATTGGGTGTCTGATGCACCACCATGCATTGCTAGGATTGCAAGTTTGTAACAAGTGAAATGCCTGCCTGATACCTCAAGTTAATAACAGACCCGGTTCCTTTTAAAAAAGAAAAAAACAAAATAACATGTATACAACCACAGACTGAACCATTGATCAAATTAGTAAGCTGTACTTATATAACTACAGGATGCACGGATTTAATTTCCCATTAGTATCATATTAAGCGCAACATATATTGTCAGTTCCATTTCTCATTCAAATGACTAATCCAACTCTACTTGAATTATAAAGGTCTGCAAATCATCTCAAGTAAACCGCTGAATATACATACAACAGCGATAGGAAGATTACCAGCACGACATTAGCCAGAATGAGACAGCAGTCGGTCCATCAAGTCCTCTGCCCACACAAAAAATCTGTCAATTAATAGAAACCAATGAAACTTACATATGCAAGTAAAATAAATTGCTAGAAATAATCTAAATTACAAAAAACTTGGTCCCATGAAATCCCAGCTTGCACAGCTATGTGGCCAACTAGGTCAAGACCGAATTGTGAAACAATCTAAATTCCAGAACTGAGAATGGGCGCAGCAGGCACCATTTGAGTTGGTCGTTCGGGGACCATGGAGAACCATGTGGATGTGGCAAGGCGTTCGGATCCCGCCACGCTGGCCCGCGAACGCCAGCGTGCACAAGCCACGCCCGCGCTGCCCAAACAACGCCGCGCCCAACCCCCGCACCCGCGCATGCAAAAGTAGCACGCCACCCCAGCGCACAGCCGCACAGGTGTCGCGGCCGGCGGTGCTCGCCGCGGCCGGCATGCAAAGAAGTTCCCCTCACCGCGAGGTACAATTGCCGCCGCCGGAAACACTGGACGCCAAGCAGTTTCCGCCTTTCTCCGGAGCGGAGCCGCTCCCCCGCGGCCGTTGCTTGCAGCCCGGAGCCTCCCGCTGGTTGCAGGCCGTGCTACCACCGCAAGCGTGGAGGAGCACATAATTGAATCAGCGTGGCCTATTTTGGGAGTTACAATCTACAGTAAGCTGTAAGAAATCGAAAGTTGGAAAATAGGCTCCGGAAATTCCTATTTCCAAAATGTGCTATGTCCTATTTTGTTTTTTTTTGAACAGGAGGTGATGATAGCAGAGTATCATATCATTTCGGAGAGCTGAACAGTAAACACCATCAGGGTAGCCGGGTAGGGCACGGTTTCATTCAGACTTGAGATGATCACCACCGGTCCATCTTGCTCGATGACTAAACAGATAAGACTGAAAACTGCAGCTTGTGCAGTCATCGGAGCATCATACGGAGTGCTCATTATTCCACACTAAATCAAGTTGTAAGCAGAGATCGAAAGTTGGAAAATAGGATCCGGAAATTCCTATTTCCTAAATGCACTATGGCCTAATTTGTTAATTGTAGATTTCAAGAGGTGACGACAGCAGCATATCATATGATTCATACTAGCACAGTGTCCGTGCGTTGCTACGGATAAATCAAGTATAAAATTATATATTTGATTACATAACTATATAAGTCAAACACTCATATAAAGAAACATTGTTTATTAATTCTACTTCAGAGGCTACAACTCCGCTCTTGAGGCCATTCGGAATTGCTCAATGAAATGGGATATTCTGGTAGTGTCCCGAAGCATGTTAAATAAAATATTCATATTTAATAATAATACAATTGATATATGCCTCACAACTTTCACATTACGATCGATATTGTTAAAACAGTATCATGTAGTGGTGACATGTGCTAAAGTAGATTGATGTGCACATAATTAGCCAACATGCCGACGCCGACACTAAGATCGCATGCATGTTTTCTTTTACAAACAACGAAGAGGCCTCATTCTAGAATCGTGAAGACCCTTAATGGAGGCATGGAATAGTGTCAGCGGCAGAGACATCCCACGACCATCTACCTCAGGTCGCACGCCGCGAGCAGCGCAGACCGTCGACCGGTACCGGAATTGATGAAACACCGGTTCTCGACAGCGTTTCAGATAGATGGAACACCATGCACCCCTATAAGATGGTGTTTGATGATCAAACAAGAGGACGAGTTCTGATCCTGGTTGGAGCTGAAGGACTTGGTAGCTTGCATTGCGATTAACAAGCTTAGAAACATTCCTCACAAATGTTTCTTCTCCTTTAGGTTATTTCATCCGATGTAAATCAATCTGAAGATAATATCGTAGTTATTGGCTCATCAGATAAGACCCAACACAATCCTCTTCCTTTCAATCCTATACCCATCAGCACTTTTGATTTGTCCTTCATTCTCTTTCCCCTCCTTCTTAGAGCAACCGAGAGAGCCAAAATAGGTGTTGGCATCAACTCAAATCATATCCCCTTCGGGGAGTCCTACAACAAGACCGTCATGCATACTGGAGGCATCACAGATCAGCTTGCATGCATGGCGGTTCTTCTCGCTGCGCACGACACACGCGAAACAGTGGCATGAGCTGGTGGAGCTTGCCGCGATTAGAGCGGTGGCATGCAGCGCGCAGTCCCTAGCAAGGGACCAAGGAGGCGTGGTCTCGAGCAAGCGGCACCGTGGGCACCTCGGCGACTGCTCGTCGATGTTTCTTGATTTTTTTCTTCTTATTAAATCCAAGGAGATGGAGACTTGAGAGATTACTTTACGGGTAATTAAGGTACTCGAGTACGCACGGAGAGGTAGAGTCCGGAGCCGACGCGTTCCGTTTTTACTGAAAAAACCAGGCAACTGGAGATAAAAGGATCATGGTGTTATTTATGGTGCTATTTGAACAAATATTAAGGGGTTTTTAGTAAAATATGACGTACATTTGAATCAATCCTTGCTTTAGGTAAAGATAATTTCGGAGAGCTGAACAGTAAACACCATCAGTATAGAGCACAATTTCATTCAGACTTGAGATGATCACCGCTGGCCCATCATGCTCGATGACTAAACAGATAAGACTGAAATCTGCAGCTTGTGCACTCATCGGAGCATCAGTCCATGCTCATTTTTCCACACTAAATCTGGTCAGCTTGAGAAATTTGCACGTGTTCCTGTCGACCTGGAGTTGGATGTTAACCCGCATTTATAGTTATTTCGTCTTCTTTTCCCTGTCAGAACTAAGCAAGTTGCGAAACGTCAATTATTCACGACGTGCAAACGTGAGGATTATTCTGCAAAGCTCATCAACTCTAGCCACTAACAGCTACTTTGACGTCATATGTGATTCATGAAGGTTTACTGGTCCAGATAATAGATCTGAAGTCACCGCGGAAAGTCCAGTAGTATGAAACAGTGGCAATCTACAGCACCCCAGAGGAGAAAATTCTATGCAGATGAACTATATGGTCTATGGATGCAGCACACACCACGATACTTGTCGCCTGCAAAGTCTACCAGAGATGTCTATTTCCCTCTGCACAGGGTATCGGTAGTAGGATTCTATAACATTGCGCGCTCCAAGCCCTTTCACATACCGTACCAGTTCATTAATTGCCAGCTCCATTGCTCAGGAAATATGAACACACACAGCACCTGTCTGTTCTTTCTCGCATTGATTCACCTGCATATCTTAGCCCGTGACTCCCTCTCGCCGGGCTCCTCACTCTCTGTAGAGCACAGCTCCGACGTGCTCCTATCTCCGGATGGCACGTTCACCTGTGGCTTCTACAACAGCTCATCTAATGCCACTGTCTTCTCTATATGGTTCTCCAGATCAGCTGAAAAGACCGTCGTCTGGAGCGCAAACCATCTCCACCCTGTGTACACCTGGGGATCCAGAGTCGAGCTAGACATCCATGGGAGCATGGTTGTAAAAGATTACAACGGCCAGATCGCATGGACCAACAACGTGAGCTCTTCTGATGCCGACCGAGCTCAACTGCTAGACTCAGGGAACCTCATCATCAAGGGAAAAGGTGACACAGTTTTGTGGCAAAGCTTTGATTCTCCGACAGATACCCTGCTGCCCAACCAGAATATCACTGGAGCTACAAAGCTGGTAGCTACTCAAACAATACTCAGTCCTTCCCGCTACAGCTTCCATTTTGATGATCAACATTTACTTACACTATTTGACGATGAGAAGGACATCTCTTTCATCTATTGGCCAAATCCATATATCAATATCTGGGCAAAACAAAGAAACTCATTCAATAGCACCACAATTGGTGTTCTTGATAGCTCTGGGCATTTCCTTGGAAGTGACAATCTGAGCTTTGCAGCATCTGATTTGGGTTACATGATCATGAGGAGACTCACACTAGATTATGATTTTTTAGAAAAAGGATAAACCCGGTCTCAGCAATCAAATGTGTGACAGCTTACAACCAGAATCACAGAGCCCACATGCTGCAGCAACGTGCGCATGCACAAGGAGCTAACTCCAAAGACCAAACATAAACATTCACTGCTGTAATCAGCACACGACACTAAGACATAATCCTGCGCAAAGCATTCCAACCAAATTTGTTGAACATCTCTAGAGCTACCACCTCCAGAATTCGGCACCCTTCCTTCAGGCTATCCCTCTCTTCCTCTTTAGATAAGATCGACCAGCTCCGGATCCAGTACGCCGCTCTAAAGATGACCTGCAAGCACGAGTTAGGTTTTGCTCTTTGGAACACCACATCATTTCGACAAAGCCAAATGGCCCAACAAATCGCTGCTATGCCCAGCAGCACTCTATTCCTTTGTTTAAGCGGAAAACGCCCAATCCAGCCCCCAAAAAGATCAGGTGCTAAGTACTTGTCCGCCTTAACGTGTCTTTCAGACGTGCGGTTGTGGGGAAATTGGAGTAAATGGTTGAAGTTGGTGGGAAGTCTGCTGGAGGTAAAACTTAACGAGGGTAGTGATTTGTTTCTATGGATGAAAAGTAGAACCTTCTCTGTAAATGCAATGTATAACAACATCATGATAGAGGAGGGAGTACCGAGAGATATTTCTTTGTGGAAAATCAAAGTCCCCCTGAAATAAATTTTCCTATGGTATTTGAGACAAGGGGTAATCCTCACTAAGGATAACTTAGCTAAAAGGCAATGGAAGGGTTGTACTGACTGCTGCTTCTGTGGGGTGCAGGAGTCAATTCATCATCTTTTTTTGAATGCCCAGTAGCTAGTTTGGTTTGGAATGCTATAAGTATAACTTTTGGTATAACAAACCTAGGAATGTTAGTCGATCTTTTTGGGGGCTGGATTGGGCGTTTTCCGCTTAAACAAAGGAATAGAGTGCTGCTGGGAACAGCAGCGATTTGTTGGGCCATTGCGAAATAGATATGACTTATGTAATTAGTTTATTTAAATCTCTCTTCTATGGTACTCCAATCTTTATTTGAAAGCTTGCGCGGACTCATCGGAATTCCCAAGTATCTAAAAGGCAAAACCCCTTCTTTACACCCAAAAAGCTCAACATACTCTGTCGCCTTGTCCTTTGTTTCACCAAAACAAAACAACTCACTTTTGTGAAAGTTTATCTTCAGACCCGAGAGCTTCTCAAAAGCACAAAGCACTAATTTCAGATTTTTGGCCATGTCCAAATCATCTTCCACAAAAAGAATCGTGTCATCCGCATATTGGAGTATCGATATACCACCCTCTACAAGGTGAGGCACAAGTTCATTGAAGTGATTCTGTTCCTTTGATCTTTCAATTAAAACCGCTAACATAATCCCCCACCAAATTGAAAAGGATGGGCGAAAGAGGATCCCCTTGTCGCAGTCCTTTCTTTGTTTGGAAAAAATGTCCCAACTCATCATTAATCTTAACTGAAAGTGCATCTAGGCACTTATATGTTTTGGTGATTTTGGATGACAACATGATTTGTATTTAACTTGTTTGCTTAAGCATATAGGAATCCTCTCCTGTCTCGTTGTCCTCCCAATAG
>OAMR01000397.1:686518-716768 GCA_900205405.1 Echinochloa crus-galli | reverse complement strand
GGTCATCCTTAATGAAACTCCAAAAAACCTGGTAAAACTCAGCCGGGAAACCATCCGGTCCTGGAGCTTTATTATGCTTCATCTGAAAAATAGCCTCTCTCACTTCCTTTTCGGAAAATTCAGCCGCCAAAACCTCATTTTCTGCCGGTGTAATCTTTGGAATGTCATCCATCATGGATTCATCCAACGAGAAATTATTTATCACCGGCTTCCCAAACAAACCTTTGTAATAGTCTGTTATATATTTTTCCAAACGATCCTTCCCCTCTATAATGCCTTCCTCTTGTTCAAGTCGGAAAATTCTAGTTTTCCTTCTTTTCCCATTGGCTACCAGCTGAAAGTACCTCGTATTCCTATCCCCTTTTAGAATTTTTGTGGTCTTTGCCCTTTGAAACCAACCCAACTCCTCTTCTCTGAGAAGTTGCGTAATTCGATCCTTAATGCATTGTTTAAAGTCCAACTCATGCTGACTTAGCAGCTGGGACTCAGCCTTCTTATCTAGCTCATCCGCTCTTCTCATAAGTTCTTGCTTTTCCTTTTTATATGCCGCTGACATGTTTTTGGCCCATCCCCGAAGAAATTGTCGCAGCCTTCTAATTTTATTTTGCCACCTTTGTAAAGGCGTAGTTCCCCTCGTTTCATTAAGCCACACATTTGAAACTAGTTCAAAGAAGCCATCTCTTAAAAGCCAGCCCAATTCGAATTTAAACAAATTGTTGTTCTTGCCCTTATTTATTTCTCCTGTATTTAGTAAAAGGGGAGTATGATCTGATATTTCCCTGCTAAGTGCTTCCACCGTAGCCAAAGGAAATTTAAGCTCCCACTCCGTGCTAACCAGCACCCTGTCCAACTTCTCATAAGTTGGAACCTGTCTTGAGTTAGCCCATGTAAACTTACGACCCGACATTTCAATTTCCCTCAAGTCCAAACTATCTATCACGGCATTGAAAAGGAAAGGCCATCTTTCATCAAATCTATCGTTGTTCTTCTCATTCCTGTTTCTGATTATATTAAAATCACCTCCAATACATAGAGGAAGATTTTCTTTGCTACACGACTGTACCAACTCTGTCAAAAAAGCCTCTTTAAATTCAGGTTGAGCGGCCCCATAAACTGCTACCAAAACCCATTTAAAGTCATCCTTTTTGTTCCTCAACCGAAATTTCACAAAGAAATCACCTTCCTCAATTCCCCCTACGTCCAATTCCTCCATACACACTCCTAACAAAATCCCTCCCGACCTTCTATGCGGTTGTGTCCATTGCCAAATAAAGTTTTTTCCCCCACTGAAATTATCCACACTAGATTATGATGGCAATCTCAGGCTGTATAGTATGGATAATAATTATGGAACTTGGAGGGTCACATGGGTGGCGTATGTTCAGCTCTGCTATGTGCGTGGTTTGTGTGGAATGAACGGAATATGTGTTTATACACCTGTGCCTCTTTGCACATGTGCACCTGGTTATGAGGCCGTTGATCCAAGTCATGGGAGAAAAGGCTGCACTCCAAGTTTCAGAATCAGTTGTGATGGAAAGCAGAAGATGAAGTTTGTGCAGGTACCCACTACTGAATTCTTAGGGCAAGATCAACATGTAAGCCACTTTGTCTCTCTCAATTCTTGTAAGAACAGATGCATGAGCACCTGCAGTTGCATGGGGTTCACATACTGGCAAGGAACGGGTGACTGCTATACAAAGTCTGCTCTTATTGGGGGGGTAACCCTCCAGAAGTTGCCTGGTTCTGCATACATCAAGCTCCCTGAGGATGTACAAGTGCTAGAATCCTCTATTCCCCACTCACAGCCTTTTGGTCCTAAATACAGTTCTGGATGTAATAAAGTAAGCACAAATGTGATAGCAGATTTCTTGGACATGACTAACAGAAGCCACAGTGGACCAAAATACTGGTACGTGTATGGGTTTTTATCAGCAATTTTTCTGGTGGAAGTAATATTTATATTTTTAGGATGGTGGTTTTTTTGTAGAAGGGAAGGCAGACAATTAAGAGGAGTATGGCCAGCTGAGGTTGGGTATGAAATGATTACCAACCATTTCCGCAGGTATACTTACAAGGAACTACAGAGAGCTACTAGAAAATTTACAGATGAGCTTGGAAGGGGTGTATCAGGTATTGTATATAAAGGGGTATTGGAAGACAAGAGGGAAGTAGCTGTGAAAGATCTGTCAGACATACACCATGGGGAAGAAGAACTCCAGCATGAACTGAGTGTGATTGGCAGGATTTACCATATGAATCTAGTAAGAATTTGGGGATTTTGTTCCGATGGTCCACACAGGATACTGGTCTCTGAATTCGTGAAGAATGGTTCATTGGACAAAACCTTGTTTGGTACTGATGGCTCGCTAACCTTGCTCGAGTGGAAGCAGAGATTTAACATTGCTCTAGGGGTGGCGAAAGGATTGGCATATCTTCACCATGAGTGCTTAGAGTGGGTCATCCACTGTGACGTGAAGCCAGAGAACATATTATTGGACGAGAACATGGAGCCAAAGATCACTGACTTTGGCCTAGCGAAACTCCTGAACAGGGGCGGATCCAATAAAAGCATATCACATATATGTGGTACTAGATGCTACATAGCTCCTGAGTGGGTTTCTAGCCTCCCAATAACCGCAAAAGTTGATGTCTACAGCTTTGGAGTGGTGCTTCTAGAACTTCTCAAGGGAGCTCGTGTTTCAAAATGGGACGAAAGTGCCAATGAGGAGGTTGAAATGGCTATTAGGAGGATTGTTACGATGTTTGAAGAGAACACAAAGATGCCAGACGTCGAACAGGCATGGATAGCTGGTTTCATTGACCCCAGATTGAATGGCCACTTCAATGGCTTGCAGGCAGGAATGATGATCAAGTTGGCTGTTTCATGCATACAGGAAGACAAAAACACAAGGCCCACCATGGAAAATGTGGTCACACTACCAGAATGATCGACATCTGCACCGGGTGGGAAAGCCCTTTAGCACCGGGTTTCCCACCCGGTGCAACTAATCCGAGGCTAAAGGGGTACCCCTTTAGCACCGGGTTGAATAACCGGTGCTAAAGGGCCTGCCTTTAGCACCGGTTGCTGCCTGAAACCGGTGCTAAAGACCCCATTTACGTGCATGCATGGCTACTGAAAAAAGCAAAAAAAAAAAAGAAATCCGGGGTCTTTAGCACCGGTTTCAGGCAGCAACCGGTGCTAAAGGGCCCCTTTAGCACCGGTTATTCAACCCGGTGCTAAAGGGGTACCCCTTTAGCCTCGGATTAGTTGCACCGGGTGGGAAACCCGGTGCTAAAGGGCTTTCCCGGTTCCACAGAGCCTGCACCTCTCCAACAAGCCACAGGCGGGACCGGTTCCACAGAGCATGCACCTCTCCAAGATGCGGCCCTTATTAGCCCTCCACAGCAATATCAAAGCAGTCACGCTTCCACACAGGCCGCCGAAGCGGTCCGTTACACCGTGGATGAAATAACTCAACGGACCGCGTGCGAGCTTGTCGTCAGGCAGAAGAACTTAGCTGTGGTGGTACGTATGCGACCTTAGTTCATACTGCATACATTTCACCGTAAATACCATTCATTTACTAACTTTCTTTGTGACTACTAACTTATCAGGTCGCATACGGTATGACCAAACGTGTGGAAGAAGGGCAAAAATGGCACTGCAATGACATTCCACATGGTTACGTACCTGTTGAGGTGGAGCAAGTCGTCACCAGCTGGGAAGACTTGGAACTTGACATCCCCGGAGGTGACGGAGAAACAAAACTCGGTCAGTGTTCTCACTGCATCATTCTATGGAGCAAGGCAGACATCGTTATACCCGATACACCTGCGGCTACCAACAAGCCCCCGTCACCTCCAAGAGATCCACATCATGACGATTCTCCGGGAGCTCCTGATGCAAGCCCGTCTCCTCCGCCAAAGAGGTCTCCGTCTCCTCCGCCGAAGAGGTCTCCGTCTCCTCCGCCGAAGAGGTCTCCGTCTCCTCCGCCGAAGAGGTCTCCGTCTCCTCCGCCGAAGAGGTCTCCGTCTCCTCCGCCGAAGA
The DNA here is from genome assembly GCA_900205405.1 of Echinochloa crus-galli. Classification (NCBI taxonomy): domain Eukaryota; kingdom Viridiplantae; phylum Streptophyta; class Magnoliopsida; order Poales; family Poaceae; genus Echinochloa; species Echinochloa crus-galli. Next base: position 712,720 of record OAMR01000397.1, on the reverse strand, counting down.
GGTCTCCGTCTCCTCCGCCGAAGAGGTCTCCGTCTCCTCCGCCGAAGAGGTCTCCGTCTCCTCCGCCGAAGAGGTCTCCGTCTCCTCCGCCGAAGAGGTCTCCGTCTCCTCCGCCGAAGAGGTCTCCGTCTCCTCCGCCGAAGAGGTCTCCGTCTCCTCCGCCGAAGAGGTCTCCGTCTCCTCCGCCGAAGAGGTCTCCGTCTCCTCCGCCGAAGAGGTCTCCGTCTCCTCCGCCGAAGAGGTCTCCGTCTCCTCCGCCGAAGAGGTCTCCGTCTCCTCCGCCGAAGAGGTCTCCGTCTCCTCCGCCGAAGAGGTCTCCGTCTCCTCCGCCGAAGAGGTCTCCGTCTCCTCCGCCGAAGAGGGGACGCCGCACTAAAGCCTCTGCCCCCACTCCACCAGCGAAGAAGGCGCGAAAAACTAGAGAGAAGCCCGCACCAGAGAAAAGAGCGGGCGAGAAGACTCTAGAGGAGCTCGAAGCCTCGGTAAAAGCAGACACAAAGAGGCAAATGGCCGAGTGGAGGAGAAAACCTGAGCCGGAGCCGAAGCTTGATCCCACCATCGTGAAGTCATTCCTCGGTAATTTGAGCAAGGGTCAACAGAAGGAAGTAATAGTAACAGACTATGACCGCTCATTACTGAAATCTCGCCGGAAACGGAAGGCTGCGGATAAGGAGGCGGGCCCATCCAAAAAGGTTCCTCAGCTCGGCCAGCAACCTCAGCGTCCCTTGGGTCCATTGCCATCTCTGGACGAGCTTAACGTGCAACGAGTAATGGCCGAGACTGGACTATCCAGAGCGCAAGTCCTGGGGGAAGAAGAGGTGCCTGTAAACACAACGCTGAAGTGGCCGTTTAAGCTTGGCGAGCCTATGGTCCCTCCTGAAATGGAGAGCAAGCTACAGACGAAGATGCGCCGATTCCATGACTGGTATTTGGAAGAATCAAGAAGGAATAAACGGCGCATGATAAAAGTAGGCGTGAAGGACCAAGACTTCTACAATGGTGACGCGGATTTTGTCTGGCTCAGGTTTAATGATATATATGAGCTGTACCACCGCGACGCCATGGACGTGGATTTGATCACATGTTGGACACTGTAAGTACTTTGTTGTTGCTTATAATTCACAGTTTGAAAACATTAATTCCAATCTATGCTGACGCGGGCTTTATTTATTGCTTAACATATGCAGAATGGAGATTCAAAAATGTCGCAGATCCGGGATATATGACGTTGGTTTCGTGGATCCTCGAAGGATAAGTGAAGAAATGATATTGATGAATCCTGAGGAAACATATGGAAACCTATACAAATATATTAAGAAACAAAATTACTGCGACTCCATACTAATCCCGTACAACATCGAGTGAGTACATACACAGGCTTCTTCTTCTTATACTGTCTGTGTACTATTTCATTTCTGATTATAATGTATACATGTGCACAGATTCCACTGGTTCTTAATAATATTGTGTCCTGACCGGGGTGTCGTGAACGTCTTTGATTCGTTGCACACTCCAAAAGAAAAACTACAGAACATCATGGACATGATGACAAGGTGATGTATATTTTCCCCTACTTAATTCACCCCTTACACTCGCAATGACTTAACTCAATTTTTTTGTTCGCAGGGCCTGGATTCAATTCCGTCAAGAACACCCGGGAATTCAACATGAAACACTAAAATGGAACATTGGCTTTCCGGTAAGCAAGTAATTTGTACATGTAGGCATCGACTAATATATTATATGAATTTTACTAGATTTCTTTTGGTCGACAGTGTGCCAAACAGGGGCCGGGAAATAATTTATGTGCATACTATGTTTGCGATTTCATGTGGAATTGGGGACATAAAAAGCTTACACAACACGATATTATGGTACGTAATAATAAACACATTTCCATTATTATTAAGTGCACAATTATTGTCTCCAACTCGGCGGATTAAATATCTTTCAATTATTTGTAAATTACAGATGTTCAACCTGAAGGAAGAGTCCCTAGAGATAGAAAGAATTGACGCAATTGCAGAACAGCTCGTCGGATGGATCTGGGACGAGGTCGTCAATCCCCGAGGAGAATACTTCTCGCCAGTACTGGAGGACGTGCCGGACAGTGCAACAAGATAGTCGTCAATCTTAATTAAGTAGAAAATACAGTTTAAATATATATAACTCGAGTTGACATGCATGAATATCTACTTTTGTAATATATATGTCTTCTATTTTGATGAAATGTCAGCTAGTATGAATATAGAGTCGGCCGAATACGCATTAGAATACATGTATTAGAATATATACGTATATAGACGTGCACGCATGGCTACTGAAAAAAGCAAAAAAAAAAAGAAATCCGGGGTCTTTAGCACCGGTTTCAGGCAGCAACCGGTGCTAAAGGCAGGCCCTTTAGCCTCGGATTAGTTGCACCGGGTGGGAAACCCGGTGCTAAAGGGCTTTCCCACCCGGTGCAGATGTCGATCATTCTGGTAGTGAAGTATATTGATAAAACAAATGTCTCGCAAAAGAAATGATACCAGATAGGTCCCCTTGGCGAATCCGTTTTTCACGCACCGACCCCCTTAGCGAAAATGTTAGAAATATTGGGAATATGTATGCTTTGTATATATTTCTTATCAATTATTTTTAATTCTATAGATGGCGGACAACAACAACAATGTCCCACCCATGCAAGAGGACAACTACACGTTCTTTGCGAATCAACTTTTCAATATTGTAACCCAACCAATGTCGATGGATGATGTGTTGGGCATCATTGGAAGGGACGACAAAAGATCATTTTTCTTCCTAAAAATTCCTAAAATCATACTCTATCAGGTTATGAAACATATTAATGTTATTATTTTGAAAAATCTTCTCGTGTTTGAACAATCCAAATTTTGAATTAAAAATGACACCTACAACCAAGGTTTTTTTCACACTAGGTGATAAACCTGAAGTCTCACGACTGCCATGTGTTGATGACACAGCTGCTTCCCGTCATACTCAGGGGTGTGCTACCAGTAAACGTGCGGAAAGCATGATTTAAAATAAATTAGTGATGCATTTTTTAAATTAAACTATTTTTCTTTAAAATTTCATAAAACAGAAAACCACTTTGAAACCACCTAAAGGACCAAATTTCTCCGATTTTGATAGTTGGATGGTCCTTAGTGTTCGATTTTGTAATTAAGGGTTGAAAACCAGACTTTTATGATTGTTGAAGGGTGTAAACCAGACTTTTCCCTTATTTTTTCCACCAATTTTTCAAGTGTGTGTTCTTGCTAAGTTCATCGAAAACCTTGATAGTGTTTCTTGCAGCCTTTCCTCCCACGTCCTACTGAAGTAGGTCCATGTAATTTTGTGGTTAAGCATTGTGACCTTTGATTAACAAATTTTATGTCCAGCTATTTGCTTCTCTTACCATGTTTTGTGGTGTGTTCATGTGAAGATTGTTTACTTCTAATAGTCACTGTTGTGCAGATAAGCCTACTAGGTTGAGTTCTTCTTGAATAATGTACATTCTAATATCCATTGTAGATCTAGCCTTTTTGTAAGTGTGTTTTTTGGAGTAAATTTGTTGTACCAGATTACTAGCATGTAGCACCCGATCACAATTAGTTATTGTTTAGGTCCTACTCATCTTGTCTGGACAACTGATTCTTTTCCATGAATATTATGCTGCTATTTACTGGTGAAACTTTGGGTATCTTTGGAGTAAATCATAAGTACAGAACGTGTGTATGTCAATTCTTGATTCTGCTTCTAAAAGTTTATTTTAATAATTCCACAATGTCGCGGTATCGAGTGAGGCTAGTTTCGGTACCCGACTCAAGCAGGTACTGGTACTCGTTCCGAAGAGGTACAGATACGTAGCAACGAGTGAGGCTAGTTTCGGTACCCATCTCGAGCAGGTACTGGTACTCGTTTCGAAGATGTACCAATACAGTGGTCACTGTATCAATGAGTCAGACTAGTTCCAACAATCGTCCCGAGTATGTGCCTGTACTCGTTCCGAAAGTTGATATGGTGGTCATCGTATCAACGAGTGAGGCTAACAAGGTATGTGTTACAAAAGAGAGATTTGGTTTAATGTAAGTGAAATAAGTAACAAGAAAAAATCTAGAAGCACTAGACAAAAAGAGCGAAAAATGATTACGATCTTAAAGGTGCATGTTCTACCAGTCAAAAATATAATTCTTAGATTAATATTGAAAAAACTAGCATTACATATATAGAGAGAGTACTAAATAAATTGACATTTGTGTGTCGTCATCTATATTTTAAGCATAGGGAAGTAGGAAAAATATTTGTTCAGCCAACATGTCCAAATTCATTTGAAAGATGTATTGGGTGATTAACGGGCCACACAGTTCAAATTCCAAAATAAGTACCGACACATCCACAATAATAAGTGGATAGGGGAAGCTAAATAAATAATCATATGGATATGTGGGTGTGACATGCACATGCTAAATAATAAATAAAAACTTAGACCTCGACTTTTCAACCAAACACGTTCAAACTCCAACAAGTAAAAAAATAAAAAACTTGTCTTACAACCACATGATTTTTCTGGTGCAGAACGTTAGGTGTTTTGAGTAAAATACACCAGAGATCCATTAACTTGTAAGGGATGCTACAATGTGTATTTATTACTAAACTTCAAAGCATGCGTATTTATTACTAAACTTCAAAGCTTGGGTGTCCCGCATTAGAATCTAAACAGGGGGTCGCAATCCAGTTGGTGGTAGCATCGCATTCTGACAAGCTTGGAAATACTGCTACCCTGTAACATCGGGGCAGAAGAGCTGCTTTTCAAAAAGAAAAGGAAACAACAGGGTACGGTCGTTGCTGTTACTATTCAAGTCTCATTCATAGCTGAAAGATAATCAGTGGCTCATGCTGCTTGACGATTGCACCATGTGCACCTGGTTATGAGGCCGTTGATCCAAGTCATGGGAGAAAAGGCTGCACTCCAAGTTTCAGAATCAGTTGTGATGGAAAGCAGAAGATGAAGTTTGTGCAGGTACCCACTACTGAATTCTTAGGGCAAGATCAACATGTAAGCCACTTTGTCTCTCTCAATTCTTGTAAGAACAGATGCATGAGCACCTGCAGTTGCATGGGGTTCACATACTGGCAAGGAACGGGTGACTGCTATACAAAGTCTGCTCTTATTGGGGGGGTAACCCTCCAGAAGTTGCCTGGTTCTGCATACATCAAGCTCCCTGAGGATGTACAAGTGCTAGAATCCTCTATTCCCCACTCACAGCCTTTTGGTCCTAAATACAGTTCTGGATGTAATAAAGTAAGCACAAATGTGATAGCAGATTTCTTGGACATGACTAACAGAAGCCACAGTGGACCAAAATACTGGTACGTGTATGGGTTTTTATCAGCAATTTTTCTGGTGGAAGTAATATTTATATTTTTAGGATGGTGGTTTTTTTGTAGAAGGGAAGGCAGACAATTAAGAGGAGTATGGCCAGCTGAGGTTGGGTATGAAATGATTACCAACCATTTCCGCAGGTATACTTACAAGGAACTACAGAGAGCTACTAGAAAATTTACAGATGAGCTTGGAAGGGGTGTATCAGGTATTGTATATAAAGGGGTATTGGAAGACAAGAGGGAAGTAGCTGTGAAAGATCTGTCAGACATACACCATGGGGAAGAAGAACTCCAGCATGAACTGAGTGTGATTGGCAGGATTTACCATATGAATCTAGTAAGAATTTGGGGATTTTGTTCCGATGGTCCACACAGGATACTGGTCTCTGAATTCGTGAAGAATGGCTCATTGGACATAATATTGTTTGGTACAGAGGGTTCGCTAACCTTGCTCGAGTGGAAGAAGAGATTTAACATTGCTCTAGGAGTGGCGAAAGGATTGGCATATCTTCACCACGAGTGCTTAGAGTGGGTCATCCACTGTGACGTGAAGCCAGAGAACATATTATTGGACGAGAACATGGAGCCAAAGATCACTGACTTTGGCCTAGCGAAACTCCTGAACAGGGGCGGATCCAATAAAAGCATATCACATATATGTGGTACTAGATGCTACATAGCTCCTGAGTGGGTTTCTAGCCTCCCAATAACCGCAAAAGTTGATGTCTACAGCTTTGGAGTGGTGCTTCTAGAACTTCTCAAGGGAGCTCGTGTTTCAAAATGGGACGAAAGTGCCAATGAGGAGGTTGAAATGGCTATTAGGAGGATTGTTACGATGTTTGAAGAGAACACAAAGATGCCAGACGTCGAACAGGCATGGATAGCTGGTTTCATTGACCCCAGATTGAATGGCCACTTCAATGGCTTGCAGGCAGGAATGATGATCAAGTTGGCTGTTTCATGCATACAGGAAGACAAAAACACAAGGCCCACCATGGAAAATGTGGTTCAAAAGCTTCTTTTGGTTGATGAAGCTGGTAGCACTATGCAGTAGTAGTCTCTCAACTAAGAGAGTTACTGCTTGATGATTATGTGGTGTGTATTCTTTGTTTCGGAACTGTAGGGGGGAAGGTATCTATGCCATAGGCCAATAAAATCACTGATTTTCCTCCTATGCTTATTTTTGTCTTATCACAGTATTAATTTAAATAGGTTATGCCATGTTATCATGTAGCATCAAAATCCTAGTATTTATTGTCTGTTGTAATGAAATACAAGACATGTGCAAGTTCACACTTCAGCGTTCAGCGCCGGTAAAAAGTGTGTTCAGGATATGAATGCATTAGAAAAAGGAATTGTACTTGAGTTCAGGGTACCATCTTACTATTACTCAATGGACTGCTTGGTTTGCAGAAAAGCGGCATACAGATGCTAGGGTTAGGAAAACGCCACCTGTTGTCTGTTGACATAACCTGACCAACTTATTCGCATCAACCCCTCCGTTACAAATTACTATTCGTTTTGGTTTTATAAATACATAGTTTTACTATACTTAATTATAGATATATATCATATCTAAGTGCAAAGCGAAAACTATATATCTAGAAAAGAACAGTAATTTGGAACAGAGTATGAAACAGCACGACCAACAAAGATATACACAGGTTAGGCTAACGGTTTGCTGCTAGAAATGAACATCAGTATCAGACTAGATCCCGTGAGCCTAGAGGAAGTTAACGGCGCCAAACTGAGGATAACATGACTACATGAGTTAATCGAAAAGCTCATGAGCACCACGGGATCAAGCGTAGGACGGCACGCTTGGCACTCTGCTTCAGGGTGTCAAAAGGACAGCACAGGGAAAACGCATCCAGGTTCGTGTGGATTCAAAGAGGTCGCCATCCAGTTGGTGGTAGCATCGCATTCTGAGTCAGAACATGAGTGGAAATACTGCTACCCTGTAACATCGGGGCAGAGCTGCTTTTCAAAAAGAAAAGGAAACAACAGGGTACAGCCATTGCTGTTATTATCCAAGTCTCATTCATATCTGAAAGATAATCAGTGGCTCATGCTGCTTGACGATTGCACCCATAAGTTTGTGAAATCTGCATCTTGTACAGTCACCTGTACATATAGTGCTCATTATTCCACTTGAACATTTTTTTCTCAACTTGTACAGTCACCTGCTCATCAATCATGCTCGTTATTCCACTTAAGATTTTAGAAAGGGAAATTATTCCACTTGAAAGATCAATTTGTTAACATTTTTTTTTCAGAAAGGGATATTGGACAAATTGTGAAATCTGCAACTCGTGCATTCCACTTGAAAGATTTTAGAAAGGGGTATTCAGCCTCAAGACAAATTTCCAGTCAATTTATCAAGGGGATATTCAGCCTCAAGACAAACTGTGAAATCACATTAGATTTTTTTATAAAGGGATCTATTGATAAATTGTGAAATTTGCTACTTGTTTCTTTTAGAAACAGCATTACTCCAATACCCACAGCTATGGGTGCACATAGCACCTCTCCTCCTCTCCTCGATCCATCTGCTTCATCATGTATCACCCCGAGACTTCCTCTTGCCAGGTTTTCATATCTCACCGTAGAGAGCAGCTCTGATGTGCTCCAGTCTCAGGACGGCACTTTCACTTGTGGCTTCTACAACAGCTCATCCAATGCCGCTGTCTTCTCTATATGGTTCTCCAACTCGGCTAAAAGACTCTCGTCTGGAGCACGAACCATCTCCACTCTGTGTACACCTGGGGATCGAGAGTCGAGTTAGACATCTATGGGAGCATGGTTGTAAAAGATTACAACGGCCAGATCGCATGGACCAACAATGTGAGCTTTTTGAATGTCGACCGAGCTCAGCTCCTGGATATGGCAAAGCTTTGATTCTCCTACTGATACCTTGCTGCCTAACCAGAATATCACTCGGGCTACAAAACTGGTGTCTACTCAAAGATTACTTGATCCTGACTTCTACAGCTTCCGTTTTGACAACGAACATATACTTTCACTGTTTGATGATGAGAAGGGTATTTCTTACATTTACTGGCCAGATCCACATATGAGTGTATGGGGAAAGCAAAGAATATTGTTTAGAAGTGTCACAAACGGTGTTCTTAATAGCTGGGGGTATTTCCATGCAACTGATAACACGAGTTTCACGGCTGCTGATTCAGGTCCTGGGATCATGAGGAAACTAACACTAGATTATGATGGCAACCTCAGGCTGTACAGCCTCAATAAAGATGGAACATGGATGACATTCCCTGGGCTCTGCAATGTGCGTGGTATGTGTGGAGTAAATGGAATTTGTGCGTATGCACCTGTGCCTGTTTGCACATGTGCACCTGGTTATGAGGCCAAAGACCCAAGTGATAGGAGAAAAGGCTGCAGACCAAGGTTCAGATTCAGTTGTGATGGAAGGCAGAAGATGATGTTTTTACAGCTACCCAGCACTGATTCATGGGACAAGATCAAGATGTACTCCACCATGTTTCTATCCATGAGTGCAAGAAGGTATGGATGAGCACCTGCAGTTGCGTGGGGTTCATATACTTGCAAGGAACGGGTAATTGCTATACAAAGTCTGCTATTACTGGTTGAGTAACTCACCCAGCTTTACATTATTCTGCCTACATCAAGCTGCCTGAGGATGTAAAAGTGCTACAATCTTCTATTCCCCAATCACAACCTTTTGCCTTTGGTCCTAAATACCTTTCTGAATGTAGTGCACTAAGCACAAATGTGACAACTGATTTCTTGGATACAACTGGCAGAAGCCACAGTGGACCAAAATACTGGTACGTGAATGGGTTCTTATCAGCAAATTTTCTGGTGGAGGCAATATTTTTTGTGCTAGGATGGTGGTTTATTTTGAGAAGGGAGGGCAGGCGATTAACAGGAGTATGGCCAGCTGAGATTGGCTACGGAATGATTACCAACCATTTCCGCAGGTATACTTACAAGGAACTGCAGAGAGCTACTGGAAAATTGTTATGGGCTAGGCCCTTTGGGTCAGATGGGCCTTTGGTCGGCGTGCTACAGTGTCATGAACAGTAGCTGGTTAGGGTTAGTTAGAATAGTACCACATTGGAAGTATATTGTTTAGGGTCAAGTAAACCTCTCTATATTATCAGAGGAGTTGTATCATTCAAAGGAAGAAAGAAACAATCAATCTAGTCTCTCCTCAAGTGTTCATCCCTCTCGTCTCTCAACCCTAACAGCCGTCTCCATCCGGCTATCCTCCTGGTGGTGTTTATCCCGTTATGGACAAGGTCCAAACAAAATTTACACGAGCTTGGAAGGGATGCATCTGGTGTTGTCTATAAAGGGGTATTGGAAGACAAGAGGGAAGTAGCTGCCAAAAATCTGTCAGAGCACCATGGGGAAGCAGAATTCCAGCATGAGCTGAGTGTGATTGGCAGGATTTACCATATGAGCCCCCCTTTGGAACAAAGGAAAAATAGAGGAATTTTGGAGGATTTGGATCCTGTAGGAATTTTTCCTATGAAGCCCTTTGGAACAAAGGATTGAATTCCTATCAATCCTATGAAATTCCTATGGAATGGCTTGTTCCATAGCAATTTTGGAGGAATTCTACCAAGAGGTTGGACCTCATGGAAATTTTCCTTTGTGTCACTCTCTCTCCTCCAATTCCTTTGTTTTTCTTAGGCTCCATCCAAACACTCATTCCTACAATTTTCCTGTGTTTCTTGTTCCATAGGATTTAAGATACACTGACCTTTGCTTTCCTACCAAATCATTTTTCCCTGACAACACATTTAATTCCTCCCAAGCCTCACATGCTTACTATGAATCTAGTCAGGATTTGGGGATTCTGTTCCGATGGCCCTCACAGGATCCTGGTCTCAGAATTCGTGGAGAATGGTTCATTGGACAAAACCTTGTTTGCCGCATAGGGGTCACCGACCTTGCTTGAGTGGAAGCAGAGATTTAGCATTGCTTTAGGGGTGGCAAAAGGATTGGCGTATCTTCACCATGAGTGCTTAGAGTGGGTCATCCACTGCGACGTGAAGCCAGAGAACATACTGTTGGATGAGAACATGGAACCAAAGATCACTGACTTTGGCCTTGCAAAACTCCTGAACAGAGGTGGGTCCAATAAAAGTATATCGCGGATATGTGGTACTAGAGGTTACATAGCTCCCGAATGGGTCTCTAGCCTCCCAATAACAGCAAAAGTTGATGTCTACAGCTTTGGAGTGGTGCTTCTAGAACTGTTGAAGGGAGTTCGTATGTCAGAATGGGCAGCACAGGCGGATGAGACTGTTGAAGCTGCTATTGGAAGGATTGTTAGAATGCTTGAAGAGAACACAGAACCGGAGGGCAGTGAACAAACATGGATCGCTGGTTTCATTGACCCCAGATTGACTGGCCACTTCAATGGCTTATAGGCCAGAACTATGATAAAGTTGGCTATTTCATGCATACAGGAAGACAGAAACATGAGGCCCACCATGGAAAATGTGGTGCAGAAGCTTCTTTCCGTTGATGAACCTGGTGGCACCATTGATCAATTCTGACATAGAAGGGATAATACTGGCACCATTGATCAATTCTGACATAGAAGCACGGATAGATAGAGAGATGCAGCACCGGATAGATAAAGTTGTTAGAATGCTTGATGAGCTATTTTCCTCCTGAATTCTCTCTATTAATTCAGGAGGAGCTCTCCGGCCCCCGCCGCGGAACAGAGAATGGCTTGAAATTAACGAGGCATGCCGATTAAAAAATCCGTGATTAGCCTATCGGTTCAGTGCGTATTTTGATTCTTCCGAAGGAGCGCATGGATTCAGCCCAAGCAGAGGAAGGGGACGGAGCTAGCAGAGCTCGTTGTAAGCTGGATCGTAGCTGCGGATAGGGTGGAAGCGGACGCGGTGAAGCAGACGCACCGGTTTGACCGGCCAAGGGGGATCTAGCCTCCGGGCCGACGGCGGTGCCGGCGCGGCAGAGCCATTGGTGTCGTCCCGTTTCCGTCGGGCCGACGAGGCGACGAGCGCCGGCGCGCTTGCCGTGGAACCGTGGTAGAGCTGGAGGTGGTTAGTGGGGGACTACGGGAGGGCGTGGCCGGCGTGCGATGCGGTTGCCGTTGGACAAAGCGTGGACGTGGGCCTGCCCTTCCGGTTCCGTGGTAGAGGTTGGGTTGGGCCTTTTGGGCTGGGCTGGGATTGAAGAGGCATGATGTAACCCGTTATTAGCTTGCCCTTCCTTTTTTTTAAGGCACGTCATTGGAGCTTCATTCACACTGCTGCTAATAGTGTACCGGTAGCAAGGATCAGAATTGCTAGTATGCCAATAAGTGTAGATTTATAGACCTGATCTATATAAATAAATTTTAATAAATTTTAAGTATCAATTAACGTTGAAGATGAGTACCCCATATAATAGTACCGCATTGCCACCAGACAAGAATGTAGGGATTTTTCTTCCTATAAACATAGACCAATTCCTCGTAAAAAAGACATCATGTAATAAGACACTAACACTATATACGGAGGGCCCTCTAGAATTGGAAACTTTGCGGCTAAACCATCGCCTTCTTCGCCACGGCTCGCCGCTCATCGTTCTGCCACGCTTCCGTATCGGCCACCGTTCCGTTCAATATGTACACCATGATCCATCCTACTTTATTATCATGTTTTTCATCATGTTTTCTAAGATCATTGTTTACTATAATAGGGTATGATAGAAAGTTCCATGCTAGTTTATGTTTTTATCATACTTTATTTAATTTGGATTTTAACACACCGACGATTGTTAAACTTTTCAGCACAGTTTCTTGAAAGAAACATCCGAGGAGCAACAAGTACTGAACGGGGGTCTGCCTTCGATTGCATAGCAAAATAGTAGTGTCAGTTGCCCCTTACAGACCAGACCATAGTGATACTGCATATAAAGTTTAATCACCACCTGACAACACTGCCACACACCAACGTAAACCCAAACCCCCCACTTCTGCCAATGGCCCCTTTGCATAAAACCCAAATCCCCCCACTTCTGCCAATGGCCCCATGGCAATGTATATCACAGGACAAGACAAAGGACCGTCGCAAAAGGACCAGCGAAGACCGAACGACTTTCAGAGCGAAGACCGAACTATTTTCAGACGTGCCTACGTATTTTAGCAGGGCTATGTATCTATACGGTATGTGCACTTAGGATACGCGCACCGGCTAGTCCCAGCCAGAGGCGTTGATGTCCGCGGTGCCCATGGGATAAGTCGGGTAATACCGTGGTGGAGGAGCGCTTGAACGATATGAGTCACCACCACGAGAGCTGCTGCCACCGCCACGAGAGTAGCCGCCGCCGCCACCACCACCAGAGTAGCCACTGCCGCTGCCGCCACCTGAGTAGCCACCACCGCTGCCGCCACCTGAGTAGCCACCACCATTGCCGCCACCGCCACCTGAGTAGCCACCACCATTGCCGCCTGAGTACCGGCCACCATTGCCATAGCCACCACCGCTGCCGGAGTAGCCGGAGTAGCCACCACCACCACCACCATAGCTGTAATCACTGCCACCGTAGTCACTGCTGCGGCGATAGTCTCTGCCGCCAAACCCACCACCGCCCCTTCGGCCTCTTCCGCCGTAGCTTGACCCTCCGTAGCACGGCCTTTCAGCGTACTCCACGAGCCACTTGGGCACGTCCCGCTTCGCCTCAGTCATCAGCTCCAGCAGACCCTTTGCCAGGGAGTGGTTGGACTCGGCGAAGAAGGCAGTGGCAATCCCAGCCTTCCCAGCTCTCCCAGTTCTTCCGATCCTGTGGACATAGTCCTCGATGCTCTTGGGGAGGTCGTAGTTGATCACATGAGCCACGTTCGGGACGTCCAGGCCCCTAGAGGCTACATCAGTGGCCACCATGATTGGAGTGGCACCAGTCTTGAAGAATTTCAGAGCGCTCTCCCTCTCCTACACAAAAATTGGAAGCACAACACAGAACAAGTGAATTCTTGGCATAAAAAAATAACATAGAAAATGCAGGAGGGTAGCAACTGATCAAATGGCTGCGACTGCAATGAAACAGCATCATGTACCCTATGCACTATATTATAGCTAATCGTGAACAGTTCATAGTAGCTCATATGCCAAGTAGAAACAGCAATTTGAGGACACAATCGATACAGTTATGACAAATACAAACACTAAAAATTATGTAACAAGATAATAGATGAATTGGACCTTAGGTAGATTAAGCTGTTATGATTCTGCTGGTGGTGGGCTGCTACAGCACCCGCGGTATTGTTTACGAGGGGGAGAATGGACTGATTTGTGGAGGATTAGGGCTAAGAGGGCGCAGGGAACGCCGGCCGCGGGGCTACTGCCCACGGCCGGGCAAGAGGAAGGTTTTCCTTCTAATTCTTGCTTGATTAGATTGATACATCTCCTCTCATTATAAAGAGAGGTTTACTTGACCCTAAACAATAGACTATCAATCCGGTACTATTATCTCTAATCCTAATGGACCTGCCGAGCCGGCCCATTAGACCTTTGACTCTCCTAACAGGAAAAGTAGCCAATAATTAACTTACCAAGTCATTATCATTTTTAATCGACGAATTCGAACCCTAACACCGAAAAATAAACCTTTTACATCTCGGTTTATTTTATTAAGCGAAACTAAAGTGGGGTGCTTTATTTGTAACTCGAAACGTGGGCGCTCTTTGGACGCCGTACTTGCACCTGTGCAGCCACCTGGATCCCACATCAGCCTCCGAAAACGGGCCTCTCGAGGACCGCTGCGGCCCACCCAAGGCCTAGCCTCGTCAGGCGCCCGTGGAAGGCCCAGCTCGAGAGGCGTGCCCCCGCGAGTCGAAACTTGGGCAGCGCCGAAACAGGGAGACCCGGCCGCCTTCGCATGGGATGGCGGCTCTGGTGGCCGCTGGCGCCGACGACGGCGAGCTGGAGCTGGCAGCGGGCGACGACGACTAGCTGGAGCTGGAGGCGCGCGACGGCGAGCAGGAGCCGGAGGTGCGCGACGGCGAGCTGGGGCTGGAGGCGCGCGACGGCGGGACGGTGGTGGCCGCTGTCGCCGACGAGCGGCCTTGCCGCGGTTGAAGAAGACGGCCGGGGCGACGGCTGCGCGCGGTTGGCCCGCCGCCAATGTCGCCTCCTGATCCCGCACCAGCCGACGCATCTTCTGGAGCCGGCGTCGCACAAGGAGGCCACGGACTGCCGCCTGGAGATGCACCGCCGCAGTTGTTGGAGAGGTACGCATCTTCGCCGGCTTCTCCGTCATGGCGTCCGCCGGCTGCGCGATCTCGATCTGCTGCATCGCCGCGCCTGCGACTTGGGTCCTTTCGGTGGTTGGCGACTCCTGCAGCGAGATCGAGTCGGTGGATGAAGGCGCCATCCGTGGCGGTGATGACCACATGGAACCCGGCGTCCAACTTGACAAGGGCGGCGATGATGGCAGGGACGCCGGCGGCGACCAGACAGGCACCGATGGCGGCGACGACCATATGGGCCCCGGCGTCCAGCTTGACAAGGGCCGCGATGATGGCAGGGTCGCCGGCGGCGACCAGACAGGCACCGATGGCGGCGACGACCATATGGGCCCCGGCGTCCAGCCCGACGAGGGCGGCAATGAGGGCAGGGAGGCCGGCGGCGACCAGACAGGCACCGCGTAAGCATCCGGGAATACCTGCGCGCGGAAGACATCCGTCAGGCGCTGCAATTCCGCCATCTTTGCGCAGAAGACTTCCGTCTGGCGCCGCAGTTCCGTCATCCAGGCTTCGAAAGCTTCCACGGACATGGTCGAACCTGGCACTGATACCAAATTGTTATGATTCTGCTGGTGGTGGGCTGCTACAGTACCCTCGGTACTGTTTACGAGGGGGAGAATGGACTGATTTGTGGAGGATTAGGGCTAAGAGGGCGCAGGGAACGCCGGCCGCGGGGCTACTGCCCACGGCCGGGCAAGAGGAAGGTTTTCCTTCTAATTTTTGCTTGATTAGATTGATACATCTCCTCTCATTATAAAGAGAGGTTTACTTGACCCTAAACAATATACTTCCAATGTGGTACTATTCTAACTAACCCTAACCAGCTACTGTTCATGACACTGTAGCACGCCGACCAACTTGACTCTCCTAACATAAGCATTACTAGCAAATGATGAATACTAAGATAATACAGGTGCATGAAGCTAGGAAGAGTAAATTGGGCAAAAATGGATCCATCATCTTCATGAAACAGAAATACTGTTTAAAGCCTCAATGTACTGAACTGAAAAAATGATGAGGCCACATAATATATATAAAACCAATACTGCAGATAAATTGAGCCCAAGATCCTTGGTCTATGTAATGTTAAGTTCTTATTAACTCTAAGAACCAGCTAGATATGGGCTAGAGTTGTGACCACACCTGCTGTGTCCTGTCACCATGGATTGCTGTTGCAGGGAAACCTTTTGAGTATAGCCAGTAGCGCAATGAGTCAGCTTCCCGCTTCGTCTCCACAAAGACCAATGTCAGGGGTTGCTGCAGTTAAGACAAACAAGCAAATTAACACGACGAAATAATCATCAATTTAATCCAAGATAAGAGCTACCATATACCTTGCTATCAGCCCCACCAACAGATTGCTTGTGTAAAAGTTCTAGCAGAAAGCCTCTTTTCTCCCCATCATTAACAAACTCAATTTTCTGCTCAATCAGGTCAGTGCTCGACCCAACCCTCCCAACAGTGATAAATATGTAATTGTGCAAGAAGTCGGAAGCCAGTCTCTGAGAGGGGAAGCATCAAGTAAAAAAAATGTTGAGCACTAATAAAAAATGTATCAACTTAACAACAAACAGATGCAGACTAGATCACCAAAAAACAAAAACTAACATTCTTTGTGCAGTATCAATTCAAATGCTATCCACTTCTGTTCAAAAAGAGAAGTGCTATTTACTTGCTGGTGTTTTTATAACCATGTGTGCCATAGAAACTATGACGTCTGAAGTTTGCATGTTAGTACAATGTAAAACAAGAAAATATCCAGCTGTAATAAATACTGTTCATGCTACTTTACATTAGAACAGACAATAAGTAAACATCTTCCTCTACCTGTATTTCTGGTGGGAAGGTTGCGCTGAAGAGCAGTGTTTGTCTCACAGACTTTTTTGGCATATTCATCATATCAACTATCTTTCTTATCTGAGGCTCAAACCCCATATCCAGCATTCTGTCAGCCTCATCCATTACCAGGTACTTAATTGCCTCAAGAGAGATCCGTGATCGTTCAACCATGTCCACAAGGCGTCCAGGTGTAGCAACAAGAAGGTCAACACCCCTCTCCAGATCACGCAGCTAAAAACAGCAGTCATAAAACAGAAGTCACATAAATATTGGATGAAGATAGACAATGTACACAAAAACAAGACAATGTACACAAAAACATCGGATGAAGACAAACAATGTACACATGACATGGAACATTTACAAAAACTAAACTGCATTGTCTATCCACAAATTCTATACAACTTAGCTGAAACTGCAGGTAAAATGACCTCTGAGTCTCTGACAGATATTGGAAGATTTTTTTCCTAAACCCTGCTCTACTTCTACACTTACTGAACATCTCAACTGCTTGACAATTAAATTAGTCTGCACAAATTAACAATGAAACAAAAAGGCTTATTTAGAAAAGGAAGCCATGCAAGAAAGCAGTAATCACCTGATCATACATTGGTGTTCCCCCATAGGCTACCACAACTCTGAGTCCTGTTTGGAAAGAAAACTTCTTGGCCTCCTCATTAATCTGAGAAATGAAACAACAAACCTATACTTAGTCCCACCACAGTAATCACGATATAAATGGGAATCAAGCAAAGAATGCTTCATAGTTACAAAGGAAATTCATAAGAAAAACATAAAATAGGTAAGGAAACACAGGCCCAATTGAAATACAAACAGGCACATCCTCAGCCCAAAATATCAACACAGAACTGCGATTCACATAACTTTATACCAAAAAGTGACATAAAACTAGTATTCTGACAAAGAAATCTACATGTACAAAGTGCTTGTAGAAAATAACCTAAACCTAGGGAGCAGGAGCAAATTCACACATCAGTAGTCCAAATGATTCAAGATCGATTGCTCATAAGACCTGATCGATGGGACAGCAAGACAATTCTGGGGTTAGAAACATACTCAAATTGCATGAGGCCTTTGCTGAATTACAAAACCCAGTTTTTTACGGAAGCATTCAGAGGGAGGAGCACGATGCACAACTAAAGCAATTTGGCAAGTAGTGACTACATAGACACAATGATCCACACACTGAAAGAATGAAAAAAAATCCTCAAATCAGAGTCAGACAATAGTAGCAGATCCTAACACAACAACTGTCTTCAGTTGTTCAGAAAAGTGCAGACAGTCTGTTGTTCTTTAACAGGAAACTCTAATTGTAATTAACAGATACATATGCTAACATGTACAATTGTGCAGAATAGTATTTTCTAGCATGCTAGGCTGGATTATAGAACATGATAGATGATAACTTGCTCCAAAATTATACAACTGCAGCAAAGCATACAGACATGAAACAGTATCCTTGCATTGAATCTACTGAATCAATAAGAGTTTGATCAATTCCTATCAAATGTGGAAAAGTCATAATGCAAGTTTAAAACCATACAAGTGGCATGGACAGCAACCTGATCTAAACTTAGTATTGAGACAAAAGGCAAATAAGAATTCGAAATTCTAAAGGGATACACGATCTCCTCTGCAAACAATTGAGCCCAAGCCCGTCCAACAATCAGCACAACGGATATAAATGACAGTCCACTGAGATCAATTTGCTAATGAGATCCTGTGCAGTATGAATCTAACAATTAAAATAGCAGATGATCTAGATAAACACTCAACTGAACTGTTGAAAGAAGGTTCAAATGTAAAAGAAATCCACGTTATACAGGCAGCAATTTAAATGTTTATAAAATAGCAGATGATCTAGATAAACACTCAACTGAACTGTTGAAAGAAGGTTCAAATGTAAAAGAAATCCACGTTATACAGGCAGCAATTTAAATGTTTACTCCATACAAGTTGCTAGCGCAACAAACACGCACAAAACAGAGAAAACAAAAGGGGTCAAATGTGGGAAGGGTCAGAGTTCTTACAGGAACCCGATTTGGCAAAATCAACACCAATAAATGCAGTAACATTAACAGCAGGAATTAAGAGTTGCAAATAAGCACTGCCACAATCGCAGGAAACATTACAAATTCTACATTAGCCAGGCGCAATACACCCCAAGTAAACCACGCAAAATTCAGTGAAGACGAGGAGACAAAACCCCAATTCGCAAGGGTACTACAACTCGCACACATACTGATCTACACCGATACATGGGAAATTGGGATGCATTCTCCAAAGACCAAACAGCACGCGCGCTGAAGGGTATGATAAACAACCAGCTCGCGCATCATACGCGAACATCCCACACACGAACAACGCAGCTACGAAACCGGAGATGCACGCCCAAAACGCCCAGGACAGGAAAACAGCACGGTGACATCTGAACCAGATTGGAACAAGCAGGAACACGCGGACGAACAAAATCTACGAACCGCGCGGGCGAATGGCATCCGCGCGCGGCCGCACACTAACCGGCGCGAGAACACGCCGGGCCACATGCCCACATCCCACACAAACAGCGACGAATATGCAAGAGAGCGAGCGGGAACCTCGAGGCTTTACCTGGGCTGCGAGCTCCCTGGTGGGCGCGAGGACGAGCGCGCGCGGCTTGGCCCTGCGCTCGAACGACCCCCTGTCGCGGCGGCCGTACCCTCCCGCCTCCGCCGCCGCCACGAGGCCGCTGATGACGGGGAGGCAGAACGCGGCGGTCTTCCCGGACCCGGTCTGCGCGCACGCCATGAGGTCCCGCCCGCCCATGACGATCGGCATCGCGTGGCGCTGCACGGGGGTGGGGCTCTCGTACCCGCAGCGCGCGACGTTCCGGAGCACGGCCTCCGCCAGCCCGGCCGCCTCGAACCCGTCGGCGGGGGTGTGTATATGTAGGCGTGTCACGTGTGTGTGAAGAGAGGGAGAGACGGGGGCAGTGGGGCCTGGTGGTGTTGCCGTGGGAATCGTGTACGGGGAGTCGTTGGAGAGGTGCTGCACCCGGTCTATACGCCTCTCGTGGACCTCCACGGTTCCACCGTTGGATCGCAGGCTGCGCGGCAGACGGACGGTGCAAAACCCGGTTGCCAAAAGCAGTTGAGCAGGGGTGGGTGCACGCGGTCTACCAACCTCGTTGAGTTCTCGGCCGTCCGATGGAAAACGGAGGTCTTTGATTGCGAGGCGTGGCGGTGTACGGGGATTCGGTGGACGCGGCGCTCGGGCTTCTGGCGCGTGAGGGAGGCGTGGTGCGGGGTGGAGCCCACGCGCTGCTGTTCTGACACCTGGAGCGCGGCGTCTATGCCTACCTGTGAGCTCCCTACCCGCCCAATGGGAGGAGAAGATGCGCGGGTACGGCATGGGGTAGCAGCATGTGCCGTCGGAAACACCCCGGTTTGTTTTGGTTTCCTGGAAACCAAGGAGGCTCGGGGTTTTTACTACAATACTAATACTTTTAGATGTTAGAATTGGAGAGTGAATTTAAAAATATAATGTCATTTCGTAATTATTATATCACTATAGCATTTCGTTTGTATTTGTGAAAAATTATCCATAAATTGATTAATTAGGATCAAAATATTCGTCTCGCAGAAGCACAACAAAACGGTATAATTAGTTTTTAATTTTATATATATTTAGTACTTCATGTATGTTATGATATTTTGATGTGATGGAGAATCTTCTTTTTACATAGTAAATTTGGGAGTGGAATTTGGGATCTAAACAAGGGTTGTGTTTAGGTCCCACAAAATTCCCAAAATTCTCTCTCCAAACTTCACTATTCACCTATCACATCAAATCTCTCTCCTCATGCATGGAGCACTAAACATCGGTAAATAAAAAAACTAGTTGCATGGTTTTGATGTACACGACAAGATAAATCTTTTAAGTCTAGTTAGGTCATGGTAGGACAGCGTTTACCACAAACAAACGAAAAGTACTACAGTGCAGTGTTCGATGTGACGTTTTCGCTAAATTTCTCCACCAACTTTTTGGAACTAAACACACCCGCCTTATTTACCAGACGTGACGATGCTACCCCGCATTTTGAATCATCGAGTTATGTCTTCTCAACACTTTGAAACAGATCGCCAACTCACTATCAACAGAAGTGAAGCTGTTCGTCTAACTGATTTATTTATTTCAACGGAGAGAGTAATGTCCATTCGATTCTTAACTTTTTTAAAACTTTAATTAAAGTGAAACATCTTTATAGATCATAATTTCCATTGGGGTTTAATTTAAATCAAATAGATCATAATTAGTTGCTAAAATATTGATAAATTGTACTTCATAGTGTCAAGATTCGACATGCGAGTTTAATTAGGCATCACTCTCATTTTTACCATTAGCCTTTGTGACCACGGATAAATGTAATAATTCACATTTCTTAAGGGTAGCCTAAAATGGGGTCAGTGATAGTGTGTAGTGCTTTTCTTCACATGACAATAAGAATCTTGTGTGGTGGACGCGATCGCACGGTGTATACCTGTATTGATATAGTATTTACAAATAACACATTTTTGTTACGTGTATTTGTAATCCAAATACAACGGTCTGTGCATGATAAGTGCATTAGCATGTAGGCATACTTCGACTATACATAATTGGTCTATTCGACAGCAATATTGTGTCCTGTATATTTTGTAATACATAAAAAATTATAGTCATTAGCTGATGCTTTTAAACACAAAGGTCAATGGTATTGATTTGATCACACGTGACTAATTGTTGATCAGAGCATGAACTTGACAACCAGATCATGTCTTAAAAAAAATAAGAGCTCGAACAAATAACTCTGAGCTCTGTCTTGAGAAATGATCGTTATCCATCTACATTATTTTGGATTCTCAAGATGGAGCCCGGGCAGGAACAGATGATGAGCGTTTACTTCAAAAATAGGAGCTCAATAATTCAGACGTGAAAGTTTGAAACCGTGTTGAATTACTGTGGCATATCGATCAGCAAGAACACACTACTCGACGCCCTCCAATTATCAGCTTCTATTTCAAGAAACAGCTAAAGGTAGCCCAAAGAGTGATAGGGCTAGCAAGTACACGGAACCGACCATGCCCTGCTGCTGTATCCGTTTCGGGCAAAAGGGTTAACGCGCCCTACCTCCAGAGCCCAGAGACCAAACACGGTAGCCTGAGGCGTGCTGCGTGCAGCCGCGTGCTTGACCATACAGTTTTGGACTGGTGACCCAGATCTTTTGTGCTGCTGTGTTTGGGACTTGCTCAAGGAACTGGAACGAACGGAAAGAATCCAACAGAGACCGACACGGGCCACTCTAAAACGAGTGGTGAAGTCTATTTTCTGCACAAGGGAAATACGGAACTCGTGAGTACTCTATTTGTTAAATGCAGACTATATTTGAATTTTGGTAGTGCTAACGCCCAAACCAAACCTCTGAAACTCTGAATTCGGGTATCTGTTTGCCCTGAACATGTATACCAAGAATACATAATTGCATACATGGTTTCGAATTTTGAGCTTTGCACTGGCTACAATAGCAAACTACCTCCACTATCTATTTGTTTCGATTTTTAAAAGCTTAAAGAGCTGATATTTGGGTTCTAAAATTAAGGTGAACAGAATTGTCATGGGCCTGGAACACGCTCAAACGGCACGGTCCCCCAGCTAGGAATCTCCATTTCAATTTTCTGATTTTCCTCACAAGACCGGCTGCTGCGACGACGATGGCCGCGCCGGCGGCGCCGAGTAGGAGTCGACGTTGACCCAGAGCAGCGAGAGCACGGAGACGAAGAGCACTGACCAGAGCACGGCAATGGTGGGCGCCTGGTCCCGCCGCGCCAGGAGGCCCCTGAGGAACCCCTGCAGGTGGGCCACCACCCACCCGGCGAGCGCCAGCTTCCCGAGCACCGGGCCCCACGACCGGTACCCGTGGTCCACCCCGTACGACACCGCCACCACCACGCCGGCGAGGTTGCCCAGCAGCAGGCTCGCCGGCGGGATCAGCAGGTTCGACCACCGCACGTACCGCCTCCGCGCGCCCGACGACTCCTCGCCGTCGCCGCCCCCGTCGTCGGAGGCCGAAACGGCCGCCGCCGACGTCTCGGCGGAGAAGTAGAACCCGACGTCGATCCCGGCGCACGCGCGGAGGGCGCCCTGGAACACGGCGGCGAGGCACGCCGACGTGCCGGCGACCACCCAGAGCTTCTGGTCCCGCCACCACGCGCGCGGCGCCACGCGGCTCCACCGGAGCTCCAGCGCCGCCGTGGCCACCGCCGAGGCCAGGAGCAGGATGAGCAGGACCGCGTCGTAGTAGCCCACGTCGCCCGGGAAGATGGACCCGCCGGTGAGGAGGCACGCCGCCGGGAGCGCGCAGTAGACGGTAAGCGGGAGGGAGGCCAGCGGGTAGGCGACGCAGCTCACGTAGCCCAGCCGCTGCAGGAGCCGCATGCGCCCGCCGGCGCCGGCCCAGACGGGGCAGTGCCGCCGGCTCAGCAGGACGCCCATGGCCGCCACCGCCCGCCGCGACGCCGCGGCGAGGACGTCCGACGGGCTGGCCCGGGAGAAGCTCCGGAACGCGGCCCGCGACGGCGCGCAGTACGCCGACGCCCACCCGCGCGCGTGCATCCTGAACCCCGTCGCCACCGCGCCGCCGCCGTCACCGCCGCCGGTGCCGTAGATCCAGCCGACGTCCTTGCCCCACCTTGTCCGCTCCTCGAAAGCGCAGCTGACGACATGGATGGCCTCCCGGAGGAGAGAACGGGCGGCCGTGGCCGTGGAGTCGGCGCCGCCGCCGCGGAGCCCTTGGCCTGCGAACGCGGACGCGATGAACGCCGGCGAATGGCCGAAGTGGCGCTCCAACGCGGCGCGGTAGGAGCGCAGCCTCCGCCTTCTTCCTGCCATGCGCACGCGCGCCCATGCCAACGGTTAGGACTCGCAGCCAAACCAATCCATGCACCGAGAACGAGAGCTTTCTACGGCGACGTGCCTGCCTCGGTGAGCTCGTCGGTGTCCTCCTCTGAGTCAAGCAGAGGCACGGTGGACATGGTCCTCCTCAGCGCGCGCTCCTTCGCCTTCCCGAAGCCGAAGCACCAGTACCGGATCGGCGTCTCCTCGTCGTCGTCTTCGGAGAAGGCGGGATCGAAGCCGTAGAGAGCCTTCCTGTTGAAGCAGCAGCCGGAGCCGACGGGCCCTGGATGCCGTCAAAGCACTTCATGTCGATCTGAACGAGAGCATCAGGATCACTCGTTAGCCAACCGAGAGCGTACAGATGAATTTTAGCGCTTGCGCACCAACAGACGTTTTGCTTGGTCTCTTACGTCGAAGAAGACCGAGTCGCGGCACGCGTGCGGGTCGCCGCCGTCGTCCTCGACGCCGATCCGCAGCGGGAACTGGACGAAGCACGTCCTGTTCCCGGCGTCAGGGTCCATGAAGAAGCACATCGCCTCCCTCAGGACGCCGCTGTTGGTGACGCAGTGGTCGTAGTTCACGTTGAGCACGTACGCGCCGTTCGTCAGCAGGGCAGACACCCGGAGCTGCCAAAGAAAAGACTTGCAGATTGCAGCTGAAGAACCGAAAGAGATCGACGACAAACAACATGCTGATGTAATAGGATTATGAATTAATTCTTCTGTCAAACTGTTTGGTGTGGCTTTGAGTTTTTCGTGAGTGTTGCAGACGGAAGTGCTGCATTTCTTGTGAATTTGGATTTGGGCTGTAGCCATTTGGTCAAGGCCGGGTAATACAATTATCCATTATCTAAAAAAGACAAACAACATGCTGATGGTGAACAGACGCGTACCAGGGCGTTCAGGGCGCCGGCTTTCCCGTGATGCTGGAACCCCGGCTTCTTCTCCCGCGACACGTAGAACAGCCTTGGCAGCTCGTTCCCCTCCGCGTCCTGATCGTCGGGATGTCCCAGAAGAACCTGCAGACCATGAATCAAATGTTGCAGATCAATGGGCATTTGGCCACCCGTACATTCAGGATTGGGTGGCCTTTGTGTCGCTGACGGACGGACGGAGCGAGGCGCAGGGTTTTGACCTGTATCATGGCAGGGTGGTCTCTCGGGTTGTTCCCCGGCCACGGCGTGCCGTCCGACATGACCCACCCGTCCTCCGGCGCGTTCCTCGCCTTCGCGGCGAGGTAGTTGATCCTCACCTTGAACTCCTCGTACTCCCTCTGCAACCCAACCAGAACCAATCACGATCAGACACCACCCGACTCTTTCAACCGGCGAGGTAGTTGATCGGTCACCTTCATGGCGCGGCGTTCCTTGACGAAGGACGGCGCGGCGCGGCCCGCGAGGTAGTCGACGCCGCGCGCGAAGTAGAGCTCGGGGGCCCTGGGCTCGACGCCGTGCCGCCGGCAGAAGGGTACCCACCGCCGCGCGAGCCGGGCCGCCTCGAACAGCGCCTCGAAGGCCAGCATATCGGCGCCGTCGTCGGAGACGTAGCACGCCAGCCTCCCCGCGGGGTAGTCCGCCGCGAGCGCCGACAGCACCGCGTTCGCCGTCGCCAGCGGCGGCTCCCTCCCCGCGCAGCCCGCCGCCGTCACGAGCACGTCCACGCCCGGCAGCCCGCCGTGCCGCGACACGAGCGCGTCGAGGCGCGTGGAGCGGGTGGTTGGGGAGAGCCTGGGCAGCTGGGAGAGCAGCCACGCGAGGGCGAGGCAGAGCTCGCAGGCGAGCGCGGCCAGCCACAGCCAGGGCGCGTCCTGTACCGGGTGGGTGAGCCGGTAGCGGAAGAAGGCGGCGAGGAGGAGGGCGCGCAGCGCGACGGCCGCGCGGTACAGGCTGAGCTCCGCGGGCGGGACGGGGAGCTTGTAGCTGAGAGGCTCCGGAGGGCCATCGCCATTGCCATCATCCCCGCTGCAAATTCAGCCATGGCGAAATTTGGTAAGGTCCAGAAACTCACAGTTCTACATGAGTTTTACGCGAAATATGTCCAAATTTGATCTGTTGTGCATTTGCAGGGGCATTGAAATGGGTGGTGTGGAATTGATGAAAGATCAAGAGCTAGAAGATGCCATTGTTGCCGGTAGTCACCTCTCTGGAGATTCAGGCTCTGGGTCCGGATCCGAAGCCGGAGAGTTGACAGGCACGATCTCTGGGCTCTCAAGTTCGTCCATCTCGATCCTAACTGATATGAGAACAATTCAGAGTGCAATGTGCGCAGCTCATGGTTATCTCCTCAGTAAACCAAACTGACGTACAAGAAGCCATGCGCGAGAGGCCAATGGAAACGAAAACTATCTCGATCTGAATAAGCCTCTTTTGTTCTCTGGCATCCATTGCTTCGTCTTCATCGAGTCAGACGAAGAACCCCAGACAATTCGATTCCACACATCTGGCTGGGAACGACATGGTTGGGTGTACAGTGTACTTCCTGCGGTGTTTGCGAGGCGGTCTCAGTGGATGAAACAAAAACAAATTACTTTTTCGTGTTAGCTGCGAGTCTGCAACAGGCATAACTGTGGCGGTAACAGACAATGAGACAAGGGATGAACTGGTATGTGCCGAGGAATCAGAGGCAGCAGCATCTACTTGTCGCTGTGTAAACCTAAGCAAAGATCTGGTCAACCGATGACGCCACAGAAGAATGAAGCTGGTGCAGCCGGCACAAAAGCTATCAGCAGCCTGCAAGTGTCGCTCGTTTCAGCAAATATAGTAGCTCCGATTCAAACACTTGAAAACTAAA
>OAMR01000397.1:654657-664889 GCA_900205405.1 Echinochloa crus-galli | reverse complement strand
GGACCTATTTGTATTCCTTGTCAAGTTATTAATGTTATTAAAATTATCTTTATTTTTTTCTCTGCTATTCCTCATTATATTGAAATCTCCTCCTATCAAAACAGGTAAGGGGTTCTGTTGGCAAGTCCGTACTAATTCCGACAAGAAAGCAGTCTTAAACTCTTCTTGAGCCGGGCCATACACAGCCATCAGAATCCATTTAAAGTTATCTTGTCTATTTCGCAGATGGAACTTAACAAAAAATTCCCCTTCAACGATGATAGAAAGGTCAAGAACTAGTGAATTAATACCTAAGAGAATGCCTCCTGAACGGCCTCTAGGTGGCAAGCAGTGCCAAACAAAATCCGCGCCTCCTGATAGGCGATTAAGATTTGCCCGAGCCATATTTTGCTTACCAGTCTCCATAATTGCAACAAAATCTAAACAGTGATCTCTTATCGCATCTGAGATATACCGGTGTTTAGCCAAGTCTGCTAGACCTCTCCTATTCCAGTAAAAGCCTTTCATTGGGTACTCGTATTCTGTTTATTTTGTTGTTTATGTCGTCCCTTATTTTTCTTAGACGCAGACTTCGTCCTTCGACCAGATACTTGGAGATCACATATTTTAGTGTCCAAGTCCAAGTCATCCAGATCTACGTCTGTTAAACCCTTCACTAAGTGCGATAGAAGATCATTATTAGCTTCCTCTCCATCACTATAATCGAAAGGATTTTCCACAGGTATACGTTTTTCTGCACTCTAAGCTTTAGCTTGTACCACGGTTTTGTCAACATGGATTCGTTTAAGTGCACTATAGGGTAAGTTAATTGTATCCATACTATTACCTAGTGAGACTCCAATGGAATTTAGATTGGCAATGCACATGTTTTTCGATAACTTACCACCACTGGAGGGCGTCGTAGTGGACGATTGCTGCGATGCCAGGTTACCATCCAGGTTCCAAGCCGCTGCACGTTTCATAGCCCTTTCCATGATCAACTCGTCTGCAATCGGCAGTCCAACGTCAGACAGATTGTTATTAGTTCTTGCACTACGGCGTTTACCGTCGATGAGTAATGAACCAATAACCGATTGATCAAGTCCCGAACCTGTGTTAGGCGATCCCGAAGGTGTTGTACCATCAGAGGTTATCTGACCTTTCACCGGGTCATCTGAAAACACAGTAGGATATGGTAAGGAATCTTGATGAACCTTACAACCTCCGTGGACCCTAGATCCAGAGAATTCTCCGTACCCATCGCTGCTCAAGAGCACCAAGCCACTCCTCTCGGCGAACCAGTGTAGCTTCACAAGGAAAGTCCCCACCCACGGCATGTTCGCGAACCGCATCATCGCCTCGTACCCCATCACCAACTGTGGCTTCCACTTCGCCGCCGTTGGCGCCGTCGCCGGCTCCGTTGTCTGCACCCACGCCGATATCTTCTTGCTGTCCGCGACAAGCACCATGAGCTCCCCGCCCGGCGCTGTGGTCGCCAGCAGGTAATCTATCCCCACAATGTCGGAACGGGGAAAGCTCGCCGGGAGCTTCGTCACGGTCACCTGCAGTGGTGCCGTACTGATGCTAAGCTTGACGACGTAGCTCCCGCTCTCGGTGATGCACAGCCAGTGCGCCGCGCCTCCGGCGACCACGGGCTTTCCTCCCCATAGCAGAGAGCTGCCATGCAAATGAGGAGCCCGGATCTCAGTGTACCTGCCCCACACGCCGGTCTCCGACGAGAAGGTCTGCGTCTGCAGATAGCGGTGGTGCTTGGACATCACTAGTTTCAATGATTTCCGATGACTCAGATGGAATTTTTAGGTGGGACCAGTTCAATTAGAAAGCTTATCTCCTTAGATTTCCAAGCATATATAGAACGTCAAAAACTGAGTCCGTTTGCGACTTGGGCGACGAATTTAGTGCGGGCTGCTCCTGGACTCCGAGGCAGACTCGAACTTGAGTTTCTTTGGGCCTCCACTTTGGGGACTCGAATCGGATTAGCCTCGGGCCTTCTTCTTGACTTGGAAACTTGTCTGACTCAGGGCCATCTTGATCCATATAGTCAGCAGCCCCGGGTGGAGGGACAGCAGGCACAAAATCCTTCCCTTCCAACGTGTAAGTGATAATATAACCAATGTTTCCAAAGACCAAATCAGTAGTGATGGGGAAGAAACTCGTATCCACTACTGCAACCCTCACCCTGATAACACCCAGCTTCCTGTAAGTCAACATGTCTACTTCCCTGGTGCTCCCTATTTCTTGGCCCAAAGCCCAAAAAACCAAAAAGTGCCGGTACTTATGAGGGACATTGGTGATATGCACCCAGACTTCCTCTAGCTCATATGCTGGAACAATATCCTGGTCACTCTGCCACTCAGACACAGTAATAGTAACACAAAGATTCTTCAGATGATATCCGATGTCAACCATGCTGCGTAGAGTCTCCACATTAGGAAAAGCCACCAGAAAAGACTTCTCATCATGGGGCAAGGCCTCCCAGCTCCACTCCAATCTAGTTATCCTTGCAAGTTCGGTCTGTACCACCTCTGCAGAAATTGGCGGTCCATCCACTGACACAAGCCCCGTAGGAGCCGGATCTGGTGTTTCTAATTTGTAGTCTACATCATGCACCTGGACAAATGCCAACTCCTTTTTAACCGATCCATGCAAAGATGTGATGTTCCTTGGCCATGTCAAGATTGGGCATTTGACTGATAAATGGGAATTCTTCTTGTTGCAAATAACACAATCGAGGTCAGCCTGGCATTCATTGTTAACATGGCCGTTGCACTTACATCGGAAGCAGAAGGCTCGTTTCTTCTTAAGAGTCTGCTCAGCTCTTTGTGGTTGACCTTGTTGCTGTCTAGCTTCTCCTTGGGCGCTTCATTCGGCGTGCGGTGCAGGGCCACTGTTTTGTAATGGCTGCCAGACACGTCGAGCCTCCCCCCGTCCTGCTGCAGCATTCTGTAGCCCAGCTTCCTTCCCACCAGCATCCACCTGTCCGCGATTGTGCCCTCCATGACCTCCCTCATTGGCCTGGTTGTTCCCTGGAGTGTGGCCGGCCCCTCCAGTTTGACTGCCCATCATTCCACCAGCGCCATGGCCGACTGGCCCCTCACGGCCAGCCCCGCGGCCGTGGCCATCATCACGTCCGGCCGGGCCTCGGCCAAGACCATCACCACGCCCGGCCAGGCCGCGGCCAGCATCACCTCCTCGGCCAGCTTCGCCGCGGCCGGCCGGTCCTCGGCCGCGCCCATCTCCACGCCCTTGCAGGCCACCATGCCTAGGGTTTCGCCCGCGCCCCGGCCAGCGGCCATAGTCATCGCCACGACCAGGGCGACGGCCATAGGGAGCCCTAGGGTAATTTTGAGGCATGGGAGTCGCCGCCACAACCTCCGCGAAAGTCCGCCGCCCGCCGTCGTTGTTCTCCAGAACCCTAGGCGGCGGCAATAGAGTCTGATTACGGCGTTGCAGTGTGGGTCGGTCAGGGAAAACCTTCCACCAAGGCTCGCGTACACAGTCCTGGGCCCGCGACCTCAGTTTCCTCACCCCTTGCACTGGTGGGTGGGTTTCCAATTCAGCACGTAGTTGTTCCGGTAGGAAAGCGTTTAACGTAATTTGGGCTGGTTTTCTCTTCGATAACGGGCCCTTCCATGACCGCATATGAAAACCTTTTGGTTTCACAGCATGTTCATTAGGACGAGGGTTACTATGAGCTTGATCAATATACGTCGATTTTTCCTCAAACGTCTGATCATGCTCCCACCATCTTTTTCCTTTTGGAAAACCAACTTGATCCCAAAATCGTTCTATTATCATTTCATCACTCTCACGATTGGGCACTTTAGATGATCTGTTTTTCAAAGTGATGTGTTCCTTTGCTTCCTCGGGGGTATATCCTGCCATGATGCATTCATGGTAGACCTCCTCGAATTGGCAATCAAGTACAGCAGCACTACTTTCAGGATTACAACTTGTAGGACAGCAATCCATCCTGAGCGTCTCATGGATGGCTACTCCCTGAATTTGATCAAGGTCCTTTACACTCGCCAAATCTGAATCAGAGATAACATCAACTGCAAATAACTTGCGTACCTGCATTGGAGCCATTGTGAGTCGTCGCCGACGTCCAGTGATCGCCGGCGCCACCACCGACGTCCCTGATCCCTGGGCATCCGGCGAGTCATCCCTTGATGTATCCTCTGCTGTCGCCAATGGGGCAGTCCCCGCCGAGGATCTATTGTCGGATCGGCTACAGTATTCTATTGGTGCAGAATACGGCGAATCATCAAGAGCACCGTCATCCATCTCCTCGCGATCCTCATCATGGCTCCAAAACTTTGACCCGCTGCGCTTGTCTGCAAGTGGATCAGAACCCCCCCGCCGGCGTCGGGCCTTCGTCACCGCCGGAGTCCATTCCTCTTCCATCAGTCCATGGAAGACGACAGAGGACATTCGGCGTGCGGTGCAGGGCCACTGTTTTGTAATGGCTGCCAGACACGTCGAGCCTCCCCCCGCCCTGCTGCAGCATTCTGTAGCCCAGCTTCCTTGCCGCCAACATCCACCTGTACACGATTGTGCCCTCCATGACCTCCCTCATTGGCCTGGTTGTTCCCTGGAGTGTGGCCGGCCCCTCCAGTTTGACTACCCATCAGTCCACCAGCGCCATGGCCGACTGGCCCCTCACGGCCAGTCCCGCGGCCGTGGCCATCATCACGTCCGGCCGGGCCTCGGCCAAGACCATCACCACGCCCGGCCAGGCCGCGGCCAGCATCACCTCCTCGGCCAGCTTCGCCGCGGCCGGCCGGTCCTCGGCCGCGCCCATCTCCACGCCCTTGCAGGCCACCATGCCTAGGGTTTCGCCCGCGCCCCGGCCAGCGGCCATAGCCATCGCCACGACCAGGGCGACGGCCATAGGGAGCCCTAGGGTAGTTTTGAGGCATGGGAGGCGCCGCCACAACCTCCGCGAAAGTCCGCCGCCCGCCGTCGCTGTTCTCCAGAACCCTAGGCGGCGGCAATAGAGTCTGATTACGGCGTTGCAAGTATTCTATTGGTGCAGAATACGGCGAATCATCAAGAGCACCGTCATCCATCTCCTCGCGATCCTCATCATGGCTCCAAAACTTTGACCCGCTGCGCTTGTCTGCAAGTGGATCAGAACCCCCCCGCCGGCGTCGGGCCTTCGTCACCGCCGGAGTCCATTCCTCTTCCATCAGTCCATGGAAGACGACAGAGGACCCGGGAGAAGAAGAAGTATGCTCGCAGGGAGGAGTGATCCTTGCTGCGGCCGGCCAGGCCGCCGGTAGAGGTGCCGGCGGACGCCGGTGAGACTGGCCTTGATCGCCCTCGCGATCGCCAGTCCGTAATTTCAGGAATTCAAAATTCAAAACCGACCCTTATTGACCTCCAGGCTATAGCACGTCCGATTCAAACACTTGAAAAAAATAAATAAATAGTAAAACTTCCTTTTAGCAAGCAGTGTTGCACGACGGCCAAACCAATTATTAAAACGATTTATCTGAAATTCACATGCCGTTCTGAGATTCATAAATCAGACGCCGTTCCTGAATCCTAAGTACAGTTGCGCAATGCTTCCATGGTCCATGCCGTCTACGCGAACACGGCCGGAATTGTAACTAGTAACTACATTTTGGCCGGCGAGGAGGCTATATTGGACAATGTTACATACAGTACTAGAGAAGTTCCAGAGCGCGCTGAAGATATGCAGAGATTCAGCACAGTCCCTGCAGGATACCGAATTTTCATCTAAACAACAAACTTAATCGATCATCAAATGAATGGGCTAGTATATGTATATCCCTGCGCTTCCTCCGAATGCTACCAGTTCCGGCCTTTCACCTAGAGGCCAGCTGCTATTGGCCGTCTCCGCCGGCACTGCTACCACCACCTGGCCCTCTTCTGTTGACAGTGGTGTTCTTCAGGATCTGCGGCCCAGCAGGGAAATAAATCAGAGTATTTGTTAAGCTGCCTTTTGCATCCTACTGAACCAATAACGTTGGAACGGCCTCTGAAATACGGTAGGAGTAAAATTATGATGCTCATAATTTGCTAGCAGATAAACTTCTTTTGACAATGTGACTGACGTAACACGCACTGTACCTGCCGAAGCATTTGGTTCTCGTTTTGCAGCGCGGAGAGCCTCTCCTCCAGCTCCGAGTTGCTCTTCTCCAGGTCTTTCACCCTCACCTCCAGCTCGCTCAGGTACGCCTTCTTCCTCTCCCGAGCCTGCTGCGCCGACACCCGGTTCCGAAGCAGCCTAGCACCAATAACGTGCCCATTGTTATTGTCCTGGCCCTTTTGGACACAGTTGGTGGGCTTATGGCTACGACAAGGCCCATTTGGGATCTGGGCTATTGATCTTTCTTCTCACAGTGGCATACAAAAAAGAAATCATCATGTGCAACTATTTGGAACAATATTTTTCAACCTCATTAATTTTGCAAAATTCAAAGGCCTTGATAACAAGAATAATACTCTCTCAAGTTTTATGTTTAAATTTATAAACATGGTGAATTTGCAAAACTAGACATACTAGCCAAACTACCGAGGAAAAATGAGGTTTCAAAGTCTCTCTCATGGACTTTAGTCTTTCGATAATTCTAATGGTGTTATTCTATAATTTGATTAAATTTGTACTAATGAGTATATAAGTTGTGGAGTAAAATACACCGTGGGTACATGAACTTGCAGCGCTGTGTCAAATAGGTCTACGAACTTAGAAACCAGACATCCAGGCCCTCCAACTTGCGAACTTGTTCACCGCAGATCCATCCCGGTTTTGCATGGTACTGTGCAACCCGGATCTGCTACAGTAACCGGTTTTGTTTTTTCCTTTTCTAATTTATTTTAGCTAAATCTTTGAAAAATCATAACTCTTCGATACGACATCGGATGAAGATAATTTTTATACGAAAATTGTAGCCCTCAACGAGATCTACAACTTTCTAGTTTTGAGTTTTCTAATTTATTTTTATACAAAAGTTGTGCACAGTTGAGAAGCAATAGCCTAATAGAAATCAATATATGAAATACACATAGGTCCATCTACTATGCTAGTACATTGCCGTTGTAATGTTTGAGCTGTAAATTAACATATTTGCCAAATTATTGAACCAAATCAAGCATTTTTATAAGTTGTAGGACTAATTTGCACTCACTTGTCAAGTCATTGTATAAACTCGAGTATTTTACAAGTTGTTGGACCTATTTGCACTCATTGTCAAGTTATTAAAATAAATTGACCATTTTACAAGTTATTGAACCAATTTGTACCCACCTTCCAAGTTATTGCATGGTGGATGCAATTTACTCAAATATTTATGTGATGAAATTGAGATTATACATATTTTAGGGTGTGTAAAATTATAATTACTAATATTTATTGTTACACGAGATCAATGTTTATACTATTCTTTCAGCTTGTGAACACTAGTATAACTCATCAAACTTACATAAGTACTTCTGAAGATAATGTTAATAGAAATTTTATCATTTGGATCCACTAAACTAAAAAATATGGAACGTCAATTTAATATTATATTATCATATTTAATATTATATTATCATACAACAAAATTTAGTAATGGGAGGGTTTGTATTGAAGGATCTTGGGAGTATAAATATTATGTGATTATAATGAAACCATACAAACTATTTATTAAATCATATTTATTGAAATAATATAAGATAAGGATATACTTTTCTATAATTTTTTAGTCCTATCTATGTTTATGTTTTCTTAATATGGTAACAATCATATTATAACTCGAATCACTTGACTGCAAAGTAAAATAGAAAAATAATATAATAGTTGTCATAGCCGGGCATAAATGCATCTATCCAGTTGTAGATATGCTCCCTACTCGCATTAAACTCTGCTACTAGTCTGTTTACACTACCACACGGGATTTGGTCGCCGCATCTGCATTTCAGTTACTTTGTAAGCGTTAGCTCTCCCCATCACTACTAGCGTGTCCGCGGCTAATGTCTTTATCAAGCTTTTGCCCCTCCGCCGATGTCTTTATCAATCTGCTGGCCCTCAGTGTTGGCACAGGTAGATTATGCCCTACTTTTTAGAAGTCCAATAAATCTTAACGAGAATTCGGTGAGTCTTTTAGTTATTTTATAGGCAATCTCATAAGTAATTTTAAGAGAGATGTGATAGATTACATGTGCTATAGTTTTCAAGATTGCACGAGTGAGAAATATTAAAAATTAATGGATAAAATTATAACAACATATTCAAATATTATCACTTAACTCAGATTTAATTAGTTGGTAAACGGACCACAAAACTATAAGTTTAAAAAGTTGTATCATGAGATTCTAAATCAAATATATCAGCATGTGGCAATACTACTGTTAGAAAAGCTTAACCACAAAATACAATTTTGCATATTAGGCTAACATCACAAAAAGATAGTCTTAGCGTGCTAATTTATCACAAAAACACATATTTTAGGTGATGAAATTTGCAATTTCATGACATAGTAATGCGTTAATATATAGTCTATGCTATAAGTTCTCAAATTTATACTTCTTTGAAAAATTTGTATTTTAATGATTAGATCTAACTATGTAGTATCATTGCCAATAACTTACATGTAATATTTTTGCAATTTTTTATTTATATTAAAAGAACATTTGTATTTGAATCTTGAAAAGTTTGGTTACATATCATCTGAAGGGGACATTTATTAGGATAGTGGCATTGGTTTACCATACATTTGTTTACAAATGTAATAATCTCCCAGCAAGCCAAGTAACCAAGATCTTTGTGCCCACAAAGTGGAGGACTTTAAGCATGAGAGTGAAGACTAACTAAACTAGTACAAAACAAAAATAGAAGAAATGACCATCTGCATCTACTTATGTTCTTTCAAAAGCATTTAGCCTTATGGAATGAAATAGAAACACGAGACACACACACTTTCAACATATATATAGGGCGTGTTTGGAACCTTTGCTGAGCTAGAATTGCCAGGCACCGATGGAGCTATGTGTTGGCCAAAGTGGGCCATGGCCCCTCTTGCTCCATGCGAATTTCTATAGACTCAGACATGATTCTTGTAGTAGTAAAAAGCCATAATATAAAATATGGCAAAGTCCTGTCAGCTAGCAACTCAGGGTTTAACCCATACAAGTCCACGTGACCATATACTCAAAAGTTTCCTACTCCCTTCAATACATAGTTCATTCATCATTTCTAGTTTTTCTTCATCAACATGTCAGTAGCCTCTCATGAGGGCTCACAGCAATCAGAGAGTTGCTGCAGCTAGCAGTTTTATAACCGAACTATAAACTAATTCATATAAATAGTGCTATTCTTCAGTGGTGATGACATGCTCATCAATATGAAGCGGTTGTGTTAACTTCATCAATGTCAAGATCTACATGTCTAGCATTTTGTGTAGGTGATGCACAAATGTAGATGTGTGTGCATCTGTACATGTGCATGTATGTGAAGCTTATGTGAACATATACTTTTGCGATGTGTTTAGAACAAACTGTACTCGTATTCTCGAAGATAGATACTTCTCATGGTGGAACGTGAGGCATATGTTTCGATAATTGTTATATTTCTTACGGTGAACTTATCCATATTCAAATCCTAGACTTGACACGAATGCTCATATTTTCTATTTAATGTATTTTAAAAATATAAAGGGCATAATTTTTTAACATATCTCTACTAGGTACTCCTCATATTCTTGAAAACAGATACTTCTTATGGTGGAACATGAAGCATATGTTTTGATAATTGTTAGATTTCTTATAGTGAACTTGCTTATCCAGATTCAAATCCTAGACTTGGCACGAATGCTCGTATTTTCTATTTAACTTATTACAAAAATATAGAGGGCACAATTTTTTTTAACATCTCTCTACTAGGTACACCTATAGGGTTAGCGCAATCTCAGAGTGAGGGCGCTCCTCTCCTCTCCTCCCCTCCTCTCCTCCTCTAGGGTTAGCGCCGCCACCCCCCTCATCTCCTCCCTCCCGACTCGCCGCCGCCGGAGCTGGTCACCGGAAGCCAAGGGGGCAGCTATGAGGGCGGCGGCGTGGCTGTATCGCCGGATCCGGGGCAGCTTCACTCGGATCTAAATGAAGGCGGTCGGGGAAGGCAACCGTGGGCGGCGCCGTGACTGCCGGCCGAGGAAGGCACAAGCGAGGGCAGCCAGATCCGCCGGGACGGCGCGAGCGACCGGCGACCGGAGCTCTGCCGCGCAGCG
>OAMR01000397.1:630518-642147 GCA_900205405.1 Echinochloa crus-galli | reverse complement strand
TATACAAAGCTTTGGGGGAAGCAATGACCAATCACATTTCATGAGAAATGAGCTCTAGAGAGGATGAAAGAGCCCCTCCATCAAATTCATGTCAAATTTCAAATTTAGTGGTTCAAACAAGCTACAAATTGGAAGAGTTGAGTGTTACCAACCTCAAAAAAAGTTGATGGAGAGCTTTCTTCAAAAAACGTGACCTTTCTTGAGCAATTTGGTGAGAAATGGCCGCAACAATGGTGGAAGAAATGGTGGGCGTCGGGTTGGAGAAGACGAGTGGGAGGGGGAAGTGGGTTTTTGTACTGTACAAGACATCACAAACGGTTCCTAATACGAACCGTTTGTGATGCTCATCATCACAAACGGTTTGAATCCAAACCGTTTGTGATGATTGTCCATCACAAACGGTTCGAGTTAAGAACCATTTGTGATGCCCCTCCAGGCCCTTAACACGAACCGTTTGTGATGGACCTCATCACAAACGGTTCGACGGCTGATTAGACATGTAGCCGTTGGAACCGTTAGTGATGAGGGCATCACAAACGGTTTCCTAGAACTGTTTGTGATAGACCGTTTGTGATGTTGAGTTCTGTAGTAGTGGAGAGAACGTCCGTCGAAGACACGTAGCGTCAAAATGGCCGCCGGTAGGGCTAGTTGACTACCAGGTAAGTTGACATCCACCACCTTAGGCATAAAGGCGCTCCTTCATTCATTATTGTGGCTTCCATATGCCGGCAACAACTTTAGGCTGGTGAACCCATTGAGCAACGATATACGTCGACTGTGCATGAGGCAAAATTCAATCGACTGTGCAGAGAGAGGAAGCCAAAAGAAAGAGGAGAACCACCTAAGTTGTGTGGATATAGAGACAAACTTTTTGTAGAAAAATGATGAGTAGGGAGAAAGGATTGAATGTAATCTAGTTAACCTAACAAGTAACAACCATGTATCAAGATTTGAGTAATAAATTCAGCGGGGATGTTTAAAATTAAGATATTTATTTTAAGAGTTAACAAAATATTCTTTTTTAAGGATGGACGTGTCCAACTATCCATATGCACTGAGGTGCTTGGTGATGGTGATAGCAATTATGTTATATAGAACAAGTCGTGTTCAATTTCCAAATAAAAGCTAGCTAGGGGGTCTATACAAATCGTAAAGGTGAAATGGGAACAAAAATAGAGGAGATTAAATGTACCGTCAAATGATCATGATGATCAGTAGCCTAATATGAAGCTAATCATGTTAAATCCGTAGGCGCTAATCAGTTGAATTTCATTCGTTGCCCTAGTCTAGTCTAGTGCTTGAAATAAGGGGTACCTGTTCGCAAACTGATTATAGGTTAGTGGTAGAATCTTTAGTGGTAAGAACTTATTGATCCGGACTAGGTAAGTGCACGTACGTTGCTACGGATATAATACATGAAGTAAAGATAAATAGATCACATGAAAAATTTAATTTTAACAGTTGTAGGGTCGCACCGAAGTTAATAAAAATTAGTATATTTGTTTTTACCAAAGGCTCGTGGTCAAGGCCAGTGAAAGACCTCGTGGACCGTGCGAGACACTGTGATCGACTTTGATATCAAGCGCCGAATCCGTGGTTCCGTGGATACCCAAATGTTTCAATTTGAAAAAAGATCATGACGTTAACTTTCACATCGTACGTTTAAAGGGAACTGTATTGTTTATTATTTTGACAAATTTTGAGTCTATTAGGCCTTGCATTCAGGAAATCAGCCGACGAGAGCACTGACACCAGCTGGAGCCCAAGATCACCCTCTTCATCCTATTCATAATGCAAATTTCAAATTGAAGGAAAAAGCACGTTACATAAGTACTCAACTATTAATAGATGTAATTAAGTTTAACGTTGTGATGAGAAACCATATCTAAATGGATTCAGATGCACATCTCATCTATCAAGAACATTGTGCTAAGAAGAGTTCACATTTTATCTGTTGCAAAGTGAAAAGCTCAACCTAAGAAAATGGATATTGTACCGTACCAGGAATAGAACAATAAAGCCCCACATATTGGAAGAGCAGGAACAAACAGGTGTCAGATCCCAAATATAAGAAGACAAAACTTATTAGAAGTTATTTTTAAAATATCACCTTCACTGTATTACAAATTGCTATGACAATAATGGGTGACACTAATACCAAATGATAGTATTTGCAAAACTTATATCCAACATGACGTACATATATATATATATATATATATATATATAGAGAGAGAGAGAGAGAGAGAGAGAGATCGAGCGTGCAGTAACACACAAAATCAGAAAACCGACCGGAGCATATACTTAGAAAAGCGTGGTACTGTTAAAAGATTCAGAAGCTAGGCACCGTTGGATATTCTAAATGAAACAAAAACCTCGAAATCAAGCTGTAAAAAAAATGAGCACATGTAGCAGCAGTATCAGTGTGCATAAAAGAACATATATTAGCATATAGAGAACTCTTTTGTGGATAGTAGCTCAGACTAATGAAAACAAAGCAGCTCTCATACAGTAAATTAAACACGAGTACAAGAACCACAGGTAGCAAGAGGCTCAATCGACAACATGGTTTTGAATTACATGCTTTTTGCAGGATATTTGAAGGGAGCTAAAGATTGACCCAGACACAAGATTGCACTTCACTCCTCATCATATTGCACAACTTGTCTTTGGTTTCACCCTGTATGATGTGTTGGTGGAGATTTGAAACAATGATTCCAAACAACATGTCAGGAAAGACAGCAAAACAATCTATTGAAAGAGGAGACAAGGACTCCAAACCTGCTACTCTTTAGGCACAATCTAGCATCCTATGTGCTCTTGGCACCTGCTCCTTCCTCATCTGCTTGACCTTCATCTCCTCATCCACCTGCACAAAAAACAAAAAAAAAACGTTATGGGCTTGTGGCATGGGCAGGCCACAAGGCATTTGCTCTGGCAACAATTATAGAAATACAAAATTCATGAGTAATAAATAATTCGGTTGAGCAGCTGAGATATGTAATTAAAATCTAAGAAAGAATAGTCTAATGTGTGAATTATCTATTGGTACACACCAGTTGCAAAAGGGGACAAAAAAAATATTTCCACTCAAATAATAACTTTGACTGAATTAAAGCACTATAGCATAGGAGATTGCTGAATTGAAGGATACCTGATCAAACATTCATATATTTGATGGAGCTGAAAGGTTAGATTTACCAACTATATGGTGGGAAACCTACTGGGAGCAAAAGGTTGCTTGCCAAGTAGGAACCGGACAAACTACATATCATGGAAATAAGTCCTGGTTTAACCATCACTGCAGAATAAACAGTACAAGGCATATTAAATTCTAGTAGTACAGATATGAACTCTTTGCTTCCTCCAAAGAAACTTGCAGGATTTTATTATTATATCATAGATATTGGCCATGTTCCAAGGACCACAAAGTTGAAAATGCCTAAAAGTGTATGTTCTGGATGAAATGAAGAGAATGCATGTGCTGTAAATGTAAGTACCATATGCTCCAAAATAAAATCCATGTATTGGAGGATTCACTGATTTCTGCAGAACTGATTCAATTTCATTCACTTGAAAATTCCAATCAACTTTACCAATTGGATTTTAATTAGTTACTTGGACTGACACTAATGAACTACAAAGATAATGTTCTTGCTGCTAAAAAGTTACTGAAAAAAAGTGTAACATTCCGTAGAAGCTAGAAGTAACATTGCTCACCCCTGGGTATAACTCGTAAAACATTTATATGCAACAGTGTTAAAAAAAACTTTGAAGCTCTCGAACAATGAACCACCAAACGACCATACGCTTTAGAACTTGCTAACCTTACCTGTTTGCCTGTTTGGGATGTACCCTGTTAGGCTTATTCCTAAAAAATATGGGGCTGTTACATGACAATGTTTCTGAGAACAAGCTGCCCTGCCTAGTTAACTTCATGACGACAAAAGAAAAATTAAGTTACTTTCCTGAATTTGAAGTGTAACAAAAATAATTATGCATCATTGAAACTACATACTGTAGACGGCATGAACAACTACAATATATGTTTAGACAACAAAAGAGGACCACACACATTTTCTGCTAGATTGCCGTGCATTTTAAATCATTTAGGCTAAGAATACCATGTAACTCATCAGTGAAAGTGTGGCCAGAACAGGATACTACCTAATTAGGACCTGTCAGTGCAAGCAATCATGCAAAATCAGCAGACTTTATAGACCAGATCAGGATGCAAAATCAGCAGACTTTTCAGGACCAGATATATCCTTCCATGTTCCATCCAAAAGCTTGAGTTAGATATACATTTAAAAAGGAGCTGCTTAGCTGTTAAAATGCAGTACTTGCCTTTGTCTATAACAGGAATGTGCAGAAATTATCCATCATGCATTGAATGTAGGCAGCAAAGAATTGATGTGTTCAATGTAGCACATTCAGGCTTTGCAGTCAGAGAATCATATGCAGGGAAATTGTGAAAAAAAAAAGGTAAAGAATGAGATCATGAGAAGTAGTATGGACAATTTAATCTGTAAGGATACCTTTCCTACAAGAGTTTCTATACGCAGATTTCTCTTTCATCCACAAACGCTTATCAGAAAAAAAACCATGAACGACCAAAGTTCCACCATATCAGAGCAGAGGACAGTAGTGCCACCAAACAACACTCTCAGGCAACAGGCATGGAAACGAAACCGAATCGCATCTCCTCACCTGGCAACGCGTGACAAGCTTGCCCTTCGCCTCGTCTCCCCACTACGACCCCAGCACAGGGGGAGACCTGACTCGACGCCGAAACCCTTCCTATCCTCACCCGAACAGCAGTAGTCGCGGCAGGCACGGGGGCACGCGGGGGCAGTGGTCACTTTTGGAAGAACTTTGATGATGAAACATCATCTTTTAGGCTTTGCAGCAGCAAAGTTGGAGAGGAGCGCGGCGGCGGCGATCCACGTGGCGACGCCGATCCATGCGATTGACGTGGCGGCGGCGTGGGGTCTGCGTTGGAGAGAAGCGCGGCGGCGGTGTTCGTCGTGGGGGAGGGGGGAAGAGGGGTCGGCGCGGGAGAGGGGGAGGCGCGGGGGCGTCGACGAAAGGAGGGGTGCCGTCGCGGTTTCCAGTACGTAATTATTAAAAGTAGAGAAGAGATTCGAGCCCCCCACGACTTTATTTTTTATTTATGTACTTTTGAGCATGTGGGCACGAATCTTGGCAAAGATCGTCCAAATGCTGTGCGTACAATCTTGGCAGGCGCGGCGCATGTGGGTGGGGATGGCCCGTCGAGGAGCCCCTGCGCCAAGCAGGCCGGGCCACTAACCTCTCATAGGCTGAGAGCTTCGATATGAGGCCCATAAACGCATCACCCGTGCAGCCCATGAGAGATTAGAGGCCCGTTACCATTGACCCATCACAATTACTAACGCATAATCATTCTAAAAAAAACTACTAACGCATAACGGACTGAGGAGAGGAGACCACCGCCCACCGACCCACCACCGTGCCTCCGGTTTGTACTCTGAGTACTCTCCATCACCCACCGCCACCGGCGCAAGATTTTTCCTTTTCTCCCTAGCGAGACAGACAGACAGACAGCTCGAAAGCACAGCACACCCCATAAACGCAGGAACAGCGTCAGGTTGGCCGGTTTGGTGCCAAGCGCCCCGCTGAACCCACATTAGGTGGACAGTCCAGGTCACGAATCTGTGTGTAATCATGCCATCAGGCATTCAGGCGTTAAGAGACGGCGGGCAAAGATCCTAGTGAACGAGCAGATCATTGCTCATTGCTGGGAAGGAGAGGAGACCTCGGTGCGTTTTTTTTCCATGGAGACATGGAGCCACGTTTCTGGACTACCAATCGCAACTAGCACGCCGACTAACGTGACGTTCTGCCGCTGTCATGCGGGGCCGGCAGGTGTGGGACGCGCATGTCAGCGACAGAACCGCGTGCCGGCCCCACGTCTCCTTTACGGAACGTAACGTTACAGGATCTTTCCGCAAACATGTGGGCGGCTGTCAACAGAACGTTTTCATTTTCGGGCCTGGCTGTCAACAAAACGTAGTGAGACTACTCCCTCCGTTCCATAATGTAAGTATTTATTGACACCACGTTTTGACCATCCGTCTTATTTAAAAAGTTCTATAAAAATATAAAATAAATAAGTCACACTTAAAGTATACCTAATAATAAAACAAGTCATAGAAAAATAAATAATATACTCACAAATTTTTTGAATAAGACGGATGGTCAAACGTGATACACGAAAATCAAAAAATGCTTATATTGTGGGACAGAGGGAGTAGTATTTTTTTTTGAAAAGGGAAGATTTATTAATCTGAGACAGTTACGTCAAGATGATACAATTATATAAGATCCAATCTAAGATGCACACAGCCCATAAAAAAGGAAAAAAAATAAGAGCACCATGACCAAAAGATCATATCGCAGCAAGCTACCACAAGTGACTTCATTTCATCCGCTTCACAAACCAAAGTAGTTCTTGAACTATGACGTAGACTTCCGAGACAAAACCTCTAACGAGGAAAAGGCACGCGCACGTGCCGACATTGCACCAATCAATTAAGACCAGATCAAAAGTTTTCATCCGATGAAGTAATTCATCTTAATCCAAACAACGTCTTAAATAAGATCACTGATAGATACAACCAATTAAGTTCAGACCTAATAACAATCTGACCTCAAATAAAACGTAGTAAGACAATCGAATCTGCAAACTACTACTCCTTGTGAGAACGCACGCCGTTTGCCAAGGAACGTCAACAAATAGTCCACCATAGGAGAACGGTTACCCTGAGTAATAGTAATGCAATAACTCGGGACAGTTCGTCAGATGTTACAGGATGTCGTCCATCCACCAGTCGTTCGAGTCCAACAGCCGTGACAGGGGCCGGACCGCACGGGAACGTGCTGGAGAAAGAGACGGCCACCGGCCCATACACACACAGCGAGTCAGAGACGTGACGCCGCCGAAACGAAATATCGCCGACGGTATGATCGGCCGTGTGAATCCAGGACTGAAT
Organism: Echinochloa crus-galli; assembly: GCA_900205405.1. Classification (NCBI taxonomy): domain Eukaryota; kingdom Viridiplantae; phylum Streptophyta; class Magnoliopsida; order Poales; family Poaceae; genus Echinochloa; species Echinochloa crus-galli. The sequence goes on along the minus strand of OAMR01000397.1, from coordinate 635,113 downwards.
AGCATTGCATTGGATGGGGATATACATTCACGTCGACGTCGACGTGGATGGCCGCGGGCGCGGGCGGATGCACGTCCCTCTCTTCAGCAGCTCCACAGCGCAATCATGTCGCTCACCAGCTTGTTTTTCTTTTTTTTTTTGGCACCGAATCATCGTCATCGGTTAACTGTTGTACTGCACCACTACCAACCTGTGTACGCCCTCATCACACTCACAAAAAAGGAAAACAAGAAAACACTGTGCTCCTATGCCTGTACCTGTGCCTGCATCGTCTCCACGGTGCATTGCACCGATCCTTTTCTTCCCGTCAGGAGCACAGATAACACATGCTTTGCTGTTTGACCCTGCTTGAAACACGGGATTTGAACTATTTCCTGTCAGATTCTTGTCGAAATCCAGTAAAGTTACCTGTGTTCCATTGAGGACCTCGGTCAGAATAACTCGGTTGGGGATTGGGAATTGGGATGAGCTTTGAGGCGCAGCCGGCCAGGCCGACCATGGCATCTGCGGCCATCATGTGCACCCCCCAACAAACGGACCAAATCATCGGTCCATCCATCCCCCCGTTCCCAACAAAACCGCCTCCCAAATCACAAAGGCCAACCCAAGCTCCACATGGGCATTCGGCGCGCCCATATGCCCCCCCAAAACTCTCCACCAATTCTTTATGCACGCGACGCCCCGCTCTGCGCCGGCAAAGGCACACAACGCCTCGCAGGCTCACTCACACACCCACATGGAAGCAATCAAGATGGCGCAAGGACCAGCGCCAGAACACTAGGGGAAAAAAAAGGGTTTGCACCAAGCCAAGAACAATAATCCCAGATCTCAATAGCTGCTGCGATCTAGCCGTGCCTCAAAGCATGGATCTGGATCAAGAAACCCGACCAAAAAAGAGGAACTAAACTACTAACCTGACTCTGACTGGAACTGTGTATGTCGAGTAGCAAGCTCATATGATCGACTGACTGACTGACTGACTGACTAGTATAAACATATGCACTCACATCCCATGGCTCAAACTTTACAGAGGAAAAACAGCTGCATCACAGCGTTTACGTACGTGTTGCTGTGCCGTCACTTCTTCCTGGGCTTGGACCGGCGGCGCCCCTTGCCGGCGCCACCGCCGGAGCCGGAGCCGCCAAAGATGGAGCAGAGGATGCAGCCGGACACCCGCGGCGACGGCGGGTCGACGTCGGGGGCAACGTTCTTGGTCCGGAACACCTGCTGCTGCTGGCTGTTACGCGCGTCCTCCTTGTCCTTGTGCGCCTGCTTCTGCTTTTGCTTCTTCTCCTTCACCTTGTCATCACCGTTGGCACCGCCACGGCGCAACATACCGATGCTCCCGACGCTCCTGGAGTGCCGGAGCTCTGGTTGGGGCTCCTCCGCAGCGCCATCGCTGGCCTTCGCCTCTGCGTCAGCCTCGGTCAGGAAACGCTCGTCCCAGACCAGGCCGGAGGAGCCAGACCTTCTGAACGTCGTCGCCGACCTTTGCAACCCAGCCATGGGGGCACCTGTTCACCTTCCTTCTCCGCAAGAGGAACCAGCTTATCTGCAAGTGTGGATGAAGAACAAAGGGTAAGGATGAACTGGATGGTGTGCTTGTGCGGAATTGCCTGCTTCTGAAGGTCGCCGCTGTGTTATATATGTAAATGGACAGAGACAGCCATTAGTGTGCAGACAGGAGAGCAGTCAACAGCCGGTGCCATGGAAAGGTGCCTGGGGCTGTTTTCCAGTAACTAACTGGGCTCTGCAGAGAATATTTTATCTGCATGTAGAGAACCCATCAGATTAGAATATTAGACACATGATTTTCTATTTTTGTAGCACATGCCAAAGGTTTTACTTTCCCACCATGAGCATGTGGAGGAAGGGAAGACAAGTGCACAGAAGCAGCTAGATGTCCATCACCAAACCCACTGCAGGAATTTTCAAAAAAAAATACCCACTGCAGGTGGAAGACAATTCCCTGAGAGCTACCAGAAAATATGCATGCATTCTTCAACAGTTTTTACATTCCACAGTAAAGTTTGACAATGTTATGATGATAATTGACAGAACATGAGTCTCATTAAGATTTAAGGTGGATGATATACATTGGCATGAAAATGTTACACATGTCTGATAGAGATTGCTTACAAACCATTGATATCGACCATCTCTACCAGAAATTGGTTAATGATAGACTGGTACAAGTGAAGAAAAAGTCCAGAGGACGCAGGGGAAGAAACAAAGGCAAATGGCAATTGTACTCGGCTCCAGTTAGTAACCAGACTACCAGTTGACAGCCAAAAATCATTATACAGGCTAGAGGAAAACAAAGGCTGTACGATAGCGTCCTTAAAGATGTGTGATATGTGTACTGTTGCTATTCACTAGGTAACAAAGTACAGCACACAACCCCAAAAAAGCCGATAGTGATAGTGCAGTTTGCAAAATTAAAAGTTCATTTTACTAAAAATGGTTTTACTCTGAATGGGATTAGTGGATTAGTAAAAGTCGATTGTGATAGTAAAACCATTTTTGCTATCATTTTTAGTAAAATGGACTTTTTGCGTCTCCATGCTCTTATGTCTCTCCCACTCCCAGTCCCTCTCCTGGTATTCCCTAATCACAAGAGCCCCACAAGCACTCTATTGCTTCCCAACCTCACAACACGGTTGTACATGTACCCGTATGCTACCAAAACCTCTATATATGTACAGTCCTGAATAGTAAAAGAATCATCATCATAATAAACATCCACCAGAGGTTCAACAAATAGTGTCCTAAGTGTCAAGAGATCTCTCTGGATACACCTATCATCTGGTCACTGAAAATTATTGCCTACCATCTGACCCTGTTGACGCAATGACTAGTCCAGATTGCAGACTCACCAGAACAAAACTCTTTTATTGAAAATAAAAAGAGTACTACATAGAAGATTAAAGCTAGGTCAGCATGGCTTTGGAGAAGCAGAGGCAGAAGTACAGACTATAACTGACCTACCCAAAACCCAATATTCAAGCAACGATATTAATATCGAATCACAACTCTGAAAACAGGCCTAGTAGACCACATACAAACAAAAGGTGCCATCCCAATTACTATATAATAACTAGCTAGTTGGACCACACAATTGGTTGGTTAGGCCATAAACACTACTACATGCTTCTTATGCGTGGTGTCAGTTATGCTGTCACTGCCTCTTCCTAATCTCTGATATTGATTGTCATACATCTTCACTTTTAGTTCACCTAATAGACCAATACTGTGGGAAAACTTGCATCTCTGGCATAAAAATATGAAATGAAAATACTACATTCCCCACAGAAACCAGGTTTCAACAAAGATCATGTGAAATGCCTTTCACACACCAGAAAATTGATCCAAGCCAACAAAGTGAAAGAATCCATGAGCATTTATCATTCAGCAAATCAAGATCTGGTCAATAGACCTCAAAGTAACTTTTACTGAAGCCAATGGTCAAAATGGTGGTCCAGTGTGAAACCAATTGAAATGCAAGCGACAGTTAGGAGTTTTACCTGTCACACTGGCTGATCTGAATTGCTACAATCTAAAGATACTCCATATTGGGCTTGCAAAACTTGCCATACTTTAATAGTTCAAATTACATGCTTGTAAGGGGTTCCAGGTAAACACTATAGTAATGCCTTATCTGAAGAAGTTACAAACTAGCTACAGTCTCAGATAGGGATCTCTTGAATGCAACACGATGGTCAGGAACTCCGTCTTGTTCCCTTCTATCCTCAAACCACTTAACAATGGTCTTTCGTGGAAGGTTTGTCACTTGAACTATGCTGCTGATCATTGCATTCTGCATGAAATGCAATAAAGTAAGTGACTATACATTGCAGAAAAAGAAACCCTCTATAAGCAAAAGTAGCCCGAGGGATAAGCTATTGAGCTATGAGCTGTATTGATGATCTTGATCGAAATGCTAGTTACCGTGGGGCGTTTGCTCCGCAAGTAGACTCTTTCTAAGGTCTCAAGTTGCACCTTTTTTAGTCTTTTCCGTGCAGACCATTCTGCGCTCATGACATGAACGGGAAGCTCCACTTCTGGCTCGGTTTCAGTGGTATCAACCTCATCAACACTGGGTGAACTAGCAGATTCTAGTTCCTTCACTTGAGGTTTAGCGGGGGCTTCATCAGGCAAAGAATCAGACATGAGTAAAAGTTTTGGTGGTGGATTGCGGAGCAGTTCAATGACCAAAGCCCTATCTAAGCCTAGCTCCCCTGCAAGATTCTTTATCTGCAATAGAAAATGCAAAAACCTTCAATAATTTGAGTTTCAAAGCTTTACCTATTCCTACGAAAGAGTACTCAACTGTAACATACATCATGCTGATTTCCGAAAGGGAAAGTTAAAAGAAAAAAAGAAGCTTGAGTGAATATATAGCTGCTTACACTAGTCTTACGCCGACCTATTTTCAGTGCACGAGCCAATCTCCTGAGTTGCCAGGTTTTTAGCTCTGGACGTTCACTTCCATCTATTTGGTCATTATTACCATAGTCTCCAGAGCTCAATAATGAATCCCCTGCCTGTCTCTTATACACATCTAGATGTGTATAAGAGACAGATCCTGTACAGTG
>OAMR01000397.1:604807-630182 GCA_900205405.1 Echinochloa crus-galli | reverse complement strand
CACTGTACAGGATCTGTCTCTTATACACATCTAGATGTGTATAAGAGACAGGCAGGGGATTCATTATTGAGCTCTGGAGACTATGGTAATAATGACCAAATAGATGGAAGTGAACGTCCAGAGCTAAAAACCTGGCAACTCAGGAGATTGGCTCGTGCACTGAAAATAGGTCGGCGTAAGACTAGTGTAAGCAGCTATATATTCACTCAAGCTTCTTTTTTTCTTTTAACTTTCCCTTTCGGAAATCAGCATGATGTATGTTACAGTTGAGTACTCTTTCGTAGGAATAGGTAAAGCTTTGAAACTCAAATTATTGAAGGTTTTTGCATTTTCTATTGCAGATAAAGAATCTTGCAGGGGAGCTAGGCTTAGATAGGGCTTTGGTCATTGAACTGCTCCGCAATCCACCACCAAAACTTTTACTCATGTCTGATTCTTTGCCTGATGAAGCCCCCGCTAAACCTCAAGTGAAGGAACTAGAATCTGCTAGTTCACCCAGTGTTGATGAGGTTGATACCACTGAAACCGAGCCAGAAGTGGAGCTTCCCGTTCATGTCATGAGCGCAGAATGGTCTGCACGGAAAAGACTAAAAAAGGTGCAACTTGAGACCTTAGAAAGAGTCTACTTGCGGAGCAAACGCCCCACGGTAACTAGCATTTCGATCAAGATCATCAATACAGCTCATAGCTCAATAGCTTATCCCTCGGGCTACTTTTGCTTATAGAGGGTTTCTTTTTCTGCAATGTATAGTCACTTACTTTATTGCATTTCATGCAGAATGCAATGATCAGCAGCATAGTTCAAGTGACAAACCTTCCCCGAAAGATCATTGTTAAGTGGTTTGAGGATAGAAGGGAACAAGACGGAGTTCCTGACCATCGTGTTGCATTCAAGAGATCCCTATCTGAGACTGTAGCTAGTTTGTAACTTCTTCAGATAAGGCATTACTATAGTGTTTACCTGGAACCCCTTACAAGCATGTAATTTGAACTATTAAAGCATGGCAAGTTTTGCAAGCCCAATATGGACTATCTTTAGATTGTAGCAATTCAGATCAGCCAGTGTGACAGGTACAACTCCTAACTGTCGCTTGCATTTCCATTGGCTTCACACTGGCTGATCTGAATTGCTACAATCTAAAGATAGTCCATATTGGGCTTGCAAAACTTGCCATGCTTTAATAGTTCAAATTACATGCTTGTAAGGGGTTCCAGGTAAACACTATAGTAATGCCTTATCTGAAGAAGTTACAAACTAGCTACAGTCTCAGATAGGGATCTCTTGAATGCAACACGATGGTCAGGAACTCCGTCTTGTTCCCTTCTATCCTCAAACCACTTAACAATGGTCTTTCGTGGAAGGTTTGTCACTTGAACTATGCTGCTGATCATTGCATTCTGCATGAAATGCAAGTAAGTGACTATACATTGCAGAAAAAGAAACCCTCTATAAGCAAAAGTAGCCCGAGGGATAAGCTATTGAGCTATGAGCTGTATTGATGATCTTGATCGAAATGCTAGTTACCGTGGGGCGTTTGCTCCGCAAGTAGACTCTTTCTAAGGTCTCAAGTTGCACCTTTTTTAGTCTTTTCCGTGCAGACCATTCTGCGCTCATGACATGAACGGGAAGCTCCACTTCTGGCTCGGTTTCAGTGGTATCAACCTCATCAACAGTGGGTGAACTAGGGGATTCTAGTTCCTTCACTTGAGGTTTAGCGGGGGCTTCATCAGGCAAAGAATCAGACATGACTAAAAGTTTTGGTGGTGGATTGCGGAGCAGTTCAATGACTAAAGCCCTATCTAAGCCTAGCTCCCCTGCAAGATTCTTTATCTGCAATAGAAAATGCAAAAACCTTCAATAATTTGAGTTTCAAAGCTTTACCTATTCCTACGAAAGAGTACTCAACTGTAACATACATCATGCTGATTTCCGAAAGGGAAAGTTAAAAGAAAAAAAGAAGCTTGAGTGAATATATAGCTGCTTACACTAGTCTTACGCCGACCTATTTTCAGTGCACGAGCCAATCTCCTGAGTTGCCAGGTTTTTAGCTCTGGACGTTCACTTCCATCTATTTGGTCATTATTACCATAGTCTCCAGAGCTCAATAATGAATCCCCTACTGATTCATCAATGCCACCGACATCTTCAATTGCTTCTGCCAACTCCTTTTCAAACCTAGCCATATCTTCTTCTGATATCTCATCATCATCGTCATCAACAGATAAATCGTCATTCTCAAGATCTTCTTCCAGCTGTTTGAAAAGTGCTTCCAGTGCACCATCTTCGTCATCATCGTCCATGACGTCTTCTGCAGCCACCACCTCCTCCTCACTCTTGATTTTAGTCTGGAACAAGGAAAATTTTGTCAAAAATCCTTCCACTTACAATTCACAGTGAGTGAGTGAGACATAGAGGAACATGAAGAAAACAAAAAAACCAACCTAGCTGTAGAAGATAAGGTAAGAAGAGAGCTATGTTGGGTAAAAGCACTTCGCTAAACTCACTGGGGAAATTTGCAATAACAGGTAACTTAGCTCTAGGCTTTGGCAAGAACAAGGTCACATCTCAAACAAGTGCATGTCCAACATATCAGTACAAAATTTGTATCTTACCAGCTAGCTATAGCGCTATCCCAACCTATTATTCCCCCCAATCTTTCTTAGCCTCCAAGGGCATTTCATGGTTCATCCGAGCAACAATTAAACAAAGACGCACCAACCAGGACAGATGAGGTAATTAAGCAGCGCGCGCGACACGAGGTTGGTTACCTTGTACTTGGTGGGCCTCCGGCGGAGGGCGCAGGCGACGCCCCTCGGTGGGCTGCGGGGGAGGATGCGCACGCTGGTTCCGCGGAAGGGCGCGGGGACTGGGGCGCCGGAGATGGAAGTCCTCGCCGCGGCCGAGGTCGAGGCGGCGGCGAGCACGGCGAGCGGCAGCACCGTCGCCATTTCCGCCGAGCTCTTCGGATATTTCGCAGGGCTCTTCTACCCTCAAAACATGGGTTTTGCCTTCACGAAATCCAGATGGGCCTTTTCGCCGAAAACAATCCAGATGGGCCTTGACGCTGAGCGTTGGCCTTACTGGATCGTCATTCTCGTGCGGGTCTGAATGGCCCACATACATATACATGGGCCTTTGTGGCCCGTCACCAATTCTACCATACTTGACCCCCTCCCGGCAATCCTATATAGCTTCCGCAAGTTTTTTTTCCTTCCAGTGTTTGAGATCCATGTAACGGCCGAGATCGCATGTTCCCAGCGGGTTCCCAGCGTCCGACGTCAGCGGGAGGGTTCCCACGGACGGGAATCAAATTTGAGTTTCAACCTTCAAATGCGATTTTTCTCCAAAACCGTTAATTCTTTTTCAAATCCGTTTGAACCACCATGTTATTTGGAATTAATGCAACAAAATAAGATCCAATATAAGTATATTTTTATTTTATTTGTGTATATTTTTAATAAACATTTCTAATATGCTATTTCAACATTTTGAATAACTATCTCAACATCTTGAAAGTAGTGCTTCAACATTTTCACACAAATGTTAATCTAGTTTATCTGAATTGTTGAATTAAGTTTGACAAAATGTTGAACCTAGTATTTAAAAATGTTGATCTAGTTTATCCTGCATTCAACAGTTTGAATATTTCTTCACCCTGCATTGGATTTAACGACATGGTAATGAAAAAGTTTGTTCGCCCCGCACGGTTTCTTTCTTGGACCATCCGCTCGTATGTTTCTCCAGCACATAATTGGTGGCTTTAATGGACTTTTAAGCCAAAAGTGAACGGAAGTCACATAGGCCCCCAACCCCTCCCGCCGTCTTCGTCTCGTCTTCGCGGCGTCCGCGCACCTCCTCCCTCCGTCGCTTGGTCCCTCCTCGTCGCGCCCTCACCGGCTCACCTCACCCGCTCGCGAGGTCGCTGTGTGCGACGGCGGCAGCGTGGATGCTTCAAGTGCGGAGCTGAGGAGCCCCGCCGGATCCTCGATCCTGTCGACGGTTCGTGGCATCCTCCCGCTCTTATCCCCGCCCGTGCACCTCGACATGCTCCGAATGATCACGCGTGCTTGTGCGCTCCATGCAAAATCGTTTGCGCTTGCGCATTTGGTTCTGGGGTTTGGATTCCATGTGTTGGGCCGTAGGGAAAGGGATTCGGTTTGAGGGCCTGCTAGTGCTAGGGTTTTGGGTTTAACTGTCAGAATTGGTGCTTGTGCATGTATAAATTGGGGAATCGGGTGATGGCACTGTCGAATTGTACCATCTTGTGGTACTAATATCGAATTGAAAATGACCCTAGCTCAATTGATGGGAGTGGTGAGTACAGTCCTTTTTGGCTCGAATTTGAGTGCCTATTTTTCATATTCACAATTTCAAGTTCATTCTAGGTTAGTGAGTTTCTTGTTTAGTAATATCGAATTGGTAGATTGTTTGCAAGAAGTGCTGCTGAAACAAGGTTTTGGAATGTGTAGGAGATTTTAGAAATTCAGGTCTGAGAAAGGAAGGGTTTTTATTAACTGCAAGTTGGTTCTGCAACTGCGAGTTGGTTAAGTTGCGCTTAGGACTTATGGGCTTTCTACTTTCAACTAAATTCTTTCAGCTCCACCTCGATGAGTACACTTAATGTCATGTTGGATGTAGCATACTAAGTTTGCACCATTCTTTCTTGTAATCAGAGTGAAGCTTCTTGTAGCTCCAGTTTCATTATCCGCGAGGGAGTGCTGTCAAAGATGGCAAGAAAGAAAAACCCCTTTGTTTTTCTAGACGTGTCGATTGGTGATGATCTTGCAGGGAAAATGGTTTTTGAGGTATGGTTTCCCTCTTAAGTGGGTGTCTGATGGTTTGCCCTTTGAAATTGATCAGATTTTAATTCAATCAGATGGGCCTTGACGCTGAGCGTTGGCCTTACTGGATCGTCATTCTCGTGCGGGTCTGAATGGCCACATACATATACATGGGCCTTTGTGGCCCGTCACCAATTCTACCATACTTGACCCCTCCCGGCAATCCTATATAGCTTCCGCAAGTTTTTTTTCCTTCCAGTGTTTGAGATCCATGTAACGGCCGAGATCGCATGTTCCCAGCGGGTTCCCAGCGTCCGACGTCAGCGGGAGGTTCCCACGGACGGAATCAAATTTGAGTTTCAACCTTCAAATGCGATTTTTCTCCAAAACCGTTAATTCTTTTTCAAATCCGTTTGAACCACCATGTTATTTGGAATTAATGCAACAAAATAAGATCCAATATAAGTATATTTTTTTTTATTTGTGTATATTTTTAATAAACATTTCTAATATGCTATTTCAACATTTTGAATAACTATCTCAACATCTTGAAAGTAGTGCTTCAACATTTTCACACAAATGTTGATCTAGTTTATCTGAATTGTTGAATTAAGTTTGACAAAATGTTGAACCTAGTATTTAAAAATGTTGATCTAGTTTATCCTGCATTCAACAGTTTGAATATTTCTTCACCCTGCATTGGATTTAACGACATGGTAATGAAAAAGTTTGTTCGCCCCGCACGGTTTCTTTCTTGGACCATCCGCTCGTATGTTTCTCCAGCACATAATTGGTGGGCTTTAATGGACTTTTAAGCCAAAAGTGAACGGAAGTCACATAGGCCCCCCAACCCCTCCCCGCCGTCTTCGTCTCGTCTTCGCGGCGTCCGCGCACCTCCTCCCTCCGTCGCTTGGTCCCTCCTCGTCGCGCCCTCACCGGCTCACCTCACCCGCTCGCGAGGTCGCTGTGTGCGACGGCGGCAGCGTGGATGCTTCAAGTGCGGAGCTGAGGAGCCCCGCCGGATCCTCGATCCTGTCGACGGTTCGTGGCATCCTCCCGCTCTTATCCCCGCCCGTGCACCTCGACATGCTCCGAATGATCACGCGTGCTTGTGCGCTCCATGCAAAATCGTTTGCGCTTGCGCATTTGGTTCTGGGGTTTGGATTCCATGTGTTGGGCCGTAGGGAAAGGGATTCGGTTTGAGGGCCTGCTAGTGCTAGGGTTTTGGGTTTAACTGTCAGAATTGGTGCTTGTGCATGTATAAATTGGGGAATCGGGTGATGGCACTGTCGAATTGTACCATCTTGTGGTACTAATATCGAATTGAAAATGACCCTAGCTCAATTGATGGGAGGTGGTGAGTACAGTCCTTTTTGGCTCGAATTTGAGTGCCTATTTTTCATATTCACAATTTCAAGTTCATTCTAGGTTAGTGAGTTTCTTGTTTAGTAATATCGAATTGGTAGATTGTTTGCAAGAAGTGCTGCTGAAACAAGGTTTTGGAATGTGTAGGAGATTTTAGAAATTCAGGTCTGAGAAAGGAAGGGTTTTTATTAACTGCAAGTTGGTTCTGCAACTGCGAGTTGGTTAAGTTGCGCTTAGGACTTATGGGCTTTCTACTTTCAACTAAATTCTTTCAGCTCCACCTCGATGAGTACACTTAATGTCATGTTGGATGTAGCATACTAAGTTTGCACCATTCTTTCTTGTAATCAGAGTGAAGCTTCTTGTAGCTCCAGTTTCATTATCCGCGAGGGAGTGCTGTCAAAGATGGCAAGAAAGAAAAACCCCTTTGTTTTTCTAGACGTGTCGATTGGTGATGATCTTGCAGGGAAAATGGTTTTTGAGGTATGGTTTCCCTCTTAAGTGGGTGTCTGATGGTTTGCCCTTTGAAATTGATCAGATTTTAATTCAATTTCATACTAATACCTAAGTATTTAATCCGACTTGCTGTCCATAGAGATGTTGTTAATCTTATTCATTTAAGCAATCGCTGGAGGATATTTAGTTTTCATGTCCTCAACAGAAATGCTGTTGCTCACCTTGCAGCTGTTTGCTGATGTTGTTCCAAAGACAGCTGAGAACTTTCGAGCATTATGCACAGGTAATCTTCCTTAACTTTTTCAGTTGTCTGCTCCTTATGTTGAGCACATAGCTGTGAGATAAGATGCTGCTACTGGTCTACCTGCATATCTTCTTATAAACCTCAACTAGATGCAGCATTTTTGAAACCATTATACAAACTGTCTGCTCTTCATACCGACTCACTTAATATTGTTGAACTACAATGCCCATATTCTATATTTGTTTTAATTCATGCACTATTCCTCTTACTAATTGCTTTATTGTAATTTAGGAGAGAAGGGAGTTGGAGAAACAACTATATCACCATTGTATTATAGGGGCACAAGGTTTCACACAATTATGAAGGGACTCATGGCACAGGTATTATGCCATTTTACTTGTATTTTGATGTCAACATTTCATTGCCAACACCCCTTCTTCTTAGTCAGTTTCTTATTAATTTTTCTACGACGGTCTCTACTTCGACTGGTTTCTTTTCACGTGACATTTTGTTATACATTCTGTTCCATTTGGGTTTGACTTTAACCTGACCATCTGATCGATATGTTCCATGTGATTTAGGGTGGTGACTTCTCGAAAAACAATGGTGAGTGATATGGTTCTATGACTTACTTTGCTAGTTTGGCGGATAAAGATTATTGTCTGATAAATTATTAAGTATGTGCTACTATGCAATTACTTTGTATATTTTAACATCTTTTCCTGCTGACCTATTGCTATATGTAGAATTTGTCCATGTTCACGTTTTCTATGTTTGGGCTACCATGATCTTGTTCTAGCTTGTTGAAAGTGCAAACCTAAGGAATCTGTTGTGGTTATGATAGTGGAGGGCTGTGGAAATTCAACCTCACCTGTTGAATTCTTTCCTTTCAACATAGTTCTTATAATGCAAAGTTTTATTATATGTTTCTTGTTTTGTTTTTATGAGTCTTACAGCTAGTAGATGCAAACACTAAATCTTATGGTGCAACAATCATGAGGTTATGCTGTTCAGTTTTCAATTTAGTGGTTCTGTGTTACCAGGGCATCCTGATGTTCTTTTATGAACTGGGCTTTCTTTTCTTCAGCATGGATTTGTTTGCTATTGTTTTTGTCATAGTACGGAAGAGTATAGCAAGTACCATGATTTTTGGTGGTAAATGATTTTAGTTTGATTCTGTGTGCATGTGTTCTATGGCTCTTGTACACTGTCATTCTAGTGTACCATCTAAAATGATACTTTTAATTGGCATCATGGTTTCTGTGAATATGTTTGTATCCTGTTAGGGTGCGTCTATGATTTACTCAAAAGTATTTGTATCATATATGTTTTAGTCCCCATTGAACTCCCCACAGGGTATATTCCTTTTTTTACCTTTTCTTTTTGCATTATTATCTTAGCAGTTAACATTTGTTGCTCCATGTTGCAAGTTTTCTGTCCAAGTAGAATTATTGAAGTGTTCAATAGAACTATGGATGATTATTTCTTTTTTTCAACTTTTTGCTCTTTTATGTACCTATTGTCATATTTTTTTTTCTTTTACACCTAATTGTTTGATTTCTTGTTTGTCAATCTTCTAGCTCTAGCCCACTAAATTGAGAAATGATTGCTTAATCTATTCCTGTTACAGGGACTGGTGGAGAGAGTATATATGGTGGAACATTTGAAGGTATTTATCTTTTTAATATCTCTTCATGGAGTCGTACAATTCACTATACGTTTATTGACAATCGCTTCATAACAGTAGTATTTTTGAGTGTTTGCATAGGCACTTTTTAATTTTAGATACATGTTTTTTATATCATACCCCCTCTGACTCCAAATATAAGTCATTTTAGGATTCTACTCCCTCCATTTCTAAATATGTAACGTTTAGGGCAAGGCATCATATATTTGAAAACAGGGGGAGTAGTTGGTCAAACTTCTTTAACTTGGCCCACAATATATAAAAAGTACACAGATTGGCAGCACATGGTTGATGTTACTAGATTCATTATGAAAAATACTTTCATAGTATAATGTCACATTTGTGATGGTGTTGATGTCATAGACGAGTTACATACAGAACCAGAGGGAGTATTAAGGTTTACAGATAAGAGTAAGGTATATTGTTATTGTTTTCATCAAATGATATCATATTAAGAGGCCCTGTAAAGTGTGTCAGTTTCTTCTTTTTTGTTGTCAACCTTATTCGCTAGCTCACTGTGATGAAGATTTAATGTTCACACTTCAGATGAAAATTTTGTCTTACGCCATGATGATCGTGGTCTACTATCGATGGCAAATACTGGACCAAACACAAATGGTTCCCAGTTCTTCATTACATTCAAGCCTGTGCCTCATCTTGACAGGTTTATTTCTATGAATCTGATTTCCAGTTTTTATACATGTCCTGTCCATAGTGTGTGATCCTTTAATTTTCGTTCAGTCTATGCGCACATGCAACAAACACAAAAGTAAGCAATCATATTCAATGCACAGAGCTTGTAGTTTATACACTGGGCTACCTAAGAAATTTTGGAAAAGAAAACAATCCATGATACTTACTTAACTGGATTACAAATCTCTGAATAAATATTAGCTTCTCAGCTTCTGAGAACTTTTAATTTAACCTTTGCGCGATCAGGTATTAACAAGTTAAAGGTGACTCCACTAAAGCTCAAGAAATGTTGTGTGTTACCCTGCTTTGCAGCCTGTAGCTGTGTAGAAGTTTTACAGTGTGGAAGTTACTTTGTCACATGCTCGAGAAGTAATCTGCATTGTTAACAAGTGAAATGCCTAAGAAATACAACTGGAGCTCAGAGTGAAAAGCCAATTGATTAAGATGAACACATTTTGTTTGTTATGTAATGATTAACATGTCATGTTCTGGCCTCTTTAATTTTGGTTGTTGAAGAATGAAGATCTCAGGTGTTAGTGTTATGACTTTGGGTTTAGTGATTTATTATCTGAAACTTGTCCTGAGCATTGTGTGATTTAGTTTGGGTTTGGCAGCAGAGCTACTGCAACCTGCTTATCATGTTAATATCTAGTTAAGAGAATGTGAAGGTTTGCAGAATCTGCAAGAGTATTTTCCTTGGTGTAGATCTCAAGATATCTAAAGTATAGTCCTGTTTTATGATATATAACTCTTTGATGCATTTTCCAGGAAGAACACTGTGTTTGGCAAGCTTATTCTTGGAGATGATGTCTTGAAGAAAATTGAGTGTGTTGATGTCGATGGTTCATCACCTCTTTTTCGAGTGAAAATAGTGAATTGTGGTATGCATATGGAGATCAATGACCATGGATCTATGGCAAGCAAAAATGGTAGCGTTCTTTAGCAATGTGCTACAAGTACATATAAACCACAAAAATTCCAATATTCAAAGGATTTCAACTTTTATATAGAGATTACAGATATTACAAATATCCTGCTTCAAGTTATTTAACACCTTTCCTGTTACGTGATTCTGATGCCACAGATAAAGTGAAAGCTGATAACTCAAACCTCTCCAACTATATAGCTTCTGGTGGAGAAAATAACGAGCAGAAACTGAGTCATAGTAAGAGGTCTTCAAAAGGCAGAGATAGTAGTATCAGCCCAATCAAAAGGCCATCCATTCACCCTGTCGAAAGCAGTACGAGCACTAATGGAACCAAGCAGAGCATTGGACGAAGCCCCAGCAGGAGCCCGTTCAGAAGTGCTAGCAGCAGTTCTAGAAGCAAAAGAAAAAATACTAGTTCCTCTGATGCTCAAACAAGAAGTTTCAGTGGGAGATCAGGGAGTCAATTGCCACGGAGGAGTCAGAATGCAAGCCCAGAAGTATCTCCTGTGCATAGAAGAATGAGCAGAGGCCCCCCTGTGAGCAGCAGAAGGAGCATTAGCCCAACTCGGAAGTGTTAGCAGGAGCCCTGTAAGACGCTCTAAGAGGAGGCGAAGCCGAAGCCATGGGAGATCATCTGGAAGAAGTTCTGTCCATGGCCCTTCATCGCATCATCGACCTTGTAGGAGTGTCAGCAGGGGTGCTAGTCCATTTTGCAGTCGCAGGTCGAGATCACCCTCATCTGATCATGGTGGAAGCACGTCCCGGAGCGGTGGTTCTTCTGATGGAGCTCCAAAGCGTATAAGGAAGGGTCGTGGTTTCACTAGGCGTTACTCCTTTGTACAAAGATACCGATCACCTACTCCCGATCGTTTGTCCGTTAGGTCAGACCGCTATGGTGGGAGGAACGACCGTGACAGGTAATCAGTTGAATATATGGTGTGTCCATTTTTCAATTCTGAATAGCTAGAGATTGATGCTTTGTTCTGCAGGTACTCAAGATATCAGAGCTCCCATCATCACAGACGGTACAGAAGTTCATCTAGAGGAGGAGCCTCAGCTAGGTAAAGAGACAATGTCACTTGTCTCACAGCATGTAGCATCTTTCTTTATGGCTTGAAACTTCATATGCACTACAGTTCGCATCTGGTTCTACCATTTGGTCAACTATTTGATGCCATGATATGTGTGGTGACTGGTGAGCGGCGTGCTGATTGATGCCCACTTCTTGAAACTGTGCAGGCGTAGGAGCCGTAGCTGAAGCATCTCACTTCTGATCGGTAGCTCATCTTTCACCACCATCTGCTGCGATGAAGATCATATGGTGATACTGGATAATCATTCTCCAGGACCAAGTGCCCTTTGAGGTGTGGTACGGATCACCGTCATCAGTACAAGGCTAACTTTCTATTCTGCAATGAAGCGATTCGTTCCACCATCTAGCAGTTGGTGAGTACTCCGTAGCTTCTTATGGGAGGTGGTGACTGTTGGAGAACTGTACTGATGACCCTGATGGCCTGATCTGAATGCTCAGATAATGAGGTCCAAAGGTCTCGGAACCACCTCGCTTCTGCAATCTGCATTCCACATGGTAACAAGCGTTTGAAATGTATGCATTTTTCGTCGCGATTTTGCACGCAAGGAGAACATGTGGAGTACTTTAGAGACTCCTCAACACCCTGAACTGCGCCGAACGGGCCAGGTCATCCTCGTGCGTTTTTTTTTTTTGAGACAGATGCTTGTTGACCCCATGTGATCTTTGCTTGTTCCAGCCTTGTCTAGTCCACGCAACATGCCCGGATACGCTTGTTTTATTGTAATCTGCTAGCTTGCCGTTGTTTCATTGGTACGCGGAGGGGCTGGAGGGAATGAACCTAGCATAGCAGGATTTACAGGACCGCGTCCACGACCACGACCACCCGAGCCGTGGCGCCGAGCCAGCGCGAAGCTGCGCGCCTGCCTAACGCTGACGCGGCACCAAAAAAACACCGCGTCGCGTCGTCAAAGCGCGCGCGGTCGTTCCCCCCACCACGCCTCAGCTCACCTCACCCACCCTTGCCCAGCGCGGCGGCGGCGGCGTTCACCCACCACCACGCGCCCGTCGTGCGCACCGCGAACGGGGTCGCGGCGAGGGCAATCTGATCGGCTGCCGAAGGGGACGAGCTCCCTCGACCCCGCGCCTGCGCCACACCCACGAAGCCGCCGAGGTCGCCGTGCGCCGGCAGCGGTCTCTTCTCGCCGAGAGACCACCACCGCCCGTCTCGCCGGGCGAGCGATGAGGCGGTCGTCGAGCGGGGCGGTGCTGCTCGTCTGCGCCTTCCTCCTCTGGCTCTCCGCCTCCTCCCACACCCACCTCGGTAAGGTTCCCCCCTCTCCCTGAAGCCCCTTTCCTTCTTTCCGGTTTCCAGCGGAGGCTGAGCTGAATTGGCGATTGCCCAATGGTGGTAGCTCGTGATCTGAACCGCAATGTGTTGGGGGAGGGGCGTTCCTGAAATGATATCAATTGGCGCTGGAAAAACGTAGTCTGATTCTATCCCAATATCCCAGCATCAATTAGGACGCGACGCGAGAGTAGCATCTCAGCTGGACGGCGATGTGCCAAACGTATCCATGCCTCTAATACTAACAATGCAAAATTAAAGTGCGTATAAGACAGAAAATCCCAGGTTAAAACGAGAATAAAAGAAGATGAAGAATGTAGCTGCCCACCTGCCTGACTCTCCTGGCCTGTTTCGGTCTCTTAGATTAATCTCATTAGCAATTACAGTCAAGGCACTAAAAACTGTTCCTTTTGCGTTGAAATGGTTGCACTAAAAACTGTCGAGGCCATGTTTCCAGCAGCCAGCCTCCAAGTTTCTTCCTATATTAAAGTCATTTGCTCCTCCTCCTGCCACTATTTGCACCGTTCTTTCTGTCACATATATTTGCTTCTTGCACAATAGCTGGTTCAATGTAACAGGGAATGGAATGTAATGTGTTTGGGGTGGGGGATTCTCAAGAGGAACATTTCAGCTGGAGGGCAATATGCCAAACATATTAACGATGCAAAATTAACTAGAATATAGCAGCCCGCCTCCCCCTGGCTCTCCTAGTCTGTTTCAGTCCTCCAAATTCAGGAAACATAGGGAAAATGTTTATTCTCTCAGATTAATCTAATTACAGTTTAGAGTTTACTAGGTGATTCTTTTGCAAATGGATGCCCTAAAAATTGTATCTAGCACAACCTCAATTCTTAGTTTTCACCAAGGAGGAAAGTATCTAGCATACCAGCACCAGTGACCTGAGGAGCCAGGACATGGGCTAGCTTACAGGCATCTTCAAGTTTGTGGAGGGACATCCTTGTTTAATGTAGGGCCACTGTCCTGTTTCCAGCAGCTAGCCTCCAATGTTTCCTCCTATATCAAGTCATTTTTCTCCTGTCTCGCATGTTTGCTTCTTGCACAATAGCTGTACAGAACATGTTTTTTTTTGTGGAGTTGAGGTACAGTACAACAGGGAATGCAATGCGCATGTTCTTGAAATATTCTTTTACTAAGGAATAAGGAAATATTATAGTTGTGGATGCCAACACTGCAATATCACAGAACAAGTTTATGATATGGTTACTCTGTCAGAACTCGTGTGCCAATTTAAGAAATCGTCTATTTGATTTGGGTATCTGTCTCCAGCTCAAAGTGCCTTTTGAAATGCGTCAGTTGTATTTGGAAAACCATTTATTTGATTTGGATATCTGTCCATGCCCTCACACTTCTGTTGACAGTTATGATCTTTCAAGTTCTTCAATGTGTTTGATGGTCACCACCACTGACAATAAAATTTACCATAAAAATGTTCCTTTCTGTGTGTGTTTTACGCCACTGAAAGACTTTCTAATGTTCATGATTTTGCTATCTATACAGATTGAGAATCAGTGGGAATCATTAGTGGAGATGACACAGCTAGAATCTGATTCTGCAATACAAGTGAAGTAGAGTTCTAAGTTCAAAAGGAGAACAAAAAAGGAAATTCCGATCACCCATGATCTGGCAATACGCAGATATGACTGAAATTTATAGGATTAGCACAGGAAGTTGTACTAGCAGGTTTTCCAATACTGAGTTGAGCTGATTTGGCTCAGTGTTACATATTGTATACAAATGTCATGTGTATTCTTGCCCAACACTATGCATACAAATACATGTTCTAATATTGTTTTTGTACAAGTTGTGTTATTCGTTGCACATTCTGTACATGTGGATGCCATAATATGATATTGGTAGCTCAACCACGTTGCCGTTGCTTGTATTTGCCTCAAAGAAGCTTCTCATTAGAACGTCCAGCTTGTACTTTACAGAGCTACATCTGTCTTGTAAGTAATCCACCTCCAGCTTGTACTTTACAGAGCTACATCTCTTACTTGTACGTATGAACAAGGAAAGCACTTTGTATTTAGCGCTTGCAGAGCTGGAACAAAATTACAGTATAAACCATGGTAACGAGTATGAGTTTATTTTTGTGTTGCACGTATTTTACTTTTTGACGAAATCTGTACGAATCGCTAACTTTTTAAAAAAATATCGAATCCCTTACCAGTAAACAGTCAATATGTGATGCTTCGAAAATCTCGAAACGTCATCGATTGGTAAACATTAAACAATAATGAAAATCTTTAATAGCATCTATTTCCAGCTAGAGATTGCAGCTGTTTGGTTGGGTTGGGTGGTACTCCCAACTTGGCATTTGATTTGGACAGGGACGCTCCAATCACCAAATTTCTCTGCATTTTTGACAGAGAGCGACGGGCCAAAATACAGCTGAATAGAGACCAAACGTTCTGCCTCCACGATCGCAAGAACCCTGTAAACCGATGGCTTCTGGTTCACAAAATCGTCACACAAAAAGTTGGGGCCTGTGAGCCTATGTCCCTTCTGCAAGTTCATCCCATCTCAAATTCCCGATAGAACAAAGCTTGGTATATCCACCCGATGGGATAAGCCTGCGCTTGTTCCATGCGTGAAGCAAATCCGGCATGCCTAAACACGTGACCACGAAGATTTCGGAGCCCGGGACGCAATGCGATCCCGGCCGGATCCTCACGCGTCGCTGTCAGCGATGCAAATCGAGGTGTCTCCGTCTAAACTTGGCCTCTCTCTCTTTGATGGACAACCGCCTCCAAGAAACGCAATGTGGCACGGCCAATGGGAGCCATTCGTTGCGCCCAACCAAACCATGACCTGAAAGCTACTGGTACCACAAAATTTATTTCCCAATAATTAAAGGAAATATAAACTATTTTTTTGAAAGAATAGTTTGTGGAAAGGGGTTTTCTTTGTGCTGTTTTTTTGTGTGTTCTTTTTTGTATTTTTTTTGTTGGGTCATCTTTCCGGCACGCAAGGAATATGAGAACCAAGTAATCAAGCAAAGCAAAAACGGCACCAGCTAATTAATCTCAGAGAAGGGGGGATTCCGTATAGCAGCTGCTAAACGTGACGGCCAAGCCATTAACACCGCTTACCTTATGAAGAGGAGTATGGCTTGGGGCATACTAGAGCTTGATGACCACGAAAACTTTAAGGGAAAAGAAATACCGGCTACAGTCACATGGTAAAACGTCAAGCTGCTACTATCCTCCTGTAAAAGGTAAAATGTGTTGTGACTACAACAGTATCTTCCTGAATAGTATATGTATTTCTAATGCAGTCGTGGTGATTATGTTATCATTGGAAGACATATTCCAACATCAAAAATTTGCGAAGGTATGCCATAAAAAATAGTGGCAATAACTTAAAAACCATGTAAATACTCAAATAACACTTAGAGCATCTCCAGCCCAATGACTAAACACCCCCCTATCCAACCTTTTAGTCACTCGGGGCCAAAAATGACTCTCCAATGGAGTGACTACCCAGGTGACTAAAATTGGTAGCCCACTAAATTTTGGGGCAAAGCCCACAAATCTAGGGACCCTCTATCCTATCTCTATCTCTCCTCTCCCTCTCTCTCTCCTCTCTCTCCCCTCGGCTCCCCCGCGCCTCACCTCCTCCCTCGCGCCGCCGCCGCCCTCTCCTCCCTTGCGCCGCCGCCGCCGCGCCTCCGCCCTCGCCGCCGACGCCGCCCTCTTCCCGCGGCAGGCGGAGGCGGAGCGGCGGGCGGAGCGCACCCCCAGACCTGTCTTGGATTATTGTTCGTAGATAGGATCACAATTTGGTATAAGAATAGAACTATCCAAGTTGCAAAATAGTTAAATGCGACGCTAAGAAACAAGTGGAAAATTTGCTATAGGGCACCCTAACTAGATAATATTGCCATAAATCACTGATTTTTATTCTTAGTATTTTTTTCCAGTTAGACTGTACTGGTCAGATAAATAGGGGCTTGTTTAGTCATTTAGATTGGAGCACACCTTTCATTTGGGCCTCTAAATTTCTAAAGTTGGCCCTCAAAATGAAATATAGAGAGCCAATTTTAGTCATCGGGCTGGAGATGCTCTTATTTATGGCTAAAATGAGGATGATACCATCGACGCCAATAAGGATTTTCGCCTCATCTAGGATATCATCTTATTTTTTTAATATTGATAATTAGTTTACTATACATTGCACTTCTCTTTACCCACGTCTGAATTAGAAATTTTTCCACAACTAATGAAACCAACAACCATAGCTGCTAATCGACAAGAAGCATATGTGATACACCCTCCATTCTTTAATATTTGACATTGTGTATTGCAATTTGAACCAATCGATGTAAAAAAAGAATCAAGAACGGAGGCAGCGCTGTTTTGCATGAATGTGTAGATGTTGCTGCTTATTGATCACCAGTTTTTTCTTCATAAATGAAACAGATTCAGCTAAATCATTCACCACACAACTAAGGCCAATCTCAGTAGGGGTTTCATAAGGATTTCATTGCATTAAATGTACTGATGTGGCATAAGAGAGAGGAGGAAGAGTTTCATGGGATGTGAGAGGAGTTTCATCACCATGCCACTCTTTTGGCACAATTACCTAGTTTCTGATCTAGGTAACCGTATAGTGAAACTTTGCACTGAGACTGGCCTTGGGGGTTTCGTGGGAGTTTCATGGCATTGAATGCGCTGATGTGGCAGAGAAGAGATAGTGAAGAGTTTCATGGGATGTGAGGAGAGTTTCATCACCATGAAACTCATATGTCACAGTTACCTAGTTTTTGGTCTAGGTAACCGTGTGATGAAATACTTGCACTGAGACTGGCCTAACTAATTAAAAACTAGGTCAAATGTGGATAACTTGGGGTTTGCACACAAAAAAAAGCACCCAACCGATCCTTCGATCTCAACAGTGAAATGCAAATCAGACGGTCTACAAAGTGATGGGCTGGCCGAGGCCCAAACAAGGCTCGAGGGCCGTTTCGATCCAACGGCAGTGATGAGACTGACGACGACACTTGTCGCCTCGGACTTGGAATCGCAACCACGCAACGCAGCCCCATCCCACGTATATAAACCGCCTCCAGCCGCACTCGAAATTAATTAGGTTTTTTTTTATACCGGCTCAAATTTCCTATTTCCGGCTCTTGTTTTGTAATCGCCCCCTCCTCCCTAATTCCTCCGCTCGTCAAATCCTCCTCGCCGTGCGGCGATTCCTCTCGTTGGCAAATCACCGAGGCGCTCTCCTCTCCGGCGGCGAATCCTCGACTCGCCCCGGCCGCCCCATCGCTGCCGCGGAACGGCGGCCCTCCTTCCACCGGAGGAGAAGAACGGCAACCGCCGGCCTCTGGCGGCTCCACCGAAGGACGGTAGGCAGGCGGCCGATCGCTTCCGCCGCCGGCGCGTCGACCGGCATTGGATTTGCCGATCCATTGCTTTCGTTTGTTGGTAAGGAACCCTACCTTTGCTTGGATGAATTTTCCCTTTTTTTTGAGTCTAGTGTGTTGCGTAGATCGATCCCTTTGCCGGCTTCTATGAGCAATCAAGTTCAAATTTCCCGAGAGAGGAAAAAACAACTGGCTGTTCGACTGAGCGCTCATGCCCAAAGGCTAACTCCGCCCCCGGTGGATACGCTGGTTGATGGTGGAAACGCCTCAAGCGATTCGCTTCGATTTTGTTCTTCCGTTCTCCGAGTTTGTTCTTCTGTTCTTGTAACGGATCGGTACGCCGATATGCCTGCGCCGTAATGGTTCCGTCACTTTATTTATCTGTTGTTATGAATTTTGCGCTGTTCGAGTCAAAGGCTACGGTTTCTCTTCCTAAAAACTGTTTAAGGGCTCTTGTAGATAACTGAAATCTTCGTGTTTTGACTTTCTGCTAATGTTAATCTAAATTATTCTTTGTATTCTTACATCTGTTAATCTGATTTGTTCGATTACTGATTGTATCTTTGATTTTTCTTGTTTGCAACAGAGTTCTGGAAGCAAATCGATCCGATGAGATTCTTCAAGGGGAGCAAGGTGGAGGTATTGCAGGAGGCAGAGGTGCCCTTTGGTTCTTGGAGGCCTGGTGAGATCGTCTCTGGCAACGGACACACCTACTTGGTAAGATATGATGAAAGTCCAGTTGACTCTGGGGTGGCTGTTGAAAGGGTGCCAAGAAGGTTGATGAGACCTTGCCCTCCTGCGGATGATCCAGTATGCTGGACCGTGGGTAGTATTCTTGAGGCCTTTGACAGCTACTCATGGAAGGTTGCGGAGGTGGTGAGAGTGGATGGCAAGAAGCAGTATCTCGTCCGGCTCCTTGGGTCCTCCCTGGAGTTGAGGGCACATGCATCGGATCTTCGATTGAGGAAACTTTGGCTAGATGACAAATGGATTGTGACCCAGAAGGTAATGCTTTGTTCCTTCAATTCTCATACTAGATTGGATTTATTTATAGTAGGCGACCAATATAAAGATGTTTTTTACTTATTTCCATTAGCTTGATTAAACAGTTCACCTGGTTTCGCTGTTTTCTGTTCAATGAATGTGTCCACCCATTAGCAGTTAAATTTCATTCCAATTTTATCTCAAGCATTAATGAGTATGCCATCGATCCTAATGACTTGTCTTTTTAATCATTTTCAGTATTCTGCAAAGTGCTTGGATGGTTCATTCAAAGGTCGATCAAAAGATGGAAATTTAGGCTGCAACTTGGGAATGGAGAGCCATATTCAACTTGAAAACCAGAATGCTCTTGAGGGTGCAACATCTAGAGGCATGAAGAGAAAGTCGTCTGCTATAACAACACATCATCAATGCAGTGAAATCACAAAGAGATTGCGGACACCACACAGAGATGGAAGACACTCGAAGCTGCTTGATAGAGGTTCACTCCATTTGGCTGAAAAGGTAGATGCTGTTGATTCCCCATGCTTTATGCTGGGTGAAAAATACATGCATGCTAGTTATAAAGGGCGTACTATAACAGCTGAAGATTTTAGTGACACTGAGAGTATATCATCCTCTGTTGGTAGCTGTAGCCCTAACAGTAGTCCCCATAAATCACAGTATAATTTGGTCCACCAAACTGGAGATGCCTGTAGTAGAACTGATGATGATGAGGCTTCTACATCTGAAAGAGAAACATCAGAACATGATAATGATGGACCAAAGGAAGAAACCCATTTACTGGAGTTGCATGCTTATCGTGCAACAATGTTAGCCTTGTATGCTTGTGGGTCAATTAGCTGGGAGCAAGAGGCTTTGTTGACTAACCTAAGGTTAACATTGAACATCTCAACTGATGAACATCTAGCTGAATTGAGGAGTTTGGTTACTCATGCTGTTACTTCCAGATAGCAATTGTAGTTACTTTCTTGGTGACATTTTCATATCTTTCTATCTTGAAATTATTGTAAGTTGGGAAATCTCATTAAGGGTTTGAGGTGTTGAGTACTTCATATGTAGTATTACTTGTGAAAAGAGTTAGTGGGGAAATTTTGTACTGCAGATATGCCAAGATTTCTGAAATTTTGTGACAGCCTCAAACTATTTATGTTCTTCATACTGAAATGTCTTTGTGTTTTTAGCCTTGCATTAGCTTACTTTGATGTTTAACACTTTACTACTGTACTGATATCCCTGATTGTGCTTTTGATGATGGAACATTGCAATATTTTGATCAAAGCATGTTCAAGCAGCTACTGTTATCTCAAAGATATAAGTCTCCTTCAAGGAGTCAAGTTGTGTAAATGGTAGTTTTTGTGGTGTCAATGGTTAATCTAGTTGTGCTATACTTGTCTCCAAAGGTCATGGAAATTTGTGAGTATAGGTGGTGAAATGTCCTTATATCTCTTTCCTTGACATTCTATTGGCTAGTGAGCTGACTTCCTAATGCATTTTTCTGTTTTTTGGTAGCAGCTGTTGTGAATGGGCAATCTATATTAATATTGTTCTTGACAAATTTTGTAACTGCAAAAATTTGGAGAAAAAGAAATCTGATACTTTTCATGAACTTTCCAGGGCCAAGGTTGGAGGCTTGTAAAGCATCCTTCCATAGGTTCATGTAGATGGAGGAGTCTGCCACATGGTTTGCAGTGCGATAAATGTGGCAACATTTCCATCGAACTTCCATTGGTATTTTATATCTGTTTCAATATTTTTTTGCTTATAGGATAGTGTCCCAAGATAATTCATCACAACAAAGGAATGTTGTTTCCATCTGAGCTTCCATACCCTATGCTCACAAACAATAGAACAATGACCTAAGGAGCACTCGGTTTGATTACTTATAAAATAAAAGTATAATAAGACAAAAGGGCTGCACTGTGTGGCCACTAGTACTTACCTTAAACATGTACTTGAAGATTCATTGTGATCTTTTTGTTCAAAATTAAGGTCAAACAGGGTCAGGACTGTGGCTCCAAGTTAATGACTGTTGCTGGATAAAAAAGGTCAAATTGGATTGGTTTGTGATCCAAAGACAAAAAGGTGATCTGTCTGTTGCGTGATTTTTCGCAGAACTGGCCTGTTCCCTCTTTGGTAAGTGAACCACTGGTACTCTTGGTTTTGGATCCTTTTTCGAGGAGGCAGGCTTGAGTGGTGATATTGGCAAGGTAAACTAAAATATTTTTTGATTATTGATAATTTTTTCCTTTCTTTCAATGAAAGCAACCAACAGTCTTAGCTGTTTATAGATAGGTCGCTTGCATAGAGTTCACAGAATCATACTGTTAAGTTAAAGAAGTTTTTATTTCAGGATATGTTATGGATAATCAGAATTAAGTTAAAAATCATACAAATGGTAAAATGTGGACATATGGAGTAGGGCTAGAAGATATTATCTCAACCAGCAGATTTGTGCTATACTACCAGTAGGGCCATGTGGGTGTTCGCCTAAGTAATCATGCATCAATTGATAAGATGGTTCCCCAAATGTGTACACAGTATGGTTTATCATCGTACGCAAGTCTATCCGATAATGGAAAAGTAGTATTCCAGATGTCCGAAATCAATTTGAAGATCTTTCTTAGGCCAGGCCCATCACGGTTACCTCGCCGGTGGCTTCGCACGCCAAGTAGGCTCGGATTCCACGGTGGAGCTCCTGCAGTAGCCCGGCAGGGTGTCAGAACATCCTGCAGAAGTCACACCGGCCTCGGGAGAGAGAAAGACAGCAACAATAGGTAAAAGAGAAGAGAAGTGATTCACCACTATGGTCCACTTGAGGCTATTGCTGCGTTGTGTGATCAGTGTCTTTGTTGATACCTTATTAACATTTTATTAACATGGACAATGAAGCCACTACTTTCAGATATTTGCATGGGGCCTGCCCTTAGTGACCACATGTCCACATACATTACTGTGTATTGCACTATGCTTGTTGTGCGTCACTGAAAGGTTTTGTGTTGAACACTAGGTGGTTTTAGTTTACTGCATAAAATTGTTTTATACCCCCTGCATAAATAGAATACTCCACACATAAATGGAGTATTAAACTACTGGGAAAATTGATTTGCAGGGTACAACTCAATGTGTGTAAGAAAAAATGATGCATATTCTCTTATGTTAGAGCATTGCTTTCATTTGTTTTAAAAAAAATCATTGGTTCCTTGATCTCCTAAGGGCCCATTGCAGATATTGTGATATGGTGTAGTGCCAATTTGTTTGTTTACAAGATTTTAATCCACCATTGGTGGTATGGCTTAGGGCAATGCTGAATAATTTTCTGCTTGTATGAGCTTATATAGGTTACAGTGTACAATGTTTACCTACACTTGTGTATAGAGAAATTATCAGGTAAAAAGAAAAGTGGTTTAGGTGAAAAGAGTGTGAAAATCAAACATAAGTTCCCGAAAGTTCTCAGATGAGATGTAGTGCATGCTCTTCTTTGTCTGGTGTTTTATTTGCAATGCAATTTTTTATCTAGTATGTTGGCATCTGCGGAAGTAAAGGAGGTTTCTAGGTTTGATTCTGCAGTGGTAAACTGATCGTTTACTGATAGACAATCAATATACATACTCGTCATTGTATTAGGTCTTTCCAAAGCTCATACAAATGTGGGCTCAGGGCTTGCAACTGATTTATGTGTACATGATACTGTTGGGATCATATTCTGTTGCCTTGCATTAAGCAAACTAGCAGCTACAGTGATACATCAGTCATCTTATACATGTGGCTCATCTGTTCGAGTGCTTTGTTCAGATGTTTCTAATGCAGATGTTGTAGCTTGCGTTCATGAAAGATGTGCCACTCACTTGAAGCTTAAGGTCTTTGCAGCTGCTGATAGGCCATTATTGCCATTATTGACTTAAGCTGATAGGCCTGCAGTTTGAAGAAACATGTTTGAAATGTAACGGATGGTGTATTGCAGACGGCCACCTTTTCTCAGTAGCAACATGGTAGGCCCACCTAGTGGTTCTGATCAGCAAGCGAGAAGCATTGCGAAGAATTTCGTCGTGGTGTACGACGATGTACCTTTTTTTTTCTCTCATCCTTCCATTGAAGCCACGCTGTTCTTGCGTGTTTGGAAATTCATGTACCTTAGTTACATCTCTACCTTGAATCCTTGATATGCCCTTTGAAGTTCAGCTGATATTGTTGCTCCGTGGTTGACAACAAGTTTGTACTCCATCCGTCCTAAAAAAGAAGACACTCTAGGACAAATTAAGGAGAGAGTAAAATGACCTTGATTGTCCCTGATTATTAGCCATATTTGACACTAATAATTGATTGTTGCATGCATATGCACTATAGTAGAGGATAAATTTTGAAAATTTTGAATGGTAGAGTGTCTTCTTTTTTTGGACGGAGGGAGTATTGTTTACGTATGCATATATTTTTTTTGCCTGCTACAAAGAGAATTGTTAGAGTGAATCATTGGTGTTTCTGGATAATGCTAGCAGATTGGAATAGGTTAAAACTGGGTTAGTCCAAACTTTGTAGCCCTAATGGCTTTACCTACCCGGGCCAGATCTAGATGTCTGGGCTCGTCCATAAATTCGCAGAGCTAATGGGCTAAACTTTGCTAGGCCAGATATAAAATGGGCTCGTCCAAAATTCGTAGGTATTGGCCAACCTAGCTGGGCCAGATCGGTGGCCTAAGGCCTATCTCGTTGGCCAGCTAATGAGCTGGCTCGTCGGCCTAATGGGGTCAGACCCTGGGCTCATTCAAAATCCGTAGGCCTAAATGGAACAATCTAGCTGGCCAGATCAAACCCATCAATCGAAGCGTTAGAAAGATCACGTGCAAAACACGAATTTTTTCGCTGCATGATCATCCATCCATTCAGCACTCATCTGATAAAATCATGGAACGAAGCATTTTCTCTTCTTTTTATCATCAAGTGATGATGCTCTCTATTTTTTTGTGTGATGGTGTTTCTGCTTTTGGATGATACGCATATAACTGCACCCGCAGAGCACCAAGAATCTCAGTTTCCATGGAAGGCATGCCGGCGTATTCCACTTCTGCAAGGCCAGTAAATGAGCCAAGTGGAAGGAAGGAAGGAAGGCTCTGCACTCTGCATCCCTGCATGTGAGATGAATGAGCCAAGCCATGCATTTCCACAAGCTGACAAGCATATCTCGTTGTAAACCAGCAGATTCAGAGAACGAACCCGGGGCCACGCCGTCCGGCGCCGGATCAGGCGACAGCGGCGCGACCGGCGCCGGGGACCAGGCTGCTGCCGCCCGCTCCGGCTCCGGTCCCGGTGGTGCCCATCTGCGCTAGCTCTGCCGCCGCCGCTGCCGCCGCCGGCGACGACAAACAACGTCGTCGTCAGCCATAATTGATCGGCATGTCGCTGCATGCAGGCTGCCAGTGCCGCCACCATCACCCTAACGAACTCCTCGGTGCTCTGACCCGTGCCGCATTTGCAGTCGCAGTGCGTGATGGCCCTGGGATGGCTGGCTGATGATGATGCGTCCTCTGAGCAAAAGCGTAGTAAAGGCTGATCGATACGAGCCATGGCATGGCAGCGGCGATGTATATCCTTCTGCTACTCTGCACATGCTGCAGATCGAGTACACCTCCATCAGTACTCTGCAAGAATGTGGCTGGCAAAGCTGGCCGTTTGCGAGGGGGCAGCACACTGCCACAATCTGCCAAGGGTTTCATCTCGCCGTAAAGATCTTTGATCCAGCCCTCATCAGTCTCATGCACCAACCACCAGTTCATTCGAAAGATTAACCTCTCTGACAGTAGTTACAGCTGCCATTTTTACGTGTCGATGCATGAGTGCCACCAGTCTAGATTTCTAGGCCACACGCATGTGACTTTGTGAAGCCTATATGTAATTCTCGGACGTCACGGCGTTTGGGGATT
Source organism: Echinochloa crus-galli (assembly GCA_900205405.1). Lineage (NCBI taxonomy): Eukaryota > Viridiplantae > Streptophyta > Magnoliopsida > Poales > Poaceae > Echinochloa > Echinochloa crus-galli. Next base: position 605,338 of record OAMR01000397.1, on the reverse strand, counting down.
GCTTGGTTCAGCCTCTGGAACATACAGGCTGCCAATAATCACGCTCATCAATTCATGCATGGGGACGCATATGTACCACTGGATCAGCTAGCAGCGGCGAGGTACGGCGCAAGGCAACAAAGAAACTTACGAGGTGCTGCTGCCGCTGTGGACCTGCCGTGTTTGTAGCTCTCGGCTCCTAGCAATCAGCTACATCCATTCCATGATAAGCTCCACTTCTCCTGTCCCTTTGGAGCAACTCATGTTTCTGATGAGCCCGCGTGGCCTATCTCTTGCCATGTGCCTGAGCATGTGATGATGGACGCGCGCGGAGAGATAGAGCTCAAGGATCAAGAGCCTGATGATGACGGTTTGGTCAGGCAATTGATGGTTGGAAAGGTGAGGACGATCTCGCCTAAGCCGTGGCAGTTGTCGTCGTCTAACTGATTCTTTGCGGATCAGGTCATCAGCTGATTGCTTTCGGAGTGTTGATTATGTCACATGGGTGTGTGATTCTAGCACTAGTGACATTTCTTCAGAAGCCACAGATTT
>OAMR01000397.1:591731-604130 GCA_900205405.1 Echinochloa crus-galli | reverse complement strand
TTTCATTTTCTTTAAAAAAATCATTGTTTCCTTGATCTCCTAAGGGCCCATTGCAGATATTGTGATATGGTGTAGTGCCAATTTGTTTGTTTACAAGATTTTAATCCACCATATGTGGTATGGCTTAGGGCAATGCTGAATAATTTTCTGCTTGTATGAGCTTATATAGCTTACAGTGTACAATGTTCACCTACACTTGTGTATAGGGAATTATCAGGTAAAAAGAAAAGTGGTTTAGGTGAAAAGAGTGTGAGAATCAAACATAAGTTCTCGAAAGTTCTCAGATGAGATGTAGTGCATGCTCTTCTCTGTCTGGTGTTTTATTTTTGGAGAATTGTACCCTTTGCAATGCAATATTTTATCTAGTATGTTGGCATCTGTGGAAGTAAAGGAGGTTTCTAGGTTTGATTCTGCAGTGGTAAACTGATCTTTTACTGATAGACAATCAATATACATACTCGTCATTGTATTAGTTCTTTCCAAAGCTCATACAAATGTGGGCTCAGGGCTTGCAACTGATTTATGTGTACATGATACTGTTGGGATCATATTCTGTTGCCTTGCATTAAGCAAACTAGCAGCTACAGTGATACATCAGTCATCTTATACATGTGGCTCATCTGTTCGAGTGCTTTGTTCAGATGTTTCTAATGCAGATGTTGTAGCTTGCGTTCATGAAAGATGTGCCACTCACTTGAAGCTTAAGGTCTTTGCAGCTGCTGATAGGCCATTATTGCCATTATTGACTTAAGCTGATAGGCCTGCAGTTTGAAGAAACATGTTTGAAATGTAACGGATGGTGTATTGCAGACGGCCACCTTTTCTCAGTAGCAACATGGTAGGCCCACCTAGTGGTTCTGATCAGCAAGCGAGAAGCATTGCGAAGAATTTCGTCGTGGTGTACGACGATGTACCTTCTTTTTTTTCTTAATTCTTCCATTGAAGCCACGTTGTTCTTCCGTGTTTGGAAAATTCATGTACCTTAGTTACATATGTACCTTGATATGCCCTTTGAAGTTCAGCTGATATTGTTGCTCCGTGGTTGACAACAAGTTTGTATTGTTTACGTATGCATATATATTTTTTTGCCTGCTACAAAGATAATTGTTAGAGTGAATAATTGGTGTTTCTGGATAATGCTAGCAGATTGGAATAGGTCAAAACTGGCTTAGTCCAAACTTTGTAGCCCTAATGGCTTTACCTACCCGGGCCAGATCTAAATGTCTGGGCTCGTCCATAAATTCGCAGAGCTAATGGGCTAAACTTTGCTAGGCCAGATATAAAATGGGCTCGTCCAAAATTCGTAGGTATTGGCCAACCTAGCTGGGCCAGATCGGTGGCCTAAGGCCTATCTCGTTGGCCAGCTAATGAGCTGGCTCCTCGGCCTAATGGGGTCAGACCCTGGGCTCATTCAAAATCTGTAGGCCTAAATGGAACAATCTAGCTGGCCAGATCAAACCCATCAATCGAAGCGTTAGAAAGATCACGTGCAAAACACGAATTTTTTCGCTGCATGATCATCCATCCATTTTCAGCACTCATCTGATAAAATCATGGAACGAAGCATTTTCTCTTCTTTTTATCATCAAGTGATGATGCTCTCTATTTTTTTGTGTGATGGTGTTTCTGCTTTTGGATGATACGCATATAACTGCACCCGCAGAGCACCAAGAATCTCAGTTTCCATGGAAGGCATGCCGGCGTATTCCACTTCTGCAAGGCCAGTAAATGAGCCAAGTGGAAGGAAGGAAGGAAGGCTCTGCACTCTGCATCCCTGCATGTGAGATGAATGAGCCAAGCCATGCATTTCCACAAGCTGACAAGCATATCTCGTTGTAAACCAGCAGATTCAGAGAACGAAGCCGGGGCCACGCCGGCCGGCGCCGGATCAGGCGACAGCGGCGCGACCGGCGCCGGGGACCAGGCTGCCGCCCGCTCCCGCTCCCGCTCCGGTCCCGGTGGTGCCCATCTGCGCTAGCTCTGCCGCCGCCGCTGCCGCCGCCGGCGACGACAAACAACGTCGTCGTCAGCCATAATTGATCGGCATGTCGCTGCATGCAGGCTGCCAGTGCCGCCACCATCACCCTAACGAACTCCTCGGTGCTCTGACCCGTGCCGCATTTGCAGTCGCAGTGCGTGATGGCCCTGGGATGGCTGGCTGATGATGATGCGTCCTCTGAGCAAAAGCGTAGTAAAGGCTGATGATACGAGCCATGGCAGCGGCGATGTATATCCTTCTGCTACTCTGCACATGCTGCAGATCGAGTACACCTCCATCAGTACTCTGCAAGAATGTGGCTGGCAAAGCTGGCCGTTTGAAAGGGGGGCAGCACACTGCCAAGGGTTTCATCTCGCCGTAAAGATCTTTGATCCAGCCCTCATCATCAGTCTCATGCACCTACCACCAGTTCATTCGAAAGATTAACCTCTCGGGCAGTAGTTACAGGCTTACAGCTGCCATTTTTTACGCGTGGATGCATGAGTGCCACCACCATTCTAGATTTCTAGGCCACACGCATGTGACTTTGTGAAGCCGGCCTATATGTAATCCTCGGACGTCACGGCGTTTGGGGATTGCATGGTTCAGCCTCTGGAACATACAAGCTGCCAATAATCACGTTCATCAATTCATGCATGGGGACGCATATGTACCACTGGATCAGCGCGCAGCGGCGAGGTACGGCGCAAGGCAACAAAGAAACTTACGAGGTGCTGCTGCCGCTGTGGACCTGCCGTGTTTGTAGCTCTCGGCTTCTAGCTATCAGTATCAGCTACATCCATGATAAGTTCCACTTCACCCGTCCCTTTAGAGCAACTCATGTTTCTGATGAGCCCGCGTGGCCTATCTCTTGCCATGTGCCCGGGCATGTGATGATGATGGGCACTAGAGATATAGAGCTCAAGGATCAAGAGCCTGATGATGATGGTTTGGTCAGGCAATTGATGGTTGGAAAGGAGAGGACGATCTCGCCTAAGCCGTGGCAGTTGTCGTCGTCTAACTGATTCTTTGCGGATCAGGTCATCAGCTGATTGCTTTCGGAGTGTTGATTATGTCACATGGGTGTGTGATTCTAGCACTAGTGACATTTCTTCAGAAGCCACAGATTTGCAATGGTTCTGCTGCATTGGGGCTTCGATGCTGACAGCTAACGAAGAATGTTCATTTAAAAGCGAAAATAATGCAGTCGAGTTATTAGATACATCATGGCAATGCGCAGATCAGGTGAGTACCGAGTAGTAGTAACAAAATATTGTTATGAAAATCTACAGATGGTTTTCCAAAAAAAAAACTGACAAGTTATTGCTAGAATTTATACATCAAGCACTGGAACGGTGATTTTGGTAGTGCAAATTAGCGAAGTTAAACTATGGTCAACCACCATTCTATCGGTTAAGCCATCATGAATTCATGAGGGGATCTATCATGAATTCTATCGGACTATTTTATCTTCAGTAGTAGTTAGTGTCATTATGTAATAAGGACTTGTCATACCTACAACTATTTTCTATCACTGTCATCATGTGCTGATGATAACTTAAAGTGAGAACACGCAAGATAAAATAGTCGTCCTTTGGATCAAGGGTCAGTAACGCCTTAATTTGTCAGGTTATTTGTTTTTGAATTGTTCGATAGGCCTGTGTTAGTACCAAGTTGTCCTTGTTTTGGTGTAGTTCTTAATGATCAAAAAGCATATTCATGCCTCTCCCAGAAACATAGATTTCATTGTTGTTCCTTCCCAGTTCTTCTGCTTAATTCATCCTCATGCATGATTGCACCATTGGATTCTTCCACACATTGCATGCATTGGAATTCAGAACTCGGAACTGATGCGCAAGACGACCAGCCCCTTAACTGCACATGATGATCCACAGGCAGAAGAGAATGCGCATCTGCTTGAGTTGTTTGGTACACGTCCGTTCTCATTTTCATCTGTAGCATAATTCAAACCATGGAAGAATGCGAATTATTGCACAATTCAATTCTTGGGGATTGGTTTTGTCATTCAGCCTTGTTTTCAGAGTTATGCACTAGTTGGTTTGTCATGAAAAATAGGTCATCATTCTGAATATTTCTTTGTTTATTCATGAGAGTCAGGCAAATACTCCATATCATGTTGTTCTAATTTTGCATGTGTACGTGTGCCGCGTTTAATTTTAATGCAAACCTAAAACTTTTGGATCGGAACTGTTTTTTGAACAGTTTTTGGATCAGAACTGTGACTTGCGAACTAGAAAGGAATCATGCGCCAATAGCTTCAATCACATCCTATCTTATAGTTGTTGAACTCTCAAAGGACTATGCGATGTTCCCTCGGTAGAGTTCTAGAGTGGTGATTATTGCAGGCATTGCTTGAAACATCAGAATAAAAAAGAGAGCACTAAACGTGCATATGCATGGTGGGAAAGTCGCTGCTCGTGAGGCACCAAAAAGGGATCTCTAGCCTTCCTACCTGACATGTCTTCCTAGCTTGATTGAAGGGCTAATGTTAGTTCTAGAACCCATATTTCCAGCAGTAAGTCTTATCAACTTCAGTCGTCCAGGACTTTAGCTGAAAAAAAGTCTGACCAACTTCAACTGATTGCTCCTTCTATGCTGCTTACTCCATCTCTGTCTCTAGAAAGGTAAACATGACATGTTTTAGCCATAAGTTTGTTAGTCATTTGAAAGCAAGGAATGTGGTAGCTACCGTCCTAGCTAGAAATTGAAACAAAGCCTTTCAGATCACTTATACAAAAAAAAAGCTAACGTCACGCACCTAAGATTTGCTGAGCTAACTTTGGCCTTGGCAACGTACGCATTATTGCAGAATTGAGTCACATGGGCTCCCTCTCTATTTTATGGATAGGAAGCACTGTTGCGGAGACTTGCAGCAAATGCTACATTCAGGAAGCAACAAAGAACTTGTCCTGTTTCTACTGTAGCACATGCCTCTCTAAGTCCTTAGGGACCATGTCAATTGAAGTACACATGCCGAGGAAACACCGCTTGCCCATCCCGTACATGCATAGCACTAGCTTGTTTACTTTGTGACCTCGCCTAAGACTCGACCAGTGGCAACATTATTGGATAACCTCCCGATGAGGCCCCTTGTGCATGTACTTAGCTTGCTGCATGTTCCAACAGAAACTAACGACTGAAATACTGAATAATGGATATATGCGCGCGTTGCCAATCATCACAAAGGTTCTGCATGCTGAGCAAAGATCAGCTGCTCCGAAATTAAAGCCACCTATCCCGTTGCGCTGCTTGCATTTGCCGCACCTGCACCATCGTGTTGCGTATGGCACATCAGGATCATTATTAACACGGCGAACTTTTGAACTGATGTGAAGACCACACTATTGCCAGTCGCGTTGCCGATGAGTGGTCTTCGTCCTCGTCTTCGCAGTGGCATGCAGTGGCGCGACGCTGCAGGTGCATGCAGTACTACTCTTCCTTGCCTACAGTGAGCGCGGGCTGGCGGGGCACAGAGGTGTAGCCTGACGGGCAATCATTGATGCCCGGACCGGATGGACCAGCGTGATCTGCTGGCCGGCGACGCGGCACCAACAGCGCAAGGACGCGCGCCTTTTCCGTGCGCGGCGGCCGCGCGCTAGCTCCTACTCCGGCCGGTCAGGCTTGGTGGTGGCGCCCCCCGGCCCGGCCGGCGTACGTCCATGCAGGTGATGACGGCAGCCGGTGGCCGGCTCTGGGACCGTCCGCCTTTTGGCAACCTAGTCCTCTGCGATCTACGCCGTAGCGTCCTGTTCCTTTATGTTGCACAGTCGAGTCAGAGAGATCGATCTGGACGTGTGTAGAGAGTAGCTTGGAAATAGACGTCGTGGTCGTCGATCTCCTCGTGGCCAGTACGAAGCGTTTACAATGCAAGATGATCGATCTGGTAAAACATTCTTTGGGCAACAACAAAGCATTGACAAAAGCCAAAGGTGACGAGCGACAGACGACGACGTACGCTCCTTATCAGGACTACTTTGCTCCCTGCCGTTATTCTTGCACGTGATTGTGTTTTTGTTGGACTGTGTCAGCATCTCTTCCAGCGCAAGTCACTCGGCGCACCTTCCCCGCACTTGACGCGGTCACCACGCCACGGCGCGCGCACCCGCACGCTCTCCGCGCACGCCTGCGCCACGCTCGGCCAACGGCCTCCCTGGAGATCAGCTCAGTTAGTTAGATAGGATTGCATCCTCAAGTGTATATATATCATACAAGTGCAATCAATACAAACTGCTGGTTCCTCTATTTCCTTTCTACATGGTATCAGTGACTCCCAACGATTCTAGCCTCTCCAATCCTTTTGCCTCTTCCTCAGCCATGGCTCACTCACCTCGCCATTCCTTCGTCTCCTCCGACTCTGACTCTGATGAGCATGACGACGCTCCTCCACAGCCAGCCGCCGCCTCTGTTATTCAGACGGTAAACATCAGGAACCACATCCCTGTCATGCTCAATTACACCACTGCTAATTACAGCCAGTGGCGCTGCTGCTTCGACTCGGTCCTTGGCAAATTTGGCCTCGAGGATCATGTTCGCTCTCCCACGCCAATTGCTCAGCGCACCTCTGAGTGGCGCCAGATTGACAGCTGCTTAGTCAACTGGATTTACACCACCATCGACGCCAATGTCTTCGATCTCGTCCACAAGCCTCGCACTACCGCCTTCTCCCTTTGGTCTGACGTCGAGGGCCATTTCCGCGACAACGAGCTCGAGCGTGCCGTGCTGCTGGAAGCTGAGTTTCGCAGTGTCAACCAGGGCGATCTCTCCATCCATGACTACTGCTCCAAACTCAAGCGTCTCGCCGATCAGCTACGCAATGTTGGGCACCCTGTCTCTGAACCGAGCCAGGTGCTCAACCTTCTCCGTGGCCTCTCCACCAAGTACAAACATCTCAAACCAGTCATCAAAGCCAAATCCCCACCCCACACTTTCCGCAGCGCTATGTCGTACCTGTTGTTGTTGGAGGCCTCGGACTGCCTCGACGCGAAGACGGAGGCCGCAAGCGCCTACTACGCCCGCACCGGCGGCTCCACCTCCGCTGGTGGATCTGGCGGCTCCACCGCCGTCGGGTCCGGCTGCCCTGGCGGCTCTGGCGGATCTGGCGGATCATCCGCCGCTGGTACTGGTGGCTCCACCGGTGGCTCTGGCGGCACCGGCGGTTCCTCTGGAGGATCCGGGGGCTATCGCGGCGGCAAGACCAAGAAGAAGGGGCGCGGCGGCTACTCCGGCACTCCTCACTCCGGCGGCGCTGGCGGAGGTCCCGCACCATGGGCTGCGGGTTATAACCCGTGGACTGGCCTTGTACAGGCCTGGCCCATGCCCCTGCGGGCCCCCGGCGCTGGTGTTCTCGGCCCACGACCTCCGTTTCAACCTCACCAGGCCATGACCGCGCTTCATCAACCTGCTTTGCCGCTGCCAGCTCCGCCGCCGGCCCCAGCATGGGACAATCAGGCACTCTACACGGCGCTCAACTCCGCCGGCGTTGCTACCCAACCACCCAGCGCATCTGAGTGGTTCCTCGACACTGGCGCCACGAACCACATGTCTCCTGCCGGTAATCTTCCCAATTCCCGCCCATTCTCCTCTTCCATTGTTGTTGGAAACGGTGATCGGTTGCCTGTCACGCATGCCGCCGACACCTCCTTTCCCACATCTTCCCGTCCAATTCAACTTCATAACGTTCTTGTCTCTCCCTCTTTGGTCACTAATCTTGTCTCTGTTCGACAATTAACTCGTGACAATAATATATCGATTGAATTTGATCCTTCTGGCTTCTCTGTAAAGGATCTTCACACCAGACAGGAAATCCTCCGCTGTAACAGCTCCGATGATCTCTATCCTCTCCACCTGCCACAGCCTCGCTCCTTCACTGCTTCATCGGCATCGACGGTCGAGCTATGGCACCAGCGTCTTGGACACCCCGGCTCTCGTGTCATGACACAGGTGTTGTCTTCTCTTGATTTCACCTGCAGTCGATTAGAGGAACACACCTGCCAATCATGTCAATTGGGCAAGCATGTCAGGCTCCCCTTTAATTCTTCCGAAAATAAGTCATATTTCCCTTTTCAACTTGTTCACTCAGATGTCTGGACATCTCCTGTGCTTAGTCATACAGGGTTCAAATACTACGTTGTATTCTTGGATGATTTCACTCATTTCATTTGGGCATTTCCAATTTGTGCAGAGTCTGATGTTTTACCGATTATTCGATCGTTTCATGCCTATATTCAGACCCAATTCCGTCTTCCCCTCATGGCTTTGCAAACCGACAATGGCCGAGAGTATGACTCTCACGCCATGCGCGCGTTCTTCTCCACTCATGGCATTTCCTTTCGCCTCTCCTATCCCTATACGTCCCAGCAAAATGGCAAGGCCGAACGAATCATTCGCATGATTAACGATTGTATGAGAACTTTGTTGATTCACAGCGGAGCTCCACCGACGTTCTGGGCTGAAGCTCTGAACACGGCGTCGTACCTGCTCAATCGACGCCCGTGCCGCGCCACCGGCACTCTCACGCCGCACGACCTCCTTCTCGGTGCACCGCCTCGCTACGATGAGCTTCGGGTCTTCGGCTGCCTCTGCTTCCCCAACATCAGCGCGACGGCACCAAACAAGCTCAGTCAGCGGTCCGTCCGGTGCGTCTTCCTTGGCTACCCGACGGATCACCGCGGTTACCGGTGCCTCGACCTCGCCACACGCTGTGTCATCACCTCACGCCATGTCGTGTTCGACGAAAGCTGCTTTCCTCTCCGAGTACATCCCCCGGCGGCTCCTACGGTCCAACGCGACGCAACAGCCAATGACGATGACGCTCCTGGCGTTCCGCCTCCACGTCGAACACCTCGCGCCCACACTGCTACGCCCGCCAGCACCTCGACATCGTCACGCTCGTCGCCGGCAGCCCCAGTGCTCTCACCGCCTGCGCCATCGACGCCCGCGTCCTCGCCATCTGCATCACCTGGCCACGTGTCGTCGTCTCGAGCGTCGTCACCACCTGCGCCTACTCCCGAGCAGCCGCCATTCTTCCCCGCTCTCGACGACATGACGTCGGCTCCCGATGCCGCCCCACAGGCGGCACCCGATCCTCTCCAGCCCACACACCGCATGACGACCAGGGCCAAAGCCGGCGTATTCAAGCCAAACCCCAAGTACGCCTTGAATGCATCGGCGCCGTCCCTCTCGCCGCTGCCTCGGTCCGCTCGTGAAGCTCTGGAGGACTCCAACTGGCATGCTGCGATGCAAGCTGAGTACGATGCACTATGCACTAGTGGCCAACGGGACTTGGTCATTGGTTCCACGGCCACCTCATGCTCGTACCATTACAGGAAAGTGGGTCTTCCGGATCAAACTGAAGCCTGACAGATCGCTCAACCGCTACAAGGCACGATGGGTGGTGCGCGGCTTCCATCAGCGCCCTGGCATTGACTTCACTGACACATTCTCGCCCGTCGTCAAGCCGGCGACGATCCGGACGGTCTTAGCTCTGATCGCTGCTCATGACTGGCCGGCGCATCAACTTGATGTGTCCAACGCATTTCTGCACGGCCACACCGACGAAGAAGTGTACTGCCAGCAGCCAACCGGTTTTGCCGATCCGCGTCGCCCCGACGACGTCTGCCTTCTCTCACGATCGCTGTACGGCCTTCGTCAAGCCCCACGCGCATGGTTCCTCCGCTTCGTCAACTTCGTCCTCACGCTCGGCTTCGCACAGTCTCGCGCGGACTCCTCCCTGTTCGTACTCCGGCGCGGTGGTGTCACGGCATACCTCCTCTTGTACGTCGATGACATCATCCTCTCCGCTTCCACGACCTCATTGCTGCAGGAGATTATCAGCCGACTCAAGGACGAATTCGCCATCAAGGACTTGGGACCCCTCAGCTTCTTCCTTGGTGTCGATGTTCAGCGCAGCACGGACGGCTTCTACCTATCTCAGGCGAACTACTCTCGCGACGTACTGGAACGTGCAGGCATGGCCAACTGCAAACCAGTCTCCACCCCTGCCGACGCCAAGGCGAAGACCTCCAGCACCGACGGCCCACTCTTCCCCGACGCGTCGTGGTACCACAGTATGGTCGGCGCTCTACAGTACCTCACTCTCACACGGCCCGACATCGCCCACGCCGTGCAACAGGTGTGCCTGCATATGCACGCACCTCGGGAGTGCCACGCCAACATGCTCAAGCGCGTGCTTCGGTACCTGAAGGGTACTTTCGACCACGGTCTTCATCTCTTCGCCGCGTCGCAAGCTCGCCTGATCGCCTACACGGACGCGGACTGGGCCGGCTGTCCGGATACACGGCGTTCGACGTCGGGCTACTGCGTGTACCTTGGCGATGCCCTAGTGTCCTGGTCCTCCAAACGCCAGAACACGGTGTCGCGTTCAAGCGCAGAAGCAGAGTACCGAGGCATCGCGAACGCCATGGCCGAATGCACCTGGCTGCGGAGTCTTCTCGGCGAACTTCATCATGGCGTCCCACAAGCAACCATTGTCTACTGTGACAATGTGTCTTCCGTGTACATGTCCAAGAATCCGGTACATCATCGGCGGACGAAGCACATTGAGTTGGATATCCATTTCGTGAGGGAAAAGGTTGCTCTGGGCGCCCTTCGCGTTCTACACGTTCCAAGTGACAAGCAGTTTGCGGACGTTTTCACGAAGGGACTGCCAGCAGCTCTGCATGAAGACTTCAAGTCCAGCCTCTGTGTCGGGCCACTCCACCGTCGAGGCTGAGGGGGGGTGTTGGACTGTGTCAGCATCTCTTCCAGCGCAAGTCACTCGGCGCACCTTCCCCGCACTTGACGCGGTCACCACGCCACGGCGCGCGCACCCGCACGCTCTCCGCGCACGCCTGCGCCACGCTCGGCCAACGGCCTCCCTGGAGATCAGCTCAGTTAGTTAGATAGGATTGCATCCTCAAGTGTATATATATCATACAAGTGCAATCAATACAAACTGCTGGTTCCTCTATTTCCTTTCTACAGTTTTCATATGCATCAACGTGTATGTGTATATCTCAGTCGCAGAATGTGAGCTACCAGCTACCATACCTTAGCTTGTTTGTTTGAAGATATGCAACCGGAAGGCCGCAACGTACGTTAACGTACCTGTCGCGCTCGTTGGCAGCATCCATCGACTTTGGGAAGAAGTCGGTCTACAGCGGGGGACAGGATTCAACGGCCGTCGCAACGAACTCGGACTAATCGTGCACGTACTGCTACCGTCATCCGTCGGAATTAATTAGCGGCCGGCCGGCCGGTCCCCTCGACCGCGCGCCGTCTCCGCAGCGTTCGCTGAATGAATGCAATACAGGCAGCGGCAGGTCAAAAGTCAAAACTGAACGTCAGTGTGTCAGTGTCGTCGTCCCTAGCTTCTTGCTTTTGCCCGTGTGTTCTTCTTGACCATCATTTGATTCCTGGCCTTCTCCCGGACTTCGCTTCGCTCCACATCGTGACATGCATAGTCCTAGCTCGATCGATCTCGTCTACCGTTGGCACACACCGCGCGCGTGCCGAGAACAGATTGGGCGAGCCTCGGAAAGTCCGGCGAAGGATCGGTCACGGCGGCGACCGACCAGCAGGCCAGTGAGTGACGACGACCGCGACCCGATCGAGCCCCGTTTCTACGCACTACCAGTACGTTACATTACGTTCATTCGCAGGTCTAGCGGTGGTCGCAGCGTCCGTCCGGCCGGCCGGGTCGGACTCGGGGGTCACGCACGCGCACGCGGAACACATGCCGCGCGCGGGGGCTCGGCCCGTTTCCGTCCCCCCGCGCCCCGCGTTCCCGGCCGAATTTCCCACTTTCCCCACGCCAGGTCGGGACGGACGGATCGGAGCGTAGAGGAAGGCCGGGAGGGGAACCCGGCGCGTGTCTCACAGGCACACAGCCCGTTTCCGGAGCCCCCACCGGCGCGCGACAGGCGGGGCGGCTCGGCAGGTAGTAGCGACCTCGCCGACCTGACCTCCATCCACAGTTGCACACACCGCGCGCGCGGGCACAGCCACAGCCGAGACCGCCCCGGTTTTGTGGTCCGGCGCCGTGGCTGCCTGCCTTCCGAACCGCGCGTCCGGCCACCACATGTCGCCTGCCTGCCTGATCCTGTCTGCTAGCGCGCGCCGTCGCGTCGCGTCCCGTCCCGTCCGAGCCGTCGCGTTACGCCACGGATCGACCAAAAGGCTGCCGCGCGCGGCCGGGGCTGGCCCTGGCCGGCCGGTTTATTTTTGGACGGACGGGCAGCAGGAGACGGCGGCCACCGGCCCGTGACCGCGCGGTCGATCGGCCTGCGGATTTCGCCGGTCACGGCTCGCTGACGCTGATCCCGATCTGCTCGCCGCCGTACGTAACGTCGTAACGTCCTTTCCTGCGCGCTCCATCTCTGACCTCTCTCTGCCTTTTTTTT
>OAMR01000397.1:570452-589371 GCA_900205405.1 Echinochloa crus-galli | reverse complement strand
TTGACTCAGGATAGACAGATGTGTATAAGAGACAGCACTTGCCAATCATGTCAATTGGGCAAGCATGTCAGGCTCCCCTTTAATTCTTCTGAAAATAAGTCATATTTCCCTTTTCAACTTGTTCACTCAGATGTCTGGGCATCTCCTGTGCTTAGTCATACAGGGTTCAAATACTACGTTGTGTTCTTGGATGATTTCACTCATTTCATTTGGGTATTTCCAATTCGTGCAAAGTCTGATGTTTTACCGATTATTCGATCGTTTCATGCCTATATTCAGACTCAATTCGGCCTTCCCCTCGTGGCCTTGCAAACCGACAATGGCCGAGAGTATGACTCTCACGCCATGCGCACGTTTTTCTCGCCTCTCCTGTCCCTATACATCCCAGCAAAATGACAAGGCCGAACGAATCATTCGCACGATTAACGATTGTATGAGAACTTTGTTGATTCACAGCGGAGCTCCACCGACATTCTGGGCTGAAGCTCTGAACACGGCGTTGTACCTGCTCAATCGGTGCCCGTGACGCGCCACCGGCACTCTCACGCTGCACGACCTCCTTCTCGATGCACCACCTCGCTACGACGAGCTTCGGGTCTTTGGCTGCCTCTGCTTCCCCAACACTAGCGCGACGGCACCAAACAAGCTCAGTCCGCGGTCCGTCTGGTGCGTCTTCCTTGGCTACCCGACGGATCTCCGCGGTTACCGGTGCCTCGACCTCGCCACGCGCCGTGTCATCACCTCACGCCATGTCGTGTTCGATGAAAGCTGCTTTCCTCTCCGAGTGCATTCCCCGGCGGCCCCTACGGTCCAACGCGACGCGACAGCCGATGACGATGACGCTCCTGGCGTCCCGCCTCCACTACGTCGAACAGCTCGGGCCCACACTGCTACGCCCGCTAGCACCTCGACATCATCGCGATCGTCGCCAGCAGCCCCAGTGCTCTCGCGCCATCGACGCCCGCGTCCTCGCCATCTGCATCACCTATACAAGCGTCGTCGCCTCGAGCGCCGTCACCACCTGCGCCTACTCCCGAGCAGCCGCCATTCTTCCCCGCTCTCGACGACATGACGTCGGCTCCCGATGCCGCCCCACAGGCGGCACCCGATCCTCTCCAGCCCACACACCGCATGACGACCAGGGCCAAGGCCGGCGTGTTCAAGCCAAACCCCAAGTACGCCTTGACCGCATCGGCACCGTCGCTCTCGCCGCTACCTCGGTCCGCCCGTGAAGCTCTGAAGGATCCCAACTGGCGTGCTGCGATGCAAGCTGTGTACGATGCACTGGTGGCCAACGGGACTTGGTCATTGGTTCCCCGGCCGCCTCATGCTCGTACCATTACAGGGAAGTGGGTCTTCCGGATCAAACTGAAGCCTGACGGATCGCTCGACCGCTACAAGGCACGATGGGTGGTGCGCGGCTTCCATCAGCGCCCTGGCATTGACTTCACCGAAACATTCTCGCCTGTCGTCAAGACGGCTACAATCAGGACGGTCTTAGCTCTGATCGCTGCTCATGACTGGCCGGTGCATCAACTTGATGTGTCCAATGCATTTCTGCACGGCCACATCCACGAAGAAGTGTACTGCCAGCAGCCGACCGGCTTTGCCGATCCGCGCCGCCCCGACGACGTCTGCCTTCTCTCACGGTCGTTGTACGACCTCCATCAAGCCCCACGCGCATGGTTCCACCGCTTCGTCAACTTCGTCCTCACACTCGGCTTCGCACAGTCTCGCGCGGACTCCTCCCTATTTGTACTCCGGCGCGGCGGTGTCACGACATACCTCCTCTTGTACGTCGACGACATCATTCTCTCCGCCTCCACGACTTCGTTGCTGCAGGAGATCATCAGCCGACTCAAGGACAAATTCGCCATCAAGGACTTGGGACCGCTAAGCTTCTTCCTTGGTGTCGATGTTCAGCGCAGCAAGGACGGTTTCTACCTATCTCAGGCGAACTATGCTCGCGACGTACTGGAACGTGCAGGCATGGACAACTGCAAACCAGTCTCCACGCCTGCCGACGCCAAGGCCAAGACTTCCAACACCGACGGCCCCCTCTTCTCCGACGCGTCGTGGTACCGCAGTATGGCCGGCGCTCTACAGTACCTCACTCTCACACGGCCCGACATCGCCTACGCCGTGCAACAGGTGTGCCTGCATATGCACGCACCTCAGGAGTGCCACGCCAACATGCTCAAGCGCGTGCTTCGGTACCTGAAGGGCACCTTCGACCACGGTCTTCACCTCTTCGCCGCGTCGCAAGCTCGCCTGATCGCCTACACGGACGCGGACTGGGCTGGCTGTCCGGACACACGGCGTTCGACGTCGGGCTACTGTGTGTACCTCGGCGACGCCCTAGTGTCCTGGTCCTCCAAACGCCAGAATACGGTGTCGCGTTCGAGCGCAGAAGCAGAGTGCCGGGGCATCGCGAACGCCGTGGCCGAATGCACCTGGCTGCGGAGTCTTCTCGGCGAACTTCATCATGGCATCCAACAAGCAACCATTGTCTACTGTGACAATGTGACTTCTGTGTACATGTCCAAAAATCCGGTGCACCATCGGCGGACCAAGCACATTGAGCTGGATATCCATTTCGTGAGGGAAAAGGTTGCTCTGGGCGCCCTTCGCGTTCTACACGTTCCAAGTGACAAGCAGTTTGCGGACGTTTTCACGAAGGGACTGCCAGCAGCTCTGCATGAAGACTTCAAGTCCAGCCTCTGTGTCGGGCCACTCCACCGTCGAGGCTGAGGGGGGGTGTTGGACTGTGTCAGCATCTCTTCCAGCGCAAGTCACTCGGCGCACCTTCCCCGCACTTGACGCGGTCACCACGCCACGGCGGCGCTCTCCGCGCGCTCTCCGCGCACGCCTGCGCCACGCTCGGCCAACGGCCTCCCTGGAGATCAGCTCAGTTAGTTAGATAGGATTGCATCCTCAAGTGTATATATATCATACAAGTGCAATCAATACAAACTGCTGGTTCCTCTATTTCCTTTCTACAGTTTTCATATGCATCAACGTGTATGTGTATATCTCAGTCGCAGAATGTGAGCTACCAGCTACCATACCTTAGCTTGTTTGTTTGAAGATATGCAACCGGAAGGCCGCAACGTACGTTAACGTACCTGTCGCGCTCGTTGGCAGCATCCATCGACTTTGGGAAGAAGTCGGTCTACAGCGGGGGACAGGATTCAACGGCCGTCGCAACGAACTCGGACTAATCGTGCACGTACTGCTACCGTCATCCGTCGGAATTAATTAGCGGCCGGCCGGCCGGTCCCCTCGACCGCGCGCCGTCTCCGCAGCGTTCGCTGAATGAATGCAATACAGGCAGCGGCAGGTCAAAAGTCAAAACTGAACGTCAGTGTGTCAGTGTCGTCGTCCCTAGCTTCTTGCTTTTGCCCGTGTGTTCTTCTTGACCATCATTTGATTCCTGGCCTTCTCCCGGACTTCGCTTCGCTCCACATCGTGACATGCATAGTCCTAGCTCGATCGATCTCGTCTACCGTTGGCACACACCGCGCGCGTGCCGAGAACAGATTGGGCGAGCCTCGGAAAGTCCGGCGAAGGATCGGTCACGGCGGCGACCGACCAGCAGGCCAGTGAGTGACGACGACCGCGACCCGATCGAGCCCCGTTTCTACGCACTACCAGTACGTTACATTACGTTCATTCGCAGGTCTAGCGGTGGTCGCAGCGTCCGTCCGGCCGGCCGGGTCGGACTCGGGGGTCACGCACGCGCACGCGGAACACATGCCGCGCGCGGGGGCTCGGCCCGTTTCCGTCCCCCCGCGCCCCGCGTTCCCGGCCGAATTTCCCACTTTCCCCACGCCAGGTCGGGACGGACGGATCGGAGCGTAGAGGAAGGCCGGGAGGGGAACCCGGCGCGTGTCTCACAGGCACACAGCCCGTTTCCGGAGCCCCCACCGGCGCGCGACAGGCGGGGCGGCTCGGCAGGTAGTAGCGACCTCGCCGACCTGACCTCCATCCACAGTTGCACACACCGCGCGCGCGGGCACAGCCACAGCCGAGACCGCCCCGGTTTTGTGGTCCGGCGCCGTGGCTGCCTGCCTTCCGAACCGCGCGTCCGGCCACCACATGTCGCCTGCCTGCCTGATCCTGTCTGCTAGCGCGCGCCGTCGCGTCGCGTCCCGTCCCGTCCGAGCCGTCGCGTTACGCCACGGATCGACCAAAAGGCTGCCGCGCGCGGCCGGGGCTGGCCCTGGCCGGCCGGTTTATTTTTGGACGGACGGGCAGCAGGAGACGGCGGCCACCGGCCCGTGACCGCGCGGTCGATCGGCCTGCGGATTTCGCCGGTCACGGCTCGCTGACGCTGATCCCGATCTGCTCGCCGCCGTACGTAACGTCGTAACGTCCTTTCCTGCGCGCTCCATCTCTGACCTCTCTCTGCCTTTTTTTTAAGTCTGATGTTTTACCGATTATTCGATCGTTTCATGCCTATATTCAGACTCAATTCGGCCTTCCCCTCGTGGCCTTGCAAACCGACAATGGCCGAGAGTATGACTCTCACGCCATGCGCACGTTTTTCTCGCCTCTCCTGTCCCTATACATCCCAGCAAAATGACAAGGCCGAACGAATCATTCGCACGATTAACGATTGTATGAGAACTTTGTTGATTCACAGCGGAGCTCCACCGACATTCTGGGCTGAAGCTCTGAACACGGCGTTGTACCTGCTCAATCGGTGCCCGTGACGCGCCACCGGCACTCTCACGCTGCACGACCTCCTTCTCGATGCACCACCTCGCTACGACGAGCTTCGGGTCTTTGGCTGCCTCTGCTTCCCCAACACTAGCGCGACGGCACCAAACAAGCTCAGTCCGCGGTCCGTCTGGTGCGTCTTCCTTGGCTACCCGACGGATCTCCGCGGTTACCGGTGCCTCGACCTCGCCACGCGCCGTGTCATCACCTCACGCCATGTCGTGTTCGATGAAAGCTGCTTTCCTCTCCGAGTGCATTCCCCGGCGGCCCCTACGGTCCAACGCGACGCGACAGCCGATGACGATGACGCTCCTGGCGTCCCGCCTCCACTACGTCGAACAGCTCGGGCCCACACTGCTACGCCCGCTAGCACCTCGACATCATCGCGATCGTCGCCAGCAGCCCCAGTGCTCTCGCGCCATCGACGCCCGCGTCCTCGCCATCTGCATCACCTATACAAGCGTCGTCGCCTCGAGCGCCGTCACCACCTGCGCCTACTCCCGAGCAGCCGCCATTCTTCCCCGCTCTCGACGACATGACGTCGGCTCCCGATGCCGCCCCACAGGCGGCACCCGATCCTCTCCAGCCCACACACCGCATGACGACCAGGGCCAAGGCCGGCGTGTTCAAGCCAAACCCCAAGTACGCCTTGACCGCATCGGCACCGTCGCTCTCGCCGCTACCTCGGTCCGCCCGTGAAGCTCTGAAGGATCCCAACTGGCGTGCTGCGATGCAAGCTGTGTACGATGCACTGGTGGCCAACGGGACTTGGTCATTGGTTCCCCGGCCGCCTCATGCTCGTACCATTACAGGGAAGTGGGTCTTCCGGATCAAACTGAAGCCTGACGGATCGCTCGACCGCTACAAGGCACGATGGGTGGTGCGCGGCTTCCATCAGCGCCCTGGCATTGACTTCACCGAAACATTCTCGCCTGTCGTCAAGACGGCTACAATCAGGACGGTCTTAGCTCTGATCGCTGCTCATGACTGGCCGGTGCATCAACTTGATGTGTCCAATGCATTTCTGCACGGCCACATCCACGAAGAAGTGTACTGCCAGCAGCCGACCGGCTTTGCCGATCCGCGCCGCCCCGACGACGTCTGCCTTCTCTCACGGTCGTTGTACGACCTCCATCAAGCCCCACGCGCATGGTTCCACCGCTTCGTCAACTTCGTCCTCACACTCGGCTTCGCACAGTCTCGCGCGGACTCCTCCCTATTTGTACTCCGGCGCGGCGGTGTCACGACATACCTCCTCTTGTACGTCGACGACATCATTCTCTCCGCCTCCACGACTTCGTTGCTGCAGGAGATCATCAGCCGACTCAAGGACAAATTCGCCATCAAGGACTTGGGACCGCTAAGCTTCTTCCTTGGTGTCGATGTTCAGCGCAGCAAGGACGGTTTCTACCTATCTCAGGCGAACTATGCTCGCGACGTACTGGAACGTGCAGGCATGGACAACTGCAAACCAGTCTCCACGCCTGCCGACGCCAAGGCCAAGACTTCCAACACCGACGGCCCCCTCTTCTCCGACGCGTCGTGGTACCGCAGTATGGCCGGCGCTCTACAGTACCTCACTCTCACACGGCCCGACATCGCCTACGCCGTGCAACAGGTGTGCCTGCATATGCACGCACCTCAGGAGTGCCACGCCAACATGCTCAAGCGCGTGCTTCGGTACCTGAAGGGCACCTTCGACCACGGTCTTCACCTCTTCGCCGCGTCGCAAGCTCGCCTGATCGCCTACACGGACGCGGACTGGGCTGGCTGTCCGGACACACGGCGTTCGACGTCGGGCTACTGTGTGTACCTCGGCGACGCCCTAGTGTCCTGGTCCTCCAAACGCCAGAATACGGTGTCGCGTTCGAGCGCAGAAGCAGAGTGCCGGGGCATCGCGAACGCCGTGGCCGAATGCACCTGGCTGCGGAGTCTTCTCGGCGAACTTCATCATGGCATCCAACAAGCAACCATTGTCTACTGTGACAATGTGACTTCTGTGTACATGTCCAAAAATCCGGTGCACCATCGGCGGACCAAGCACATTGAGCTGGATATCCATTTCGTGAGGGAAAAGGTTGCTCTGGGCGCCCTTCGCGTTCTACACGTTCCAAGTGACAAGCAGTTTGCGGACGTTTTCACGAAGGGACTGCCAGCAGCTCTGCATGAAGACTTCAAGTCCAGCCTCTGTGTCGGGCCACTCCACCGTCGAGGCTGAGGGGGGGTGTTGGACTGTGTCAGCATCTCTTCCAGCGCAAGTCACTCGGCGCACCTTCCCCGCACTTGACGCGGTCACCACGCCACGGCGCGCGCACCCGCACGCTCTCCGCGCACGCCTGCGCCACGCTCGGCCAACGGCCTCCCTGGAGATCAGCTCAGTTAGTTAGATAGGATTGCATCCTCAAGTGTATATATATCATACAAGTGCAATCAATACAAACTGCTGGTTCCTCTATTTCCTTTCTACAGTTTTCATATGCATCAACGTGTATGTGTATATCTCAGTCGCAGAATGTGAGCTACCAGCTACCATACCTTAGCTTGTTTGTTTGAAGATATGCAACCGGAAGGCCGCAACGTACGTTAACGTACCTGTCGCGCTCGTTGGCAGCATCCATCGACTTTGGGAAGAAGTCGGTCTACAGCGGGGGACAGGATTCAACGGCCGTCGCAACGAACTCGGACTAATCGTGCACGTACTGCTACCGTCATCCGTCGGAATTAATTAGCGGCCGGCCGGCCGGTCCCCTCGACCGCGCGCCGTCTCCGCAGCGTTCGCTGAATGAATGCAATACAGGCAGCGGCAGGTCAAAAGTCAAAACTGAACGTCAGTGTGTCAGTGTCGTCGTCCCTAGCTTCTTGCTTTTGCCCGTGTGTTCTTCTTGACCATCATTTGATTCCTGGCCTTCTCCCGGACTTCGCTTCGCTCCACATCGTGACATGCATAGTCCTAGCTCGATCGATCTCGTCTACCGTTGGCACACACCGCGCGCGTGCCGAGAACAGATTGGGCGAGCCTCGGAAAGTCCGGCGAAGGATCGGTCACGGCGGCGACCGACCAGCAGGCCAGTGAGTGACGACGACCGCGACCCGATCGAGCCCCGTTTCTACGCACTACCAGTACGTTACATTACGTTCATTCGCAGGTCTAGCGGTGGTCGCAGCGTCCGTCCGGCCGGCCGGGTCGGACTCGGGGGTCACGCACGCGCACGCGGAACACATGCCGCGCGCGGGGGCTCGGCCCGTTTCCGTCCCCCCGCGCCCCGCGTTCCCGGCCGAATTTCCCACTTTCCCCACGCCAGGTCGGGACGGACGGATCGGAGCGTAGAGGAAGGCCGGGAGGGGAACCCGGCGCGTGTCTCACAGGCACACAGCCCGTTTCCGGAGCCCCCACCGGCGCGCGACAGGCGGGGCGGCTCGGCAGGTAGTAGCGACCTCGCCGACCTGACCTCCATCCACAGTTGCACACACCGCGCGCGCGGGCACAGCCACAGCCGAGACCGCCCCGGTTTTGTGGTCCGGCGCCGTGGCTGCCTGCCTTCCGAACCGCGCGTCCGGCCACCACATGTCGCCTGCCTGCCTGATCCTGTCTGCTAGCGCGCGCCGTCGCGTCGCGTCCCGTCCCGTCCGAGCCGTCGCGTTACGCCACGGATCGACCAAAAGGCTGCCGCGCGCGGCCGGGGCTGGCCCTGGCCGGCCGGTTTATTTTTGGACGGACGGGCAGCAGGAGACGGCGGCCACCGGCCCGTGACCGCGCGGTCGATCGGCCTGCGGATTTCGCCGGTCACGGCTCGCTGACGCTGATCCCGATCTGCTCGCCGCCGTACGTAACGTCGTAACGTCCTTTCCTGCGCGCTCCATCTCTGACCTCTCTCTGCCTTTTTTTTTTCTTTCCCCCGGCGGAGATCGATGAACGAACGTACTGACGGAAGCAGCGTTTGTTCGCTTGTGCTCGATCAGCACATGAAACTCGGGCATTTCACATCGGACACGTCCCGTCTGCTGGGACATGGACATGGTAGGTGGGTACTATTACGTGAGACGTAACGTAACACCCGTGGAAACCTTATCCGTAAAATTTGCCATATGTTGCAATCAACGCAGAGTCCATAGGGATCTTAAAGTTTCTTTTGTTTGTTCCAAGTTTCCAACACGAGCCCAGATATAGCTAAGCGCGCGAGGGCAAAACCATCGGCAACCACCCGTTCGATTTTACACGCGCACAAATCGCACCATTTCAGGTTCACTCTCTTTAACTCGTGGCTGCTCGCTTGGAAAAAATATAATTTGGAACGCTCAAATTCTAATCTTGTGTTATGGATTTTGCCGACTGTTGTCGCATTAAGATTATTTTCAAAAGAGAGACGAGCGAGAGGATATGAAGCATCAGTCATATAGACACCAGAGAGCGTGGCCTGAAGCGAATTCGGTAGGGAGGAGGAGTGAAGGTGACAAAAAAAAAACTAGACCGGTGGGGTAAGACTTCCTCCCGGTTTAGAAAAACACCCCGAATCTCGTCAGACCGACGAGAGGAAGTTTTTTTTTAAAACAACGTGCAAATTCGCTCCTACAGGAGTCGAATCCGCGAGAGTGCTACTAAAGCATTACAACCACCAAGCTACCAGCTCTTTCACTGAAGGACTAGAGGGAGGAGGAATGATCTGACTAACCATAATGTGATCGCTATTGCTAGTCGAGTAGAGGATGTCAAACGTATTTGGTTTTACACTAAACCGAAGATTTTTTAGATGGGTTAAAATGTGTGCTGATAACTGATATTGGCCAACGCATATAGGTGCACATTTGGAGATTGTAATTGATCGTTATTTTCTCAGTAGAGGCGTCCTTTTTGAGACTTTTTTTAAGTTTCGTGTAGGTAATGTGGTTGCCCAACTTGGATTCTTCAATAGATTTTTGGTATCTTATTTATCCATCCTATTTATTTTAGTGGAAGCATGTATAGCTTTACTGTAGTCTTAATTAGTGTGATAGATTGTTAATCAGAAGATGGGGTTGTTTCTCTTCTCTGGTGGTAGATGACCATCTCTACTACAGTTTGGCTAATGAATTTTTGCACTCATGAAGTAACCTTTATCTAGATTTTCTTAATCCAACTTACGTATCAGTTTGGGGAATAATGAATGGACGGATTTTTACCTGTGCGGCGTTTGCTTTTTATCTTGGCATGCTTCATGGTTCACGTTTCTTGTAACTCTTCTTCCCCATCTTAGGCCAAGCCTCTTCATCGGATATTCGAGTTTATTAGGTGGGCTGTCGTAGTCGACAGCTGACACAATATTTTAGCCGACGTGTAGGTGAGAGAAGAGCAAAAATCATCTCACTGGCGAGGAGTTAAGCGCTGATCTCGAACACAATCCGATGTAAATGTGGGCCCTACCATCTCACAACATATATATACTAAGACAACGTTTGGTTCATGGATTGTAACGTAAACGCTTTACTGAGTGGTAAGGCCAATCTCAGTGCAGGATTTCATCACACGGTTACCTAGATAAAAACTAGGTAACTATACCAGATGAGTTAACTCCTCTCATATCCCATGAAACTCTTCACTCTCTCTCATCTACCACGTCAGCACATTTAATGCCATAAAACTCCCATAAAATCCCCACTGAGATTGGTCTAAGAGATATCGTTATAGCCGTTTGCCTCTGATTCGTTCTATAATCAATTACTCTGTAATTATATTAGATAACAAACTATTTATATTCGATCCCGCCTCTCCCTCGCTGTAATCGGATTGCCGGCCCCCATCTCCCTCATCTCGTTGGCCCCCAAATCTGAAGACTCGACAAGCAGTGGCGCCGGCCGGCCCTTCCGATCGATACCATTACAGGGCAATGAACCAAACAAAGTCCGTAATCATCCATTTCAGTGTTGGGGGCCCATCTCCCTCATCTCCCTCACTCGCTGTAATCGGATTGCCGGCCCCCATCTCCCTCATCTCGTTGGCCCCCAAGTCTGAAGACTCGACAAGCAGTGGCGCCGGCCGGCCCTTCCGATCGATACCATTACAGAGCAATGAACCAAACAAAGTCCGTAATCATCCATTTCAGTGTTGGGGGCCCATCTCCCTCATCTCCTCGCTGTAATCGGATTGCCGGCCCCCATCTCCCTCATCTCGTTGGCCCCCAAGTCTGAAGACTCGACAAGCAGTGGCGCCGGCCGGCCCTTCTGATCGATACCATTACAGAGCAATGAACCAAACAAAGTCCGTAATCATCCATTTCAGTGTTGATATCGTTTTGATTTGATTACTTTTACGTTTATGTTACCATTGCTCGAACCAAACGCGTGACCCCCCCCCCCTCGGAGAGGGCGGGAGTTTGATCCCGGAAGGGAGTGAATTTCGTTGAAAAAACTCCCCTCGTCTATCTCACGCCAAAGCACAGGTCTAAGGCCGGTCTAATCTCACATGGACTGCGATGCCGCTGTGTATGAGTAGGGTAGGGGTTCGGAGATTTTCCTGACCTGTGTGAGAAGGTATTTTTTCTTAATACAATGTTGTAGGGGGTGGTCTTACCTTTCATGGGTCGAGTTTTTTTTTCTGCTCGAACCAAACGCTACCTAAAGCAATGGCATAGTCTCTATCCTACTTTTATTTACTTCTCTACCTCCAGATCAGGCTGGTGATTTTGCCAACGCCGTTGGAGACTTGGAGACGGCCTTAGAGTCTGGTGAGCTAAAGAAACCTACGGTACGGTGCCAAAGATTTGGAAGATAGCGGGCGAGGACCTGAGATGTAGCATGTAGGTAGCTAGGAGGATTCCCATATGAGTTCGTAGAATATGACTTGTGGGAAGGGTCAAATTAGATGTGCGTAAAAAACAACGGCATGTCCCGGAGGTAGGTTGGCACAAAGGGCCTGACACCACGTAAGATGGCATACGGATACTCTGTCTACAGGAGACTTCAGTAGTTCAGTTCAGGTATAAACTTTAGAATCTAACGTGTATCTGTACAACAAAAGCAGCTGAGAGAGACTCAGACTGCACAAAATAAAAGGGCCGGCGGGGTGCTGTGTGCCGTGGCACGCTGCAGATTCTCCATCGAATTGTCACGGCAGCCACACCTGACACGCACCAGAACGCCGCCGACCACAAGCAAAAAGTAGAGGAGCACAAGCCTGGCCGGAATGGGAATACCGACCGTGTCCATCACAACGCGATCGACCCCGTCCCCATTTCCTTTTGCGCTGGTTCTTGGACTTTCCCCTTCCAATCAATCCCATCAACACTACAAGATCTTTTCTTTTTCTAAATTACATACATATAAATAAACGAACAAATAAACCTGTACACACACACATCTGCATAGCTGCTGCATACACACACACACGCGAGAAAGAATCCATGGAAGGAGAAGCCAACAAATGGAACCGACCCGACAGCAGGTGTGGGGTTGGTTTGCTGGTGTTCTCTTCCACGCCATCGTCCAGTCCAAAAGGCGCTGCCACTCAGCTCTCGAGTCTGGTCTAGTCTACCATTCTACAAACGGGCCGGGGGCATTTCCGGCAACGAACTAACCGGCCGGCCCAAAAAGCACGGCGCGGTCCGGCCACCGGCCATGCCGTGCCATGCCGCGACAGGACAAGCTTTTGTTAGTGGTTTCCTTGGCTGTTCATTCTGTGCTCTATCACTATTCACTAGTCGCTAGTACTACTCCTATGAACATCTGGGTCGTCGTCGTCTCCGTCGCCGGCCGGCAAGTCAGTCGTCGGACGGCGGCGGGGACGACGACCGGAGCGGCCTGAAGATCACCGGTGCGCCGTACTGCGGGTACAGCAGCATGAGCACCGTCGGCGCGTGGATGTAATTGGGCGAGCGTGCCAGCTCGAAGCGCTGCAGCAGGATCGCCAGCGTGAGCTTGGCCTCGAGGAGCGCCAGGTTCTGGCCGATGCACATCCGGGGGCCGACGCCGAAGGGGACGAACGCCAGCGGGTGCGCCGCCGCCCTCGCCGCGCCGCCGGCGAACCGCGCCGGGTCGAACCGCGCCGCGTCGGGGCCCCAGAGCGCCGCGTCGTGGTGCATCGCCATGATCGGGATCAGCAGCTCCGTGTCCCTCGGGATGGATAGGTGGCTGTTGCCGCCGCCGCCGCCGCCGAGGGTGACGTCGCGCTTTGCCCGGCGGATGGTGGCCACCGCCGGCGGATACAGGCGGAGCGTCTCGTTCAGGATCATGCCCAGCTGTAGTAGGGAGAGGAGAGGGAGGAACAAACAAAGTGAGGCTTTTTGTCGTTGCGGAGTTACCGGAATGCCCCTGGGAAAGGGACTGCAGATGTCTCATGTCTGGGAGAGAGAGTGAGAAAAAAAAATGAAACTCTGAAGTTGTGGGAATTGGTTGGTGTACCGTCTTGAGCTTGGGGAGGTGGTCCTTGGACGGGAGCTCATCGCCGGCGCCGCAGACGGCGATGACCTCCCGGCGGGCGCGCTCCTGCCAGTCGGGGTGCATGGCGAGGAGCACGGTGGCCCAGGTGAGGAGGTTGGTGGTGGTCTGCTTGCCGGCGAAGAAGAAGGTCTTGCACTCCTCCAGCATCTCCGCCACGGGGATCGCCGGCGCCGTCTTCTTCTTGCCGCCGCCGGCATTGATCATGAGCCCCAGCAGGTCGCGGAAGCCGTTGTTATTCCCCTTCTTGTCGTTGAGCTCCGCGTCGTCGTCGTCTTCGCCGGCCTCGTCGCTGCGGTGGCCGATGAGCGTCACGAGCCCCCGCCTGATCTCCCTGTCCAGACTCCACGACAGCCGGTTCTTCTTGGTCGGCAAGAACCTGCGAGTAAATCCAAATCAAATCAAATCAAGTCCCAGCACAAACTAATTGAGACGATCGAATTGCAGAGAAGAATTGACGGTGATGCATGGTGACGTACCGGTAGCCGGGGACGAGGACCTTGCGGAAGGCCTCGGAGGCGAAGGCCATGAGGCGCGCCTGCATGCGGAACACGACGCGGCCGGAGTCGTAGCTGCGCCCGAAGGTGGCGCGCGTGATGGCCTCCTCGGCCACCGCCTGGAACCACTCCGCCACGTCCACCTCCACCTCGCCGCCGGCGCCGGCGGCGGAGGCCATGGCGCGCCACCGCTCCGCCAGCGCCGCCACCGACCTGCCGACGTGAGGCGCCAGCCGGCTGCGCGCGAGAGAAGCAAGGGGAAACAACGGCACGTGCGTGTCAGTGTCGCCCCATTGATTGCCGACAGCTAGCTAGCGATCGATCGATCAAACAAATCGAGAGCTAGCAAACCGGAGGAGGGAGGGAACAGCGCGGCGTGCGCGTACGTTGAGGTTGTCGGGGAAGAAGGCCGGCGTGAGGACGCGGCGGTGGAGCGCCCACTTGTCGTCGTGGAGGCTGACGAGGCCGTCGCCCTCGAGCTGCCGGACCACCGGGTGCGCCTCGTAGCGGTCGAACGCGTCGGCGCGCGTCACCAGGATCTCCCGCACCAGCTCCGGGTCCGCCACCGTCAGCCGCGGCGTCGGCCCGAACCATATCAAGAACATCGGCCCTGCGCCGCCGCCGCCACGCCATTAATGAGAGCTCGACGAGCTGAACGAATCGACGACGTACGACAAGAACCTGGCGAGAAAGAGCGCGGGCGCGCTCGTACGTACCGTAGATCTTCCTCCAGTAGTGGTAGAAGGCGAGGACCCGGGGGAGCGCGTCGTGCGAGTCCGGCGGCGACATGGGCTTGGCGGCGGCCTCCGCCATGAGCGCCACCATCTCGGTGACGCAGCCGAGGAGGAGCCGGTACGGTGGGCCGCGGACGCCCTGGCGGGCGAAGTGCGCCTCCAGCCGGCGCGGGCGCCACCAGAGCGCGTCCGCCACCCGCGCCGCCACGTGCAGGAGGAGCAGCAGGCACGCCCCCGCCGCGCCCGCCGCCGCCGCCCGCCACGTCCACCACCCCTCCGCCGGCGCCGGCACCGCCCCCATCGATCGCTCGCTCGCCTCCTCTGGCTGGCTGCTAGCTTCCGGGAACGGAGAGGCCGGTGACGACGGAGCTGAAGGAAGGAAACACGGCGCCTGGTTTCGCGGTGCGTGTCCCGGCCGGCCACTGCTCAGCAAGCGGTTTGTTTGTTTGGAACTGATGGTATGGAGTAGTCAAGCTCAAGCAGGAGGGCGGGAAGCGGAGGCCGTTATATAGCAGAGCTGCCGGCGGCAGGCGGGCCCCACCGCCCCCTACCCAGAGAGAGAGAGAGAGAGAGAGAGAGAGAGAGAGAGAGAGAGAGAGAGAGAGAGAGAGAGAGAGAGAGAGAGAGAGAGAGAGAGAGAGAGAGAGAGAGAGAGAGAGAGAGAGAGAGAGAGAGAGAGAGAGAGAGAGAGAGAGAGAGAGAGAGAGAGAGAGAGAGAGAGAGAGAGAGAGAGAGAGAGAGAGAGAGAGAGAGAGAGAGAGAGAGAGAGAGAGAGAGAGAGAGAGAGAGAGAGAGAGAGAGAGAGAGAGAGAGAGAGAGAGAGAGAGAGAGAGAGAGAGAGAGAGAGAGAGAGAGAGAGAGAGAAGTCAACGATGTGGGTTGGAGCTGATGCTGGATTGCTGGGCACCTTCCTGCAATCCTGCATGCCTTGACCATGTCAGCCAGCTGATCTGACGTGGCATCTAGCCCCCTGCTCACTGCTCAGTCCAGACGACGAGAAGCTCTGGTGTGTGATGACCTGCCATGTCCAAGTTGTGTTCTTCTTCTTCTAACCTATACCTACTATCTTGGTGTGATTTGTCAAGGCGCCTAATGATTGTCATCACCTGCTAATGCTAATCATAAAAGGGGTCTGATCTGGGCTCTGGATTAGCGTGTTAGTTGGGAACGCCCGGACCTGACCGTTTTTGTCGTTGAAATCAAGGGGAGAGCGGGTTAGTTGTACTTGGACACTGATACGCAACTGGTTTTAGAATCTCCAGATGTTTGCGTCTGAGACATGTCCATCAGTTGGTCGACATCTGACATAGAAATATGTCATACGTGTTTGCAGCCAAAACCAGAACGTGACCGTGATTAGCCTCTGATTTATCGTATGATTCTCATGGAATATTTAAAAGAACGCATTTTGATTTCTAAGTAACTTGGAAATAATAAGGATTTAACTTTTAATTTAGTGGCATTGAACTAGGATTTGCATTGATGCCCAAGCAATGAGCGTCCTAGGAGTTCCTCACCACAGGATAAAAGAAGGGGGGAAAAAATCACCGAAAGTCATAGTAACTTTTTCCTATAGAATGCCACTGAAAGTACTTGTCTGGCGAAACCTTTTGTACGTCATTTTTGCTGCGGTACAAGTCTTTCCACTACAGGAGAACAAAGTGGTAAACTTGAGACAAAAGCCAGAGATATCGCTATATATATTCGCATTTCTTCGTCGAGCCAAGTACTCCTAGAATACACTTGTCCTCAGTTATCAACTTTTTAGTAAAAGACGAACAAATCTTTGTCAAAAGTCAGAAGTAGCAACAAGCAATCCCTACGAGAGGCCACACATTTCCACTTGGTCATGTCGTCCAAGCCACGCTAAGCTCGTACCGTGGCCTTCATTTGCTTTCTTGCCGTCACGAACCAGAAGAAATTAATCCGAGCCGCTGCTATTGTACAATTAATGTCACACTGGACTATCTTGTTATATGTGGCCCTGTTTAGTTCTCGGTCAAATCATCAAACTTTTAAAAATTTTCTCTCCAAACTTCACTATTCACCTATCACATCAAATCTCTCTCCTCATGCATGGAGTACTAAACGTGGGTAAATAAAAAAACTAGTTGCATGGTTTTGATGTACACGACGAGACGAATCTTTTGAGCTTAGTTAGATCATGGTAGGACAATGTTTACCACAAACAAACAAAAAGTGCTATAGTGTCCGATGTGACTTTTTCACTTCACTTTTCACCTTTTCTCGGGAACTGAACACCCCCACTTTCAAAATTGTACTACAACTTGGCATCATGTGCAGCGGTAGTAGTAAGCAAATTTTCCTTGACCTTCAAACTCGATTCGATGCGTTCTAAGAATTCAAAATTACAAATTGAACGGCATATATACATACAAATATTGATTAAAATTCATAAATTGGCGGCTAAAAGAGACACGAGAGCATATATGTTACTACATATAATACTTTTTTTCCCTGAAGTTCACATGCATATGTACCAGCTTTTAATTTAATTTCTCCATATATTGGCCTATCCATATACGTTGGCATAATCATGTGGTATCAATATTCCAAGATGATTTCCCGATCATGCGCATACCAAAAAAAAGATCTCTTAGGCGACAACCTCATGTAACCGAGGCCTGGCATGTCCAGGCCCAAGTACAAAATCTATGGGAGACAAGTACCAGGACAGAGCGAACGAACAACGGTAGGTTTTTCCGGTTGCTCCGGACAGGCGGTTGCGCGCGGCAGATGGCGACCGGCGCCACATGGAGTCCGCGTTGGCACAGCGCCCAACCGCCGGTCGCCGGCAGGAATCATCATCAAGCGCCACGCATGTTACGCTCGCTCCGTCCGTGATTACTTAGCACTTGCTGCTAATAAAGCTACTGTAGAGTACTCCATCAAGCGCTTAATTTAGCACACGAATCATATGCAGAACACGCTAGTACTCCGTACGTTATACTGCCCAGATGAGTGTGACGATGCGCGTCGTCGTTGGGATGGAGAGGAGTCAACGAATTGAACGGGCGCGCATGCAGGTGGCCGGCCAGGGGCCCGCGACACGTCGTCGTCGTGCCGCGGCGCCACCTGCCAGCCAACGCGTGCGTTCGTGGCGCGCTAGGTAGCTCGATGCTTGCGTGCATTGCATCGAGCAGCCGCTCTATAGCTGGCCCGGACTGTGATGATGTCGTCGGTGCGCGACGACTGCGCGGCGCGGCCTGACGGGGCGGATCGGAGGCGAACCCGGCGGGAAACGTGGTGGGCGCACGGGAAGACAGACAGGGCGGCCGGGGCATGCGCGCCCGTGTCGTCGGCACGGCTCGTCTGGTCCCGTCTGGTTCGCGTGCCCCGCCAGGCCCGGAGATAGCGGCGCGCGCGGCGCTTGGAAACGGCAGCGGCCGCGGGCGCGGGACGGTGCCGGGCGCGGGCGGAGCACGATGCTCGGGTCCGGGGTCGGGGGGAGGCCGGGGGGCCTCGGTCTCCACGAGCCCGCGCGGACACGGCGACGGTTGCTTGCCGTTGCCGTTGCCGCTGCTGGCCTGCGGCACCGGCCTGCGCGGAACATTCCCGTGCACGCGTGGAGGAGCAGGGCTGCCCGGCTGGTCGTTCGATCGTATCGTTACCATGGGGTTCTTGGCTTTGTCCTACTACCCGGCCTTGGATGAAGTTAAGTACTGTACAGGTGCTTATTCATGCATGCATGCATGAGTGCATGTTCATGTTGGGGCCCAACGGATCGGATGATTATTTTGCGGGCGACCGGCCGGAAATTGTATTGCTACGATGCATATCCGGTACGGACCACAGCATCGGTGACAGAGAGATCTCGATCGAATTGATCTTTAGCAATGGACACTAGCTCGGTTCGCTCGATCTCTCCACCGTGTCGTGCACACACATGTACGTAAAGCAGCATATATTGTATATATGTACATCGCCTCGCATCCACAACCTTGGCCAGCCGCACACGCATCTCGTTAATTTGTTGCCAGCGAGGACGGCCTCTGTTGCCTCCGATGGCAAGGAACCCAAACCGGTTCCGGTGAAGCCTTCAAACTGTTAATCGATTTCAATTCGAATGGTTCAGGTAAAAACTCTTTTTAATATAAAGAAGAAAATCGGGGTTAAAATTATGCTCACAACGCAAGCAACTTAAGCAAAACGTAAGTATTTTTTTCCTTCAATAAATTTAAAGTGGAAGGTCACACCACCTCCCATGCAATTGCCCACTACGTGCGTCAAATCAAATACGTTAAGTTTATACCGCGTTGGGTCGCATGGATGCGCTTGCGCGCGACCCACTCGCGCCGCCACGCGCCGCTGCCGGAGTCGAAGAAGAAGGTTAGGGTGGCACCTGGTTAGGATCCCGAGGTTACCTGGGGGGCCTCCGGTCGCCGGCGGACCTAGAAGGAGGGATCGGGGGGTGGTGGCCGGCTCGGCGGGGACGACAGGCGACGGGCGGAGGGCCGGGCGGCGCCGCCGGCCGGGCGATAGAGGACCCCCGGTGGGCGGTGCCGGCGGCGGAGGTGGAGAAGCTGGAAGAGAAGAAGC
>OAMR01000397.1:506465-536258 GCA_900205405.1 Echinochloa crus-galli | reverse complement strand
CGGAAAAAGGCTAGGCTTGGCTGAGTTTTGGCTTCCCGACGCGGCGGCGGTGGCGCGGACTTGGCGCCACGGCGGCCGGCGGCGATTCAACGAGGCAAGGCTTGGCGGGGTTCCTGCTCAGTAAAAGAGCTAGCTCGGGCTCGCGTACACAAGGTCAAGCCTTGGCCGCGGCCTTGGCGCACGCACGCGCGGTGGAGCTCCAGGCTCGTCCGCGGCGCGGCCATGGCGCTCGCGCGCTCCGGGCGCTCCTGGTGCGCGGCAACCACGGCTTCCAGGTGGTTGGTCGACGGCGGTTTTGCGGGTGAGAGGAGCGGCGCGACGGGTCCCTGCAAACCACGAGACACAGCACGAAGGCTGGCTCTAGAGATGGCTAGAATGGCTCGGCGCGGCGGCGACACGCCGGAGACAGGGAAGAAGTGGGGGGTAGAACGGCGGCGACTCACCCGGGTCACGTCGGGGTACGCAGCAGCTCGGGGAAGACTCGTGGTACGACGGCGACGCTCGTGCTCCCACGAACAGCTCCGCTCCGGCTTCTGCTTCTCCACGGGCGCGGCGACGTGTTGGCGGCGCGACGCGAGGACGACGATCGGCACCCCTTTCCGCCAAATCGAACCAAGCGAAGCCTTCCGCCGCTCCTAGACCCGCGCCGAGCCTTTTCCGGCCATCACCGCCGGCGAACGCCGCCGCTGGCCGCGCACAGAGCGCGCCGCGGGCGCAGCCGGCCGAGCCACACCGAAGACCACACGGAGCCCACGCGCACACAGCCACAAAGGATCCCGTGTCGGCCACGAACAGATCCCGTGCACCCGGTTCATGTGAACCCACGACACGGCGCATCACGGTTCACGGTGGACCGAGTCCACCAGCGCCGGATCCAGCCGACCCCCTTCGTGGGCCTAAAGTTGAACTTTAAGTCCATCTGGGCACCCTAAACTTTTCCGGCCCAGCCACTTTCGGCCCAGATCCAGCCCAGCCGCGTTTATTATTTTCCTTTAACCGCGCCGTCGCTTGGGGCCCACATGTCATACACTGCGTGACACTGACCGCTGGGGCCCACTGACTTGACTGTTGACCCGTTGACCGTTGACCAAGTCAACGCTGACGTCAGTAGGGCCCACTGCTGACGTCACCCTAGGCGGACCCCACTGCTGACGTCAGCATGACGTCATGATGACGTCAGCAGGCTGATTTATGTCTGTTTTTCTTTTGGTAAATAAAAATTTCGGGAATTATTTAATATTTTCAGAAAATGATTTAAACTTGTAAAATTCATAATAAATCAACCGTAGCTCAGAAAAATATGAAACCAGTTTCTATATTTTTCTAAAATCATGACCTACGCGTTAGTGTAGAGTTTGGTGTTCTTTGGGTCTTCTTTCCTTACTGTTTTGGTGTTTATTTGCTAGTAGCCGCGTCTTATTTTATCTTACGCAACCTTAGGAGCAACGGAGTTCGTGGAGGAGCCGGACTACCCCGACAACTGCTTTGAAGAGGACGAAGAAGCTTGCCCAGGTTCACGCCCGACCAATCTCTGAAATACCTATTAGACATGCTATTAGAATGCTAGCGCTTTACTTTAATCGCATGATGAACCTGCACTGCCTTTGTTGTTATCCTGTTACCTTGCTATCCAATATCCACTGAGTATTAAATGCTATGCTTGCATGTGTTGGCATGGTTGTGATTGAATCTCTTGGCGTGAGTTGAGGGTGGTTTGGGAGGAGTAGTGCAGCTAGGCGGTGTAAGCGAGTAATAACAACCCGATCGTTTGATCGGGGTGCTTGGGGGCTACACTCGGGTAGTCCCTGCGGAGTACCTGTTGCTGGTACATGGTTCTTGGTTACTTTTGAGGAGTTGGGCGGCAATACCTGTCATGGGTGCCGATTGCGGACCGTTGCAGCGGATCGCTTTGACGCTTATACTCGCTTTACCGACAATTCAGGCTAGAGTCGAGACCATCTTTCAGACGTGGATTACAGTGCTCACCGTCTACCCAGTATGGGGAGGGTTCCAGCAAGCCTACTTAGTGCGGTGCCAGACCTATAGGAGATGCGAGTTTGATATGCGTAAGGGGGGCTTGCTGCGGCGTACTCTCCCTGATTTACCACTGCCCCCGACTGGCCCCGGTGGGAAGGTTTCACGACCCTGGGGCAGCTGTTAGATCAGATGTTTCCCGAGCCCAGGGAGACAGGATTGACGCCGTTACTGTTTAGGGTCTTTGCTGTGGGCTGCGTCTCAGGTTGGTTGCGGACTAGCCTTGCAGCCCGGATGGATTCCTGGAGTGCCACCTCTGCAGAGTGTAAACTATACGTATAGCCGTGTCCACGGTTACGGACGACCCGCTTCTGATAAAGAATATCCTTTTGGTTTTTCTGGGCATCTTGACCACCTTGGTCGTGGCTTCGGCCTCTTCTAGCCACTCCCGACTCATGATAGCGGAGAGACGTCCTAGGTACTCCCGCTAATATTCTAATTCCTCTTTGTCGGGGGCCTGATCCTTTTGCTCTACACATCGTTTCCGTGGGAAACTTGTTGCACTCCCGATGTCTTCGAATAGATCATCATCAAAATCATAGGGAGTGGTGTAGAGTGGATCATAATAGTCTTGCCTAGAGTCTGTCTCTTATACAATATTCTACTGAGATGAGTTCTGTACGAGATAGCTGCTATTCCTGGGACTATCTCAAGGGTACAGGGAGTCGGATTCTTGTCGTTGAGAATCCGGTTCGTTTCATTCTCATTCTCACGTAATCTTCCCACTAGGCATGCTTGACCTCAACTCATCTAAAGCATCGAAATCCCACATCCCTCCTGTTCCTCTACTAAGAAGAAACCTAGCTAAGAGCTGCATACATCCTATTGTTGGAGTAGTTTGCCATGCAGATCGGGAGATTCATAAAGATGAGATACCAAGCACCTGCAAATTGCCGTCGATTGCGAAAAAAGCCAATTGGCTATCAGTACTATCATCTGCATGAGGATACTTGATGAGGCCATTAAATAATGCAACTATGGTGGGGTATTCATCTCGGATCCGCACATATCTACTTTGTGGGGGGAGAAGCACAAGGCTGCGGGACATGAGCTGTAATCACTTGAGTAACCTAGGAGGTATTAATCTCTGCACATATCTACTTTGTGGGGGAGATGCACAAGGCAGGTCATGACTCATGAGCTGTAATCACTTGAGTAACCTAGGAGAAACCCCTTTGCTGATATGCTGCGGGCCTGCGGTATCAACAGTCTGTCCAGTTGTGGGATGGAATATCAATGCATGCGCCAATGGTTTATTTTAGAATTTTTTCTTCTGTTTAGAGTTCACATAATATTGAATGGATAAAAACATAAGACAAACAAAGATAAGATCTATATAAATTTGTAAATACCAAAATAAATACGGGTTTGTATGCTATTTGTTGTATGAGATCATGACTTGACATGGTATAGGATGGATCACCATTGTTTTTTTTCCCAAAAGGATGTAACATTATATTCAAAAATTACTGTACAAAGAAAAATAATGTCAAAGCATGTCCAATTACTGTATAATACTCTGTGTACATGTGACCATTACAAATAGTTAGTCGCAAATTATAGTCGATCAAAGTTACAAATTTTTGCACGATTTTGTATATTCGCCAACAGATATAGTATATATAATATATATAGTTCTACTAGAAAATTAACAATTATTATACTTTTTTGTGAATCAACAATTTCTTTGCATGGGAAAAATTACTATTCTTTTGTCATGCAAGAACAATGCTAGTTGTATAAATCACGCTTGCCACAAAAATTAGTGAGCACTCTGATAGGCATTTGCATGTGTACTTATGTTTTACTATAGTAGGTGTTATTAGTTGGATGATTTTTTAATAGTTTCCACTCAATCACTGAATTATAAATTATAGCATACAACTATATTGAATTTCAAACTCTTCTTTGTACATAGCCTATTAAGCAAGAAATATATTACTACAAACATATAAACCAGTAGTCCGTGTTGATGCACGGGAGTTGATGGACTAGTTATTCTAAAGAGAGAGCACCCTCGCTCATCTATGTGCAGACCAAGAAGAAAGGTCATTTCACATGATGATTGAATCACCCAAACCTCATTATGTTTTACCATTAATTTTTACCAACTACATTATCCATATGTCACAAGAACAGTATGACCGATACACCAATATGTGGTGTTTTTAATTTCCTAGGGCTCCTAGTGCACCGTACCCTAATTATCAACTCTAGCCTGCTCATGTCGCCACAAGCCTACAACCAAAGCTTGCCATCTAGCTATCACACTACTCCACATACCAAGATCACAAACGGTTGGGAAAGTCCATCACAAATGGTTTTCCCAACCGTTTGTGATGTTCCGTTTGTGATGCTCCCATCACAAACGGATAAACCCAAAAAATACGAAAACAATAGGGAAAAAAATTTATTTTCATCTCGGGAGGCCACCGGCCACTCAAGCCATTTTTTCGCGCAAAGTTCACGCGCTACGCGGCCGGTGTGATTCGAACCGGTGACATCTCCCTCGCGCGAGCACTCCCCTACCACTACACCTCATTGTCACTTGTGAGTGTATAGCGTTCCGACTCCTATCATATTATACCAGACCGAGTTTAAATTGCTTGTTTGAGGCCCTAAACGACTTCAAATCAAAATCTGTTGAACTACAAAGTTTCCTAACTTTTCGAAACCTACAACTTTCATGTTGACCGTTTTTTCATCCGAGGCCGTTTACGAAATTTGAATTTCAAATTTGAGAATATTCAAACTTAGATCTAGCAACTAAATGACTTCAAATGACAAAGTTGTCAACTACAAAGTTTCATGACTTGTCGAGATCTACAACTTTCATGTTGACCGTTTTTTCATCCGAGGCCGTTTACGAAATTTGAATTTCAAATTTGAGAATATTCAAACTTAGATCTAGCAACTAAATGACTTCAAATGACAAAGTTGTCAACTAGAAAGTTTCATGACTTGTCGAGATCTACAACTTTCATGTTGACCGTTTTTTCATCCGAGGCCGTTTACGAAATTTGAATTTCAAATTTGAGAATATTCAAACTTAGATCTAGCAACTAAATGTGTATTTATGGATCGTTCAATCATCCAACCACTGCAAAAGGTGAAGTGTTATTCCCGCACTATGGAACTAAGCAATCTGGCCAAGGTCGCAATTCCTCACAATGCTTGAGCCAACTACTTTTGGCTATACAACATCAATCAAATCTTTGTGAGCCTATGAGAGGATTGATACTGACAACGAGTAAAAGGTGTGTGATGAAAGGCAGTAATGTGTACTGTGCAACATGGAGGATCAACGATTCAGCGCTCTAAGCATCAGCTCACCTAAAAGTACACCTTGACAAAGCAAGTAATCTAATGGCTTCGGATGGCATTCCAATCATCAGAAGCTGCAGAGCATGTTTTCACATGTTTGCTTTCGGCCTTTAATTCTAGGCCGGCCGGCCGACAGCTAGGTCATATACTGTCACCCAGCGTGATACTTGTAAAAGTGAAAAGAAACACATGCATAATTAGTGGTAGATACGGCATATAGATCATCACAAGGAAACACATGCTGTGGAGAAATTAATCAGATACGTGTGCATCCACAGCGTCGCAGTACAAGTATAGCTAGTCAGATATCAATTTAAGCGTTGCCAGTAGATTGCATTATTAATCTTTACCGCCTGCACTATGAAGATAGCTTTTTTTG
Source organism: Echinochloa crus-galli (assembly GCA_900205405.1). NCBI lineage: Eukaryota > Viridiplantae > Streptophyta > Magnoliopsida > Poales > Poaceae > Echinochloa > Echinochloa crus-galli. The sequence goes on along the minus strand of OAMR01000397.1, from coordinate 530,521 downwards.
CCACAGGTATACTGCAGAAATAGTCATTATTCTTGTCCCTATTTTACAGCCGGTTGGGTAACAAAATGTAATACTACCCGGTAATGATTACATAGAACTAGTGGCTATGGGCCTATTATGTATGATCACAACTTTTTCATTAATCTTACACAAGGGGATATAAATAGGTTTGGATTCAGCTAACATGTGCAACATCAAAACCGTATTTAGTTGGTTACTGTAGCTAGCTAGCCGGCTAGGTTGTAAACATGGATTATGTGCCCCATTTTGTTTTGTCTAATCGATCTATGTAATGTGTATTCGATACATATCTCATATATTCATCATGCACATTAGAGAAATCGCGACGCTTCTCAATTTCTTATTCACTACAAGTAAAATATAGGGACATTGGAATCTCTTATTACATAGAAAAAGATGCATTCTTTTAATACATAGACCAGGATTCTTTTTCTAAAAAAACAGAACAACTAATACTACCCACCACACCAGCGACATCCCTTATCTCTGATCGAATAGCTAGCAAAACCATTGTTGATCTGATGGAGCAGAAATATGGTGTAAAAATGACAAAAATGAATTATAAGTTAAGAAATAGATGACAGCTGCATGTCATACTTTTACATATCTTGTCTATCAATACTTCAATACGATATTATTTTGCTTCATCCTGATGATTTTAAGATCATGCATGGATGCAATCTTTTGTTCCATATACACAACAGAAAAAAAAAACATATTTGACCCCCTTGATGTACCCCTTCATTGAAAGGTTTGACTAATTGGCCACCTTCATGCTATGGTTCTGGCTCTATCACTGCATGCAATGGCCGATCTTCCAAGGTTGCTGTTTGAGGTGGGCACTTAGGGCTGCAAGTGAGGCAGTTTGCCCTGCACTTTTCCATCGTGTAATAACATTTTTCAGGCATCACACAACAGTAGCAGGGGGCCGGGTGCACACATATTTGTGGCTGGATGCAAAATACCAATGTTACCTTGCTCTCATCTAATAAGGTGATGGTTATGGTAGCATTAGCACTTGTGTTGGTAAGACCATTAGGATAGCTCCTCGTTGTCTCTTTGATCTCGAGTAGCCCAAGACGGCCTTTTAAATTGTAATATTTTTGCATATGTTAGCGCAATAACATATGTATGCATTTTTCATGAATTAAATGGCAAGCTAGCAAGGTTTGTGAGGATACTTACATTGTGCTGGCAAAGGGAGGCATCCAAGAAGCACAAAGAACAAGATGACCATCATACACACCAGAACACAACAGTCTGAACCACACCTCATGTTGGAACTCAGTTTACCTGTTATGAGTTGTACAAGACAGCCAACGTGGTAATGGCCTTTGCCTCTATATATAGAGAGAGAGGAGAAAAATCTTCTGTGTGGGATTTTGTTGATTTGTTTCGACATGTTGAAACATTTATGGACATTGATGAACATGAGATACGGTACTTAAGTTGAAGATTTCTTAATAAATTAGTATATCCCCAAAAATAATAAATAAGTATATGCATCCATGGAAACCATGTCTACTTACATTGTGGGGGAAGATACTTTGTCGAGAAGGTCCATTTGACAAGCACCCTCCAACTATCTCCATGAGGAGCACCGACTAAACCACCTTCATCGTCACTGCGGCATGGAGGAATGCCAGTGGAGGGGAGGCATGCATCAATGATGGTGATGGTGCATCTCATACTTGGGTACCATGTGCGTTGCAACCTCCACTATGGAGCAATGCAAACCACAACTGCTGCCACCACTAGCATATGCCTTTTGGACGTAGTGGCTGCACGCTCCACCCACTTCCACCATGAATCCCTCCATTGCCATTCAAGCCTGAGGTCACATTGGCTGCATGTGCTGCCGCTGCCGCTGCCACCTCCCAATCAACGATTCGGGCAGGCATAGTAAAGAGGAAGAAGATCCAAGGAGGTGGTGATGTCACCTGCAAAGATAAGGAAGAGGAGGTGGTGATGTTAGAAGCATAGATAAAGAAGAGGTGGTGGATCCAAGGAGGAGCTAACGATGGCGGCGGGCAAAGACAAGTGACTCAAACAACATTGGCCATCTCTTTATCTCTCTCTCTCTCTCTCTCTCTCTCTCTCTCTCTGTGTGTGTGTGTGTGTGTGTGTCTGTGTGTGTGTGCTCACGTGTCAGCAAGCTCTCTCTGACGGCCATAGGTGGTCCACCAGCGCCATTATAGAGTTTTCAGTTTGGGGTTATGTGGGTTCTTTCTTCTCGGTTATAGAAGTACGGAAGCAACGGCAAGGTGTCTATAGAGACACAGAGGGAAAAATCTTATGTTTGGGATGCGTCAACTTAACATTTATGGACACTGATATACATGATAAATCTATGAGATAAGGTACTTAATTGAATATTTCATAATGAATTAGCATATCCCCTGGGACTCCTACTCATACTAGAGGGTGATGCTGACAACAAAGGTGACCACATACATGCCGGCAACGAAATCTGGCTGGGGAACAGGCACGTCACGGAGATGCTAAGTATTAAGAATGTTGGAAAATATTTTCTTCCTTAGTTTCTCAAATATATAGTACAAGACGTCAAGTTTCCAGTGGAAGGAGTAGCTACTTTTTGACATTTGGTGTCACTCTACTTGTGGACCCAATCCACTTATGAGCAAGCGAGCAACAACCAAAAACAAAAGCAGTGCTAATCAACATAAGACCAACAAAACTAGCAAAGGAGCATGGATCTTAGAGAGCAAGATGAGATGGTATATGAATAAAAAACATTTTTCTTCATCTTGAGATAATGCATGTAACCTATTATTAGAATGAATGGAATTAACCATTAAGTAATGGATTGAATTTTAACAATAGTTTGTGGTGGGCATTTAGGGTGACAGATGTGGCAGTTTAATGACAAATATTTTTCAGGCTTATTAGCAATGAAGAAAACAATTGCTCCATTGTTTTTTTACAAAAGATCATTTTCACCTTGCTCTCATCTAATGAGTTCATTATGGCAGCATTATTGTTTGTGTTTGTAAGCCTAAAAGGAGAACTTCTTGTGCCTCTAGCTAGTCTTGAGCATCAATGGGAACAACCTATTATTTGTAATATTTTAAGCTCATCGGTGCCGACAATCCATATAAAATCTATCTAAATTTGAACACACAACCTCAAGATGGTAGTGTGCACTTGCACTATGTTGTTGGCCGGGAGAGGCATCCAAAGAGCACAAGGAGCATGAAGGCAGTCATTTACCTCTTACTCGATAGAGTCGAAAAGTCTAAAAGTTAGATAGGGATTTTAGATATGGCCTTGGTTGTTCCATAATATATATGTAGAGAGGAGTAAAATATTCTACTTGATATCTATTTTGATTGACATGTTTATGAACATTGCCAAACGTGATAGATTTGTAATACATGGTAGATAATTTGAGATTATACATCAATAGTAATATATGCATACAAATCATGAGGTCCAATATGATACATGCCAATTATAAGACATTTAGTTTTTACCAAGTATTTTTGTAAAATATCATATTTCAAATTAAAATGATTATATGTCACGAGAGGGTGATACCAATAACAATGAGATGATGCATGCACTCTGGTTAGGAATTAGGTGTGCCACCGAGTTGCTAGGTATCAAGGACACTAGGAATGATGTCCCTTCCTTGGCTTTTCGAATTCGGTACAAAACATTAAGTAAACTCCAATTGCGGGAGTAGTTACTTTCTGATGCTGGACCCAATAGATTCTAGAGCATGTGAGCAATAACCAAAAGGAGAAATATTGCTAATAGACATAAGAGCAATAGCCAAGTTATTCCAGCCACTCTCGCTTAGATAGCATTGCATGGATTTCCACATGAATTTGACTCCCAACTCTCCTAATCCATAACCGAATTGATCAACAACAAAGAAACATTGATCTTAGAGCAAGGTATATCAAATGGTAAACAAATAATAAACGTGGTTTTCTTGGTCCTGAGATTATGCATTTTATAAAAAAGGAATTGTCTCTGGCCTCTGCAACCACACATAACCAAGTTTTCACAAAATCCTCAGCACAAACGCGTATAAACAATATAAAGAAAATAATCATACAAGAAAAAGAAAATAATCATAAGCAAAATCTATTAATGCCTTTTCCATTTGCTCTTGGTGAAAATATCTTGAGATCATGCATGTAAGCTCTTATTAGAATACATAGCATTAATCATTGATCTAATGGCTTGACTTTCCACAGCTGTTTGAGGGGGGCATTTAGTGTTGCAGACAATGCAGTTTAGCTTGCAGTCTATTTCCGAGGGCTTCAGACAACAGTAGCAATGAAGAAAACAATCACCCCATTGTTTTTCGCAAAAGACTAGTTTCAACTTGGTCTCATCTAAGGGCATGTACAGCCCACAGACGGCAGGTCGTCTGCAGAACCTCGAATGTAGCATACAGACGGATGTACAGACAGCTTATGCCCATAGACATAAAGGTCGTCTGTAGGTGTTCAATGCTTTATATGTTTAAGATCAGCTACAAATATGTTTGTGTGTACCAGTATGTGGTTATTTTCATGTAGCTATAAAATTTATCCATGTTGTGTAATTTCATTTAGACCATAAAATATTTAGACCAGCCGAGACAACCCATCCATTCCTACTGCATTTTCTCTCTCTCTCGGTAGCAGCCATCCACTCCCTCACCGTTGTGCTGCAGATCGTCTCTCTCCTCTCCGATTTCCTCTCCACCGATCTTATCCATTGCCCTGCTGCATCCCGTGCAATTGTGCAACAAGGCCGGCGGCTCCCAGCTCCCCCTGTGCTCGCCACGCCCATCATCCACCAGCCACAACCATCATCTCCTCCCGAACGCCACCACCCTCTCTCCTATGTTCTTCCAAATCCAAGATGCAGAGCAAGCCAAAGCACTACCGCAGGAAGAGGAGGGGGGCGGTGGCGCCCGGCCTCGAGGCAGCCAGCCGCGGGGAAGAGGAGGACGGGGCAGCGACGGCCAGCCGCGAGCTAGCCCCCTGCGCGCGAAGCGGAGAAGGGCGGCGGCGGCGCCCGGCCGCGAGCAGCCGCTCCCCCGCGCGAGAAGAGGAGTGGGACGGCGGCGCCCGGCCGCGAGCAGGCGATCTGCCGCGCGGGAAGAGGAGGAGCAGGACGGCGCCGCCCGCACCAACTGCGGCAGCGCCAGGCCCCGCTCCCAGTCCCGTCCCCTCGACGTCTCCCCTCACCACGCCGCGGCCGCGGATCAGGAGCTCCCTCTCAGCCCCACCAGCGAGCGGCGCGGCACGCGGCGCGGCCCCCAGCTCCTGCATCGTCTGCACCGACTGCGGCGGCGCCCCTGCCTTCCATCGACATCGCGGGATCCGGAGGATGAGAATGGCGGGGCGGAGTTGGCGGCGCGGGGAAGGAAGAGCGCGTGCGAGGGAGGAGGAGCGCGCACGAGGGGATTTTGGCGCGCGGGGGAGGAGGAGGAGCGCGCGCGAGGGAGGAGGAGCACGCGCGCGGGATCGCTTGCGGCGGCGACATGAGAAGACGGATGCTACAGCGCGTCGTCGCCCGTCTCTTCCGCCTCTGGGAACGGGACGAGCGCGTCGCCTCCGGAGGCGACGAGGCGAGCGTCGATGGGAGGGTGCGGGGGTGTTTCTGCAAAAGCGTCGGCTTACAGACGGGTCTTACAGTAGGGCTGTACATGCCCTAATGACTTGACTGTGGTAGCATTACTATTTGTGTCTGTAAGACTCTCAGGAGAACTTCTTGTGCCTTCGAACTCTAGTGGCGGTGGACAACCTATTATTGTAATATTTTTAAGTCCATCAGTGTTATAGTCCATATAAAAATCATCATAAATTTAAGACACAAGGTTCAGCAAGAAGACATGGTGGAGTACACTTACACTCTGTTGGCTGAGAGAGGCATCCAAAGAGCGGAAGGAACATGATGGTCATCATGCCATTCTAAAATGCTAGGACCTACAACCCTCATGTTGAATCTAAATTTACCTCTTACTCAATTAGTGCCTAAATGTCTATGAGTCAAATAAGGGGCGTGAGAAATGGCCTTGCTTATTCACACTATATGGAGAGAAGAGAGAGAGGCGTAAAATGTTCAACATGAGATCTGTTTTGATTGACATGTTTATGAACATTATCAAAAGTAATAGATTTTTAAAATATGGTAGGTAATTTAATATTGCACGTTAATAGTGGTATATGCATAACATGAGAATTTCATATGTACTTCATGTGGTCCAATATAATATGAGTCAATTAAGATATTTAATTTTTACTCAGTATTTTTTGTAAAATATATGATTTCAAAGTAAAATGGTTATATGTCAGAAGAGTCAATTTATATTGAGCCTAATGAGATTTGCCTTTTTTATATTCCTAACTAGATTATATTTAAACTCAAATTTTGATAGGGGTAGAGAGAATGATGCTATGCTAGAAACTATATTAAGAATTTTTCATAATTATTGTCATACATTATGAACATTTAGGGATATAAAACAATATGAAAAGTGACCGTGAAAGATTCTGATTTTTCTAATATAATGAACTAGCAACGTGGCCCGCGCAAATTTGCGCGGATAGCTAGTCTTTTATACTAATATTTAGATTTCTTTAATTTAAATATAATTTTATTTAAATATTCCTTATTTCATTGTCAATATAGTTTGTCCAAGTGTGCCTAAAATTATCATTTTTTATCAACATGTATGCAGCACAGGGTATGAATTAATGATGCAAGATTATATTTACTAATTGTATTCGATATTGATTCTTTGATTAACTTATAATTTTTTTATTCATTTACTTTAGAATTTAACTATTTATTAACTCTAATCAATGAATTTTAAGGGTTAATATAGATTGTAAGATCTTCCCAAATTATTTTTATTTCAATTAATACGGTAATAAAATTATATTATCAAGATCAACTCCACCAATACCTCCCAAATCAGACTCTCTAAATACTAAATGGAGGTTATCTCTATTTTTAATGGCCACAAAAATGCTATAACTCCAGCAATAGCCCTCATAGATATAGGGCTTTCTATAGATCCCTGAGAACGAAGGGTGGATTTGGAAGCCACCAAAATGGGGGTGGGGGATGGGATAGGGCTTTATTGGGTCTGGAGTGTAACTTTTTTCTGAACTCTCTAAACTTGGGATAGGAGCTTGTTGGGTTTGTTGGAGTGCAACTTTTTTCGGGACCCTCTAAACTTGGGATAGGGGCTTGTTGGGTGTACTGGAGTTGCTAGACTGCTATTTTGCTAGTTATGCAATGAGAACTTAGGCTGCAGTGACCAATGGGTGCCTATCACAGTTATAGATCAATCTTTTGCCTTTTTCCTCCTCCGGTAAAATATGAGTAATATATAGATATGATTGATGCCCGGTCTAGTGAATGATTGACAATAGTTTACAGCTGCATGATTATATCGGCATTAAGAGAAGCATTTCTTTGCCGAGTCTGTTGTTACTTAACTTCCATGTCAACGCATTGCACGTCAAGCACGTCCATCGTCAAAGTTGTACGACACCTGAGTTTTTTCGCTTTGTTTTTTCATAAATCTGCTCCTGCTTCTTGCATTGGCTCGTTAACGAAGACCATCAAACGGGTTTGAGTGTGGGCAAATCATTTAATGATCTTCCATGCGTGCTGAGCATGGTTATGATGATGACCAATCCCGGCAGCGATTCACTCACTTTAGATATGGAGATTTTTCTCTCTTGTTGTGCTCACAACCTTAGTGAATGTCCTAAATCTGAGAATCTTTCATCAGTTACATGTACGAATCAACGTGATGTCCTCCGCTCGTTGTAGAACGCTACACCACCTTCTCCCATTTGGTTTTCTTCTCTCTGTTCCTTCTTGCACAAAGACCATCAAAAGGGTTTGACCGCAGGTAACCCATTTGATGATCTTCCACTTGCGTTGGCAAAGACACTAAGTGCTGAGAGCTGCCACGGTGGTCAATTCCGGCGGCGATTCGCTCCCTTCGGACGGGGAGAATCGTTCTCTCATGTTGTGCTCACAACCTTATTGAACGCCCTAAATCCAAGCACCTCTCATCAGGTACACGGGCATATGAGGCTTCAAGTTGTCCGCACTCGTCGTACTCTATTTTCATCCTCTAAAAGAAATATTTCTGCATAGTCATTGAGATTCTCTCCTCTATATCAATTTTCTTCTGCACCCGTTATTCTCTATATCTAATATTCTATATCAACTACCAACACGTGAGCCCACCCATCTATTTTTCTACTTTTCTTTCACCGACGCCACCACTCCTCAACCCCACTCTATCTCCTCTCCCTCTATTCCCCGCCTCTGGTGGCGGTGGCGGCGGCGTGGGGTGCCGGTCTCCCCGGTTGGTAGCCTTCAGCCCCACCGTCCTCCGGCGGCACCGGGAGTGGCCGGACTCCGAACTCTGAAGGTGCACGGGCGGCTCCCGTGGCGGTGAACGACCTCTCGGCGGCGGACAATCGCGCGACGACGACGAAGGACTCCCCCGGCGGCCATGGATGGCCGAGCGGCGGCGGTGGAGGGCTACCGCGGCGACCGCGGACGGCCTCGCTGCAACGGTGTAAGCCCCCTACAACAGCCACGGACTGCTACACAGCGACGGCCGCAGACGGCCATGCGGCGACCGCAGAGGGTGGCCACGGATGAAGTAATATAGACCGCGTGGATGAAATAATATAAACCGTTAGATCTTCATTAAATCCTACGACATATATTCTTCGCTTTTTTAGATTAAATTTTTAGATTAACGGAATAATATAGACCGTTAGATCTTCATAAAATCCGACGGCAATCCTACGACATATATTCTTCTCTTTTTTAGGTTAACGGAATATTATAGACCGTTAGATCTTCATAAAATCCGACGGCTATATTCTTTTTCTTTTTTAGATCAACAAAATAATATGAAGCATTAGATCTTCATAAAATCCGACGGCATATATTCTTTTCTTTTTTAATTAACGTGGGAATTTCTTGATCCTCTCGGCGAACGTGGTGGCTCCTTTTAACAATATTATATTAATATAATAGATCATGTTATTATAACTTAACTTGTACATCGAGAAAAATGAAAAATCTCATTATGTGCTAGATTGGACCACCTAAAATAGTTTGGGGGACTAAAAATCGAGCATAAATTTTGTTCACGGGGTTAAGCAGACAAAGTGAATTGATAAAGGAAGTAAAATAGACTATTTTTGTATCCATCCTCTTCATAGAATTTCTAGGCAACATTTGACCGAATAAACTGGAAATACATATGCACAACTCAAGGCTAACGTCCTTGCTAGCTTCTTTCTAGCACTCTGTTGTATGCTGCTGCAACTCCGGACCTTCCACGCCTCCAACGCTGCTAGTCGCGGCCTCGCCGAACATGCTGCGTGCATTGCCTACCTCGCAAAAGGGTTCGTGTATGCGGCGCTTCTGCATGGCCAGTGGCCAAGTGTGGCACAGTGAGCTGGTAGGAAGGATGGTGAGGCATGAATGTGTGGTGAGGTGGCCAGGTGCTAGGACTCTGTTGAAAAAGCCGAGGGAGAAAGGAAGGAGCAACCACTGGTGGAAGAAGAGCTTAATTTCTTCTTTAGTCTTTGGAACACTCACGGTTTGCTTGAGATCTTGACGAGGAATGGTAGTTCCTTGTTTTGAGCTTTGGGATTATTCATATGGTCTGTAAAACCTTAGTGCGGTGTGAAAGAAGGTTCAATTAGTTGGTGTGACAACTCTGCCTCACTTAAAATTCAGAGAATGCAGACATGCATGTAGTAACTAGTGATTGGGAGTAGGTTCCCTTGTTGATGTACAAAGTGGCTTAATTTACATATTTCCAAAATACATTATTTTTCTTCTGAAAGCTAATATCAGCTTGAATATCTTTTATTTATCGGTCACTTGTTGGAGATTGCATGCTGCATTGTTTAAATACAGCCATACCTTGGCATACTGATACTGGTGTTGCATAGTGCCCTAACGAGAGCCAGGTGGAAGAACACTACATATATTGCTTCAGAATATAACGAAGCTTCAGAATATAACAAAAAGAGCTCAACCAAAATTTCATCTAAAGTGCTTGACCGAATCACATCAGCAACCAGTCCTCCGCTGAAACAGACCATAGCTAGCTTCTACAGAATAAACCATCTTCATCTAACGTTACGACTGCAATTCTGAAACAGAGATAGATGTCTCTCTTAAAACCTTACTAAACTTAGAACTAAACTATGGAAGCATGGTACAGCATCAGGCTGAGCTCACTCCATGTTATCATCATCCTCATCCGGCAGGGGCAGCGTCGCTGCACTCGCCATCTCGTCCTCAATCCTGCATGCAACAAAAAAACATTACAGAGTCAGAAGACGGCACTATAAACACCAGTCAGCAAGGGACTATCAACGTCGGATAAACATGGTTGCTCGATTTTTCACTTACTTTTTCTGTGCAGCGAGGTCAATGGTCACATCGGCAGGGAGGAGGGCGAGCTCCTCCACGAACTTGAGGTCCATGTTACTGCATTTACAGCCATGCATCATATTGTTATTATTTTGGTGTAGCTTGCAATCAAGAGGAAGTCAGGCAAATGTATAGTGGTCTATCAATGTAACAATGCAACGGAATGACAGATAATACCCACCCTGCGAGCTTCCTTGCAAGGTAGAGGAAAGGCTTCTCGAAGTTATAGTTGCTCTTGGCAGAAATCTCGTAGTACTGAAGATTCTTCTTCCTGTGGTAGGTTACCATCTTGGCCTTCACCTGCCGGTTCTTCACGTCCACCTTGTTGCCGCACAGGACAACTGGAATGTTCTCACACACCCTAACCAATGGGGCAATTATTAAAGGATGCATAAGATCAACTAAGGACATTGAAACAAGTGGCAGGTGAGTAATTCAAAGCATAGTTTTTACCTGCTAATGTCCCTGTGCCAGGTGGGAACATTCTTGTAGGTGAGCCTTGAGGTGACGTCGAAACATGATGATCGCACACTGACCATTGATGCTGCACAATTGAAACATATGAGCAAAACATTAACTCTTGATGTCATCTCGCTGGTTTTGAAACAAACCCAGCAAATCCTTTTTTTAGGAAAACCCAGCAAATCCTTGAGTAAAATCACAATCTTAGTTCTTGTACGGATCTTATACTAGCTCTAATATAACTGTCTGTCTGTCTCTCTATTGCCACTTTGGACATACTCAAGCTGTCAAGGCTTCTCTACGTGTTAATCTATATCGTTTATATCGTTCATGTTGTACTTGTACATCTCTTTTCTGAGCTTACTAGCAAAGCAAAATAAGTGATCAACCCATTGAATTTCAAGTTCATCAATCAGCATGATTTGATAACCACATCTTACCTCCCCCTCTAGGCCTCTACTAATCTAGAAGTGACAAATTCTCAAGAAAACCACTTAATGACAGTTCTTGGATGCAACATTGATTCCCGGCATTGGATCAATTAAAGCTATCCAAACTGGTCTCCACGTTGGTCAACATTATGAGTACGGCTCATACCTTGGCAAACTGGTGGTTGCATAGTGCCCTAACGAGACGTTGAAGACCAGATGCCCACGAGTGCCAGGTGGAAGAACACTACATATTGCTTCAGAATATAACAAAGCTTCATAGTATAACAAAAAGAGCTTAACCAAAATATCATCCAAAGTCGTCGACCGAATCACATCAGCAATCACTGAAACAGACCATAGCTAGCCACTACAGAATAAACCAGCTTCATCTGACCCTACGACTGCAATTCTGAAAAGAGATGTCTCTCTTAAAACCTACTAAACTTAGAACTAAACTATGGAAGCATGGTACAGCATCAGGCTGAGCTCACTCCATGTTATCATCATCCTCATCCGGCAGGGGCAGCGTCGCTGCACTCGCCATCTCGTCCTCAATCCTGCATGCAACAAAAAAACATTACAGAGTCAGAAGACGGCACTATAAACACCAGTCAGCAAGGGACTATCAACGTCGGATAAACATGGTTGCTCGATTTTTCACTTACTTTTTCTGTGCAGCGAGGTCAATGGTCACATCGGCAGGGAGGAGGGCGAGCTCCTCCACGAACTTGAGGTCCATGTTACTGCATTTACAGCCATGCAACATATTGTTATTATTTTGGTGTAGCTTGCAATCAAGAGGAAGTCAGGCAAATGTATAGTGGTCTATCAATGTAACAATGCAACGGAATGACAGATAATACCCACCCTGCGAGCTTCCTTGCAAGGTAGAGGAAAGGCTTCTCGAAGTTATAGTTGCTCTTGGCAGAAATCTCGTAGTACTGAAGATTCTTCTTCCTGTGGTAGGTTACCATCTTGGCCTTCACCTGCCGGTTCTTCACGTCCACCTTGTTGCCGCACAGGACAACTGGAATGTTCTCACACACCCTAACCAATGGGGCAATTATTAAAGGATGCATAAGATCAACTAAGGACATTGAAACAAGTGGCAGGTGAGTAATTCAAAGCATAGTTTTTACCTGCTAATGTCCCTGTGCCAGGTGGGAACATTCTTGTAGGTGATCCTTGAGGTGACGTCGAACATGATGATCGCACACTGACCATTGATGCTGCACAATTGAAACATAAGAGAAAAACATTAACTCTTGATGATGCCATCTCGCTGCTTTTGAAACAAACCCAGCAAATCCTTAGTAAAATCACAATCTTAGTTCTTGTACGGATCTTATACCAGCTCTAATATAACTGTCTGTCTGTCTCTCTATTGCCACTTTGGACATACTCAAGCTGTCAAGGCTTCTCTACGTGTTAATCTATATCGTTCATGTTGTACTTGTACATCTTTTTTTCTGAGCTTACTAGCAAAGCAAAATAAGTGATCAACCCATTGAATTTCAAGTTCATCAATCAGCATGATTTGATAACCACATCTTACCTCCCCCTCTAGGCCTCTACTAATCTAGAAGTGACAAATTCTCAAGAAAACCACTTAATGACAGTTCTTGGATGCAACATTGATTCCCGGCATTGGATCAATTAAAGCTATCCAAACTGGTCTCCACGTTGGTCAACATTATGAGTACGGCTAATGCTATTGAACAACCATTTATTTTTGTTCTTGATAAAACCAAACGTGAACAAAAGATTGTTACGTAGTTAGTGTTTGGTTAATACTTCTAAATACCACTGCCTTGCTAATTACTAGCGAGAAAAATCAGGATGGCAACTGCTGAATGTCATGTCTCAACGCATCTGAATCAAGAACTATTCGTTACAAGGATCTTACTAGTATCCATCGCGGAGGCCTCCAAACTTCTCCTGGCCAGCCGTGTCCCAGCAGCAGAATCTCAGCTTTCCGTGGCTCGTGGTGAAGTCCAGCGAACGCACCTCCACACCGATCGTTGCTGCAAATCATCAAGCACATCAAGAACGACCAACTCAATCAGACAACCAGCGCACATCTTCAACAGAAAAAATAAGGCCATATTCTTCTAGTCCCTAGTCCCTCGATGAAGAACGGGAACTAAGACTATGCTAACAAGAACAAGAACAATGCGGGAAGTTAGCGGCGTAATTACGTTCATATCGCTTCTCGAACTCCCCGCTGATGTGCCTCTTAACAAACGTCGTCTTCCCTGCAAGAAGAAACAAGAAGCACAGATTAACCAAAGTCCAGACGGAGGCAACATTCAGGCGCGATTGGTACACAGCCGGCAACAAAATCAACAGCGTCTCACCGGTGCCGCCGTCGCCAACGAGGACGAGCTTGAAGCTGGGGTAGTCCACGGGCTGGGTGTTCGGCAGCGCCTGCATCCGTACACGAAGATTAACTAATCAGCACAGTACGTACGAGAGAAACACCAACTACATCACCACGATCCCTAACGGAAGAACGGATCGAGCATCCAAGAACGGCGTCGATCTTGCGTCCACACTAAATCAACCGAAACCCTCGAGAGACAAAACAAAACAAAACAATCAGCAAGGGTTCAAGAACGGAGCGCACCATCGGGTTCGTCGAATCCTTGGCCTGGGCTTCGAGGGGCGAGTCGACGGGGTCGGAGACGGCGGGTGGGGCACGCGACGGATCGAATCGCCGGCGACGAGGGGGGCTTCTTTCTGGTTTGGGAGGGTGCGGCCCTGGCCGGCGGATTTATATGGGCGTCGTGCCAGCGTCGCTTGCGATCGACGCGACCCGCTGCCCCAGGGATGCCAGGTGGCTGCTGGCGGCTTTCTACCCGTCGGATGGGTCGCGTGCTCTCATCTGCGCCCTACACGTGTCCCACGGGAAAGCGGAGTAGCTTTCTTCCGACGCCGTTCAGTTGCTTTTCTTTTTGATTTCTTTTTTCTTGCGATGGAAAGAGAATAGAACCGTCATCACCACTGGGCTGGGCCATACGTGAGGCCCAGAATAGTTACGGAATAATGGGTCGGGCCGAGAGAGGACGCGCGCGGTTAGAAAGAGGGGAGCAATGCGGCCCACGGCTAGTTTTGCCCTTTTAGAGCAACTCCTGCAAGAGCCTGCAAATTGAGGCCTCCAAACCTCATTTATAGGTCCATCTCTAAAAAATAGAGACTCAAAATTTGATCCCAACTCCTGCAACAAACTCTATTTGGGCCTCTATTATTTTTCGACCACCACCAGTCCCAATCCCCTCCCCTCGCCGAATCCAACCACCACCAATCCCGCCGCCGCAGCCACGATGGACGCCGGCGAGGCGTCTAAGCTCAATGTATAGTGGTCTATCAATGTAACAATGCAACGGAATGACAGATAATACCCACCCTGCGAGCTTCCTTGCAAGGTAGAGGAAAGGCTTCTCGAAGTTATAGTTGCTCTTGGCAGAAATCTCGTAGTACTGAAGATTCTTCTTCCTGTGGTAGGTTACCATCTTGGCCTTCACCTGCCGGTTCTTCACGTCCACCTTGTTGCCGCACAGGACAACTGGAATGTTCTCACACACCCTAACCAATGGGGCAATTATTAAAGGATGCATAAGATCAACTAAGGACATTGAAACAAGTGGCAGGTGAGTAATTCAAAGCATAGTTTTTACCTGCTAATGTCCCTGTGCCAGGTGGGAACATTCTTGTAGGTGATCCTTGAGGTGACGTCGAACATGATGATCGCACACTGACCATTGATGCTGCACAATTGAAACATAAGAGAAAAACATTAACTCTTGATGATGCCATCTCGCTGCTTTTGAAACAAACCCAGCAAATCCTTAGTAAAATCACAATCTTAGTTCTTGTACGGATCTTATACTAGCTCTAATATAACTGTCTCCCTGTCTCTCTATTGCCACTTTGGACATACTCAATCTGTCAAGGCTTCTCTACGTGTTAATCTATATCGTTTATATCGTTCATGTTGTACTTGTACATCTCTTTTCTGAGCTTACTAGCAAAGCAAAATAAGTGATCAACCCATTGAATTTCAAGTTCATCAATCAGCATGATTTGATAACCACATCTTACCTCCCCCTCTAGGCCTCTACTAATCTAGCCAGCGACGCCAGATCCGTGGGCGAGAGCTGCTTCAGGATGGTCTTCTCCGCCGGCAGCGGCACCGGCAACGGCAGGGGTGTCGTTCGCCGCGGCGGCGGCGGCCGCGGAGGCCTTCCCGTCCTGGAGCAGAGACCTGAAGCAGAGATCGCGACAGGGATACTCGGCTTCCCGTCCTGGAGCAGAGCGGCTTCCCGTCCTGGTGCCAGAGCGGCCGCGGAGGCCTTCCCGTCCTGGAGCGGCATGGGCGACGTACCCGGACGGGAAGACGGAGCAGGGAGGAGGAGGATGCCGTGCCACGCGGTCGGCGACGACGCACGATGCGACGCGTGCACGGATGGGATGGATGGGAAACCGTGGGACCCACTATTTGAGGGGGAATTGGAGGGCCTCTAAAAATGAAGGCTTGGAGGGGAGATTTGGAGGGCTATGTAAAATGGAGGTCCATTTGAAGGCCCTGCTGGAGTTACATTTTTGTTCCAAACCTCTAAATTTTGGAGTAGAGGCACGTATAGAGGCCCCTGCTGGAGTTGCTCTTAGGAGCTGTGCTGGCAGCGCCGACTGAACACGAGTTGTTACAAGAACACAATATGCATGACTGAATAAGGATGACATTTGAACTCTGGAAGAAGAAAATTAACTCTAGATTGTAAATCAGAACAAGACCGTTGATAGTGGTGCAACGGGCTGTCAAGAAATTGTGGATGTGCAGCGAAATCGAGAGAGAAAATTGCGAGATTCAGAAAAGAACACTAGAACAAGTACTGAACATGGTATGGAAGCAGCTGCATTGCACTGAATCAACAAGTCCGGAGGTACAGATTCGGTGCAGAGCTGCCAACGAGGCGACGAACTGCAGCTAACTATACCACTGCCAGCTACTAGGGTCTACTAGTGCAATTTCTAGATGCCTATTAGGCTATTACAGACGAAACCGAAGCCTAGATAGTGTTGGCTTGGTCATTAACATTAATATGACAGTACATTAACTGAAAGTAAAGTACGGTTTAATATCCGAAAATGCTGATTGAAGGCGCTAAGTGGAGGTAGATACGATGACAGTCGTCGGATGTGAAGTGGACGGTCATCTTGGTTATCAAGAAATAGGAAAACATTTGACGGTGTCACGGCAACAGTGGCAGTAATAATAAAATAGAATGCGTTAGGGTTCAGGGAACGTTCAAGCTGCAATCAGAAGCCCTCGAACCAGAACCATCTAAGATAGCTATTATTTGTCTTTCAGGAAACGATCAAACTGCAACCAGAATTAATCTCGTAGATTACTGGTGCTCTGTTGCCATTTAACACACCCTCTCACCTTTTGCTGCAATCTCCCGAACCTCCATGGTCAGCTTGTCCTGGTCTAGTACGGGTTATTGCCTTATTGTCTAAAATTAGGCATATCGATCCCCTGTGCTGTAATCCCCATGGGCCTCCATGGTCAGCTTGTTCTGGTTAGTTTTGCTTCTTTTTTATGTTCTTTTATCTGCACTCATTCACCTGTACAGTTACTGTTGCATAATAATGAAATAGGTGCTTCCCCTACCCCTACTGACTTCAAAAAAAAAAATCGAGCTCTGGCTCCAGCTTTTTCTAAGCTTGGTCACATAACGCAGTCGCTTAGCAATCGGAAGAGTTAGGCACGGAACGGCCAATGAAGGACACACACACATATACGGAGTACATCAAGAACTGAGGACTACTATGCGACCAGGGTAGAGCACACCACAGGAGGCAAGTGAAGAAACTGATTTCCATCTCCATCCCTCTTTGATGAATCAATAAAACAAATTCAAGTTATAAGCTGTTACATGACAGACAGGTTTGCAAACATTTGCAGAATCTCACAACGCGCTGCCATTCGCTTCAGATGTTTTGGCATGCAAGCGTTGGCCATGGCGCCGAGAGGTGAGCTTCTCACTTCCAGAGCTTCCGCAGTGACATGTTCTTCTCTGTATCCTTCTTCATCACCTTCGCCACTGCCATCTCGAAATCCTCCTGGGTGACGTGCACCCTTCTCTCACGAAGAGCAAACATTCCCGCTTCTGTGCAAATAGCCTACAAAACCAGTCACAATCAACTTTAGAAATTCATGTATGAATGCTACGGAGTATGATATCTGTAGATTTCAGACTTTCAGTACACATAAGGTTGAGCAATTGATGGCTGGGACACAACTAAAATTCTGCCTAAAGCACAGCTAAAATGGTGAGGGTGAATCTGGACAACAGCTAAATTTGAACTCACTACCGGGGCAAAGGTCTTGCTTGGATGTCATTTTAACTACATTGGTGCTCCTAACTGAACCTGGGAATGCACTACTGCAGATGCTTATAGTAGTAATT
Source organism: Echinochloa crus-galli (assembly GCA_900205405.1). Classification (NCBI taxonomy): domain Eukaryota; kingdom Viridiplantae; phylum Streptophyta; class Magnoliopsida; order Poales; family Poaceae; genus Echinochloa; species Echinochloa crus-galli. The sequence goes on along the minus strand of OAMR01000397.1, from coordinate 512,673 downwards.
TACTGTGTATTGTGTACTGTTCAATTCTGAATGTTTTGTCATATCTTTATAAGCCATGTTTTTTAATAGTGGCTCCAATACACACCTTCAGCTCTGCTCCTGATGCCCCATTCATCTTCGCAGCAATCTTCTTGAGATCAATGCCACGCATCAAGTTCATCCTTCTGGAGTGGATCTTCAAAATATCAACACGAGACTACAAGAGAAAATGATAACAGGTGAGACAAAATTAGCAGGAGGTTCTTAGGCAGAATGAACTTAATTGATGGAAAACTAATAGTGTGCTGAGTACTGCACCACTTACACTTTCACTCGGATTTGGAAACTCAATCTTCCTATCAATGCGACCAGGCCTCAGGAGGGCTTGATCCAATATGTCTATCCTGTTTGTTGCCATAAGAACCTTAATCTTGTTTGTTGATTCAAAACCATCAAGTTGGTTTAGAAGCTCAAGCATGGTTCGCTGAACCTCACTGTCACCACCACCACCTCCTGACCCCATCCTAGCAGATCCAATGGAGTCTATTTCGTCCATAAATATAATGGATGGTGCATGTTCCCTGCCAAAATAAAATGAGGTAATTAAGCATCTTAGACTATGTAAACTATGCATGCATATATGTCAAGAAATTATCTCAGAATCCCATTGAAGTAACAGTGACAGTGATGATTTGATTGTAAATAAACTGAGAATGTTTACCTAGCCATCACAAAAAGTTCACGAACCATCCGAGAACCCTCTCCAATGTACTTCTGAACCAGCTCAGAACCAGACACCCTAATGAAGGTGCAGTCTGTGTGATGAGCGACAGCACGTGCAAGTAAAGTTTTTCCAGTACCTGGAGGGCCATAGAGAATGACACCCTGAAAGATGACAGGTAAATATTAATATTAGTATCATCCACAGAATAATGGCTTGATTGATGGAATAAAGGAGCTGGCAAGCAAACCCTAACCTTTGGTTGGGCAATGGTTTAATATCCGAAAATGCTGATTGAAGGCGCTAAGTGGAGGTAGATACGATGACAGTCGTCGGATGTGAAGTGGACGGTCATCTTGAAGCACAAGGGTGAGAGGGTGTGTCTAATCCCCATGGTCCATGGACCTCCATGGTCAGCTTGTTCTGGTCAGTTTTGCTTCTTTTTCATGTTCTCCTTTTATAACTTTTTCATGTTCTCCTTTTATCTGCACTCATTCACCTGTACAGCTTCTTGTAATAGGTGCTTCCCCTACCCCTACTGACTTCCAAAAGAAAATTCCAGCTCTGGCTCCAGCTTTTTGTAAGCTTGGTCACGTAACGCAGTCGTCTAGCCATCGGAAGAGCACCGAACAAACTCCAGGCACGGAACGGCCAATGAAAAGCACACTCAGACAGTCAGACACGTACGGAGTACATCAGGAACTGAGGAGTACTATGCGACAAGGGTAGAGCACACTACAGAAGGCAAGTGAAGAAACTGATTTCCATCTCCATCCCTCTTTGATGAATCAATTAAGCAAATTCAAGTTATAATAAGCTGTTACATGACAGACAGGTTTGACATTTTCAGAATCTCACAACGCGCTGCCATTCGCTTCAGATGTCTTGGCATGGAAGCGTTGGCCATGGCGCCGAGAGGTGAGCTTCTCACTTCCAGAGCTTCCGCAGTGACATGTTCTTCTCTGTATCCTTCTTCATCACCTTCGCCACTGCCATCTCGAAATCCTCCTGGGTGACGTGCACCCTTCTCTCGCGAAGAGCAAACATTCCCGCTTCCGTGCAAATAGCCTGCAAAACCATCCACAGTCAACTTTAGACATTCATGTACTAATGATATATGATATCTGTAGATTGACTTTCATTACACATATGGTTGAGCAATTGATGGCTGGGACACAACTAAAATTCTGTGTAGATAAATTTAAACTCACTACCAAGGCCAAGGTCAGCTTGGATGGCATTTTAACTATATCAGTACTCCTAACTGAACCTGGGACTGCACTACTGGAGATGCTTAAAGTTACTGTGTTTGTTGTGTATACTGTCCAATTCTGAATGTATTTGTTATATCTTTATTTAAAGCATGTTTTCCAAATTAGGATGTTGGGCAGTGGCACCAATACACACCTTCAGCTCTGCTCCTGATGCCCCATTCATCTTTGCAGCAATCTTCTTGAGATCAATGCCACGCATCAAGTTCATTCTTCTCGAGTGGATCTTCAAAATATCAACGCGAGACTACAAGAACAGATGATAACAGGTAAGTCAAAATTACAGGGAGGTGCTTAGGCAGCATGAACTTAATTGATGGAAAACTCAGTGTGCTGAGTACTGCACCACTTACACTTTCACTCGGATTTGGAAACTCAATCTTCCTATCAATGCGACCAGGCCTCAGCAGGGCTTGATCCAATATGTCTATCCTGTTTGTTGCCATAAGAACCTTAATCTTGTTTGTTGATTCAAAACCATCAAGTTGGTTTAGAAGCTCAAGCATGGTTCGCTGAACCTCACTGTCACCACCACCACCTCCTGACCCCATCCTAGCAGATCCAATGGAGTCTATTTCGTCCATAAATATAATGGATGGTGCATGTTCCCTGTCAAAATAAAATGAGGTAAGCATCTTAGACTATGTAAACTATGCATGCATATATGTCAAGAAATTATCTCAGAATCCCATTGAAGTAACAGTGACAGTGATGATTTGATTGTAAATAAACTGAGAATGTTTACCTAGCCATCACAAAAAGTTCACGAACCATCCGAGAACCCTCTCCAATGTACTTCTGAACCAGCTCAGAACCAGACACCCTAATGAAGGTGCAGTCTGTGTGATGAGCGACAGCACGTGCAAGTAAAGTTTTTCCAGTACCTGGAGGGCCATAGAGAATGACACCCTGAAAGATGACAGGTAAATATTAATATTAGTATCATCCACAGAATAATGGCTTGATTGATGGAATAAAGGAGCTGGCAAGCAAACCCTAACCTTTGGTTGGGCAATCCCAAGACTCTCGAACAGCTCAGGATGCTTAATTGGAAGCTCGATCACCTGAAGATTATGTTTTTAAGCCAGAGTGCTAACAGTGGTATGAAACAACAAAATGTACTGTGAAATGAAATTCTTTGCGCACCTCTTTGATCTCTTTAATTTGCTGATCAAGACCACCAATCATATCATACGTTGAATCAGGAACCTTCTCGACCTTCATAAGATTAACCAATGGATCGACTTTACTGGGAAGGATGACATGAAGCATATAGCTGCCACTTTTAAGAGCAACTCTTGTGGAAGGTATGAGCTTTGTAATATCTATATTTTTATCAACATCTACAATATATTTGCCTTCTGGATGCACCTGAGAGATTGCCATAACCAGTCAAATTGCAGTAGGAGTGGAAACTCAGTCACATTCACAACATACATGCTGATAGAAATACATCAGCTATAATGATGATTGCAAGGAAAAAAAAGAGAAGCAAAACAGAAAAACAATTTTGACTAACTCTTGGCATTCTGAGACTATCAGCTTTAAACTATGGGTATTTATCACAGAAATTATAATTAGTATGATGATGAGTGCCTGGCTCTGAAATCTACGATGAAATCTGTAGATGAAAAACATCATTCTAGTTTGCATAATATTTGATGAAGTAAGAAAAATCACATCTATCCTATACATGTAGAACACCATATACTTTTGAAAGTTACAGAAAGGAAGTAATTCTTCCTTTTCACATAAAAGTAATGCTTTGTCAAGCATACCACTTATAGTTAGAAAAGCGAAGCAAAGAAAGGAGATGCACCTTCACTAGAACCTTTGACTTGCCCATCACCTTCACAACCTCACCAACATGAGAGCCCGGTTCTTGAAGCAGATGCAACTCTTCCCGGCATGATTTAACTGCAACACATATTTTTGCAAGACAAAAGTTGAGAGTGATCAACAATTGAAAGAAAAAACATAGTTCATTCCAAATTCTTCACTGACAATTTATCTACACAATAAGATATAGCATCAGAACCTCATTTAACGGCATGGAATCCATGGATGCTCTTGACAGAGAGCACAATATACATGCTAATGTCTAGATCCAATACAACAGCAAAATATAACCATGAAGGCCACTGGGTATTGTTAAAGTTAAAAGATTTTCAGCAGTTAATCGGACCGAGTTCAGTGTCCTAGCAAGGAGCAATAAGTAGCTTCCAATTCTGAAAAACGATTTAACCATCTTCAGGACAACACACTAGCAAAATTCATCAATCCCCATCAAGAAACACATAAAACAAAACAGGACCAGAAAATTCCCCACGGAAAGGCAGGACCTGATTGCAGAACCTAGCGAGTGAGTACTTGGATAAAACATGAACTGCGAAGATAATTCAATTTTCTAAAGGAAAACTGAAACCACAACTCAGTGGATCGTGTTTCGGATACTACTCCACACGCAGGAATTAAACCAAACGAGGAGTCCGACCTACGCGCCGCGGGGTGAGAGATCAGGGTTTAGGGTTTGGGGGGGGAACCGGCGGCGCGCTTCGATACCTCGGGTGTTGAGGACGTTGCGCTGGGCCTCCTGGCGGCGGAGGTCGTTGGTCTTCTGCAGGAGCACGAGGTCGACGTCGTGGATTTGCTGCTTGTAGTACCGCCCCAGCCCCTCTCCCGCGCCGCTCCCCTTCGCCGGCGCCGCCGCGGCCTCCTTGGCGCCGGGCGCCGGCAGCGCCGAGGGCTGCGACACGTCCATCGCCACCGTCGCCATCGCGCGATTCGCTTCGCCGCTTCGCCGCGGCTTGGGATTTCGTTTCTTCGCGTTCGGTTTCGAGGAGCAGCTGCTTTCGTGGGCTGGTGGGCTTTGATTCTGTTCTGGGGCCGGAGGGGTGTTATATAGGGCCTAGGGGCTTCTCTCGCCGCCGACTCGGATGCTGCCGATCTTCTTGTGGCTGAAGTTGAACTGATTCGGATTCGAATACGAATTTGCTGATCGGATTAATCTCGAAACTGTGTTGGCCTCTCCCGTGCCTTATATTTTTAAAAAAAACAAAATGTTTTCGGGCTTGTTTGTGCCAAGCTGATTTCGGAGGAGCTCAAAATCATCTAGCCAGGACAGCGCGCTGTGACTTTGCACCTGTTTTATTGAATTTCTTCAACATTACTCCCTTCGTTCTGTGAAAAGTGCAATCTAGTTTTTCTTAAACAGATTAATAATATTAATAAATGACTATACTACCCTCGGTAACCGTTTCAATCCTATCAAATGTAGCATAGAGGTTTATTTTTAGAAATAAACAGCTGGTCAATGCTTATAACCAGACAGTCAGCAACTCTTGCTTTCGTGTTGATAGCAATGGAATTTTAGCTTTTAACGCTTGTCGAATCCTCTCTTTGTGCTTCAAATTCATGTATACGGCTCATTTTTATGATTATACCAATGCTCTGCACAACAACAATAAAAAAACACAGCCTTTTGGTTGGTTCACACCAACGAGAGCGCGCGGCGGCAAAGCCTCGCGTTGATTCTAGTGGACCCTAATCCATGTACCATCGGTTTGTTGATGGAGGACCCAGATGTAGCAACAGCAAAGTTTGCCTTCGGTCTCAAAGGCGGAGACTGAGGATTACGGGCTCGTTCATATTATGTACTGGTGAGAGTTCACAGCTACAATGCACTGGCGGATCTCTGTGCAGGCCAAATTGGGTGCCGCCCCCTATTCTATGTATTTTTCTACTAGATGAATAGTAAATTTGCTACTGTATACTATTATATAATACTCAGATACATAGACTGTCACAGCGTATCCTGTCACATCGTATGTACATTTGACTTTGTAATAGCTCTAATAAACACATTGGCCTTTTGGTAACAGCTCACTGTCCAACGACGTCGACAGCCACCCTCCAACAACGTCGACGTCTTTCTTTCAGTCTTCCTCTCCCACGTCTGACTGGGCAGGACACCAGCCGTCTTTCAGTCTTCCTCTCCCACGACCAGTCAGGCCTTGTTTAGTTCAAAAAAGGAACTCCCAAATTCAATATGCAAAAAGAAGATTCCCCGTTACATCAAAATGTCATAACATGCATGGAGTATTAAATATAGATAAAATCAAAAACTAATTGCATAGTTTTGTTGTACTATGCGAGACGAACATTTTGAGCCTAATTAATCAATTTTTGGACAATTTTTCACAAATACAAACAAAATGCTACAGCAGCGCAATGATTA